>CM038594.1:7212974-7291490 GCA_021533255.1 Ceriops tagal | reverse complement strand
TCTCTCTCTCTCTCTCTCTCTCTCTCTCTCTCTCTCTCTCTCTCTCTGATCTGATAAAAAATGAAATAAACGAAAAGTTAGTTAGGCAAATTCAAAGAACCGGGAGAGGCAGAAAGCCGAAAGCCAATATTGTTATTATTATTATTATTGGTCATTCGTTTGCTGCGAGGGGTCGTAGAGGCGGCGTTGCGGTGGTGGTGATCTCTCCTTTTTCGTGAAGCAGTGGTGGTTACGGGTGGCGGGGGTGACGGTTCCGAATCTTAGATTGGACAGGAGGGAAAAGTAAAAAGAGAAACAAGCATCGAAGAGAGAGAGAGAGAGAGACAGAGAGAGAAAAGATGGCGTACAGGAGAAGGGGTGGAATGACAAGGTCATCGACATTCCAAGAAGATGTATATCAGAGACCTGACGACGAAGACAATGACATGAACGTGAAGAACACCGACAAAATGTTGACATCTTCTCATACTTTTACAGCATCGTCCTCTTCATCTGCATCTCTGGCTGCTCAGGCCATCAGGGCCTCCGCCGCTCACCGTGATTCCTCCCTTGCCTCTGCCTACGCTGCTGATTCCGTCCCTCACAGATCCAAGGTCCTTCCTTTTCCATTTTCCTTGTTTTTTCCCTTGTTGTCATCTTCTTCCAGATTGCAACTCGAATTCGCATATATTGGCAATCATTTCATGATCGCTTCTTCTCTGTTTGCTTGAATTCATTTCAGTGATTTCCTTGCATGAGTTCTTACATCTCTCCTTAGCCTTCATCAATCTTAATGATTCGTCCTGAGAGGTTGTGACTCCAACCTTTCCCCTTCAGGTCACAATCACCTTCTTATGCATATCAAGATGGCTGTTTTAATTATTTTGATTCCCAATTTCCAATTCCCATATTATTTTGATACAGCAAAAAATTAGTGTTTCTAGTTTTAAATCAGTCATCGGCAAGTGGGTTAATCGGGGTTGCTTATTTTTTAGACTATAATTACTCTCTTATAGGGAGCATAGAAAAAACATCTTCTTCTCTCTTTTCCAACTGGATGTCATTACCTTAAGGAAAATTCCCTTTTTCTTCTTATGTTTTAAAGAGTTGGGGGTTCCATTGTGTTGTTAATTTTCCTAGTCAGCCTGATAAACTCATCCTCCGCTTTGATTTTCTTTATTTATTTATTTACTTACTTATGGCACGGTGTCACTTTCTTCCTCTTATGTGAATTGAGAAGCAATGCCTGAAAATGTAGGTCTTTGATGCATATGAGGACTCCTCGGCAAGAAATGATTCTAAGGGATTTTGGGGTGTTCTTGCTCGTAAGGCCAAAGCAATTCTTGAGGACGACAGCTTATCTCAACAACTTGAAGCACCTGCAAAATCAAGGTTTCACATGCCTGACACCTCTACAACTGACCAGGTAACTTTGAAATCTTTATAATCATTTGTTATCTATTATTCGCTCATTGTTGTTCCTGTTACATCTCCAGAATTCATACACAGTGCCTGAAAGTGTTAGGAAAATTGATAATCCTACTTTCCGGAAAGGCTTGGTTAAAATTACATCCTCCCTTAACCACATCGGTGATACCTTTGAAAAGGCTTTTGAGGTAAGATACTTAACATGCCTCCCTTAACCGTGTTAGTTCTTATCTTGTCAGCTCAATGGGTTGTAGTGTCCCTCCCACTTGATAAACCCAGGATGAACTCTAGTTAGTAGGAACAGAGTTTTGTTCTGGGCATTTGATTGTATGGAAGAAAGGGCTGAATTGGGGCATTATCAGAATATAATTGGCAGGCATTCTCCCTTCTATGAACTTTTTTTTTTTCTTCTATGGCCTGAATTCCTCTTCCATTCGCCATCGTTTGAAAAGAATGTTTAAAGACATTTCAGTAACATTTTTTGATCTTGTCTTGCTCATGTTTGGACTGCAATGTGTGAATTTTTGTTCCATGTTCTTAATGCTTTCACCAGAAAAACATTGAAACGGCAAGTTAAACTAGGAACGGGGACTGAGCAGTAAAAGAGAGAAACTGACAAAAAGAAAATTTACTTTTGCAGCTTTTGATGGAAAACTTCATGTGTTTTGCTCACCGAGTCCTTTTATCTGTTTCAAATATTGAAACTAAGTGTCTCGCTTAAACATCTGTTGTCTTTCCAGGAAGGCCGCAATATTGTGGAAACTAAGACTGCAGACATCATCCAAGAAACTCGTAAACTGCAAATTAGGAGAAAAGGAAGCAGTCCTGAAGAACAGGAGCAACAATTTGATGCAAGTAGTGCATGGCAGCAACCTCCACAGCAACAGAATCATCAAATGAACCATGAAACTCAGCTGAAGGCATCTCGCGACGTAAGGTGGCAATTACGTAATTGTGGGCCAATGGTTCTTGTGGCAATATATTGAATGTTTCCAATAAAAATTCGAAGTAAAGTCAGATTTACTCAGCACTATATCATTGAAAATGAAAAATGACATTACCTGCTTAAAAAACAGCTACAATGAAGCTTGCAAATATGGGATATGTTTTTCTCGGGCAAAAGGGGATTGAGAAAGTTAAGTGACATGATAAATAACGTTTTTCTGCCGTAGACGGAATTGTTGGAGAGCTTTCAGTTGTTGGTAGTCTGAGAAGCCCTGTAGGACAAAATTTTTAAGTAAAATATCTCACTTAGAAAATTGCATTAAAAGTGTTTTTATGATTGCAAACTGTTTAGCTGGTGAAATGATAATTGGCCTCCTTTTTGATTTTTGTTTTTTGGGTTAGCAGGTTGCAATGGCAACTGCTGCCAAAGCAAAACTTCTTCTCCGGGAATTGAAGACTGTTAAAGCTGACCTGGCCTTTGCAAAACAAAGATGTTCTCAGTTAGAAGAAGAGAACAAAATCCTGCGTGAAGGTCGTCAAAAGGGGGAAAATCCTGCAGACGATGATTTGGTATGTTTTGATCTATGAGGCTTTTACATTACAGATCTTTTGGCCAAACGCATGCATGTTATCATGATATTTAAGATCGTCAGATTATGCCAAACTTGATACTTTAAATTGTAACAGTCTCAATGATGCTAGGACATTGAGTTGTTTCAAGTAAGAGAACACACACAATTGTGATCATCTAATTCATTTGACAAACAAATTTGTCATTTCAGATTCGCCTTCAGCTGGAGACACTTTTGGCTGAGAAGGCTCGTTTGGCCCACGAAAATTCCATGTATGCACGGGAGAACCGCTTTCTGAGGGAAATTGTTGAGTATCATCAGCTTACAATGCAGGATGTAGTTTATTTGGATGAAGGCATTGAAGAAGTTACTGAAATTTATCCCCTAACCAAGGTGCTTTCTATTTCTCCACCTTCACCCACGTCTCCAATTTCTGCTTCCGATATTTCCACATCTGCAAGCTCACCGGCGAAGGAAATCCTCCCGATCTTGCCACAAGAAGTTCAGGTTGTTCCGAGTAGAAGTGATTCTCCCCAGGACACAGGTATCATCAAGCTGAAGGAAGAAGACACAAAAAGTATCCCTGTAGTAAAGGAAGAAGAGAAAGATAGGACAAATGTTCTCAAGGAAAGTGCAAATGGATCACGAAGACCATCTGCATAAATTGACTCGTCCTGCGGTTTTCAGAATCAAAAGAAGTTTTGTGCAACTCTGGTACTTGGTTTTATCATTCTTTCTTTCTTTTATGTCTGATTGAGGAAGAAGAGATTGGTACGAGTTTCCCTTATATTCATTTTCGCCAGGTGTTTATTATTGTTTTATGTATGTAATGCGCATGCAGCTTTTATATGTAATGATTTTTTTTTTTTTATAATTTTAATAAAGCATGATTTCCCTTTTTGAGATAACAGTTCATCCTGTAGGCGACGGACTTGTATAATCTTCAAAATTACAAATCACAGTCGTAGATCAGGATTTGTCTTTTTTCTATACCTTGAGGGTAGTGAAAGAAATGGTTTGAATTTTGGAGGGAGTTTATTTGTTTTGCTGTGGGCTTGTACGTCTGCCCAGGGGCAAAAATGAGGCAAGGAACGAAAAATCTGGGCCCATTAACGCACAATGTCCCTTCGGCCATGCAATCTTCCCAGGCTCCATCCCAAATTCTAGCAATATTTAGCTTACCGTTTTCAGAACCGAATTTTGGCGCTGTAAATTGTTACAGCAAGTACGCAGAGCAACCTCAAACAGCTGCCCAAAGAACTTGGAGAATTTCCCATTGAGGCGGGAATGATAGTTGCTGGCACGACAGCGGTCATGTAAATCCTATTTGCTTAGTTGAGCTCACAATTAACCACGAGGTGGCAGCCAAGAGCCAAGCCACCATGCCTAACGCCGAAGTCTTAACTCAGCTCGTGCAATCTACCAAGGGCAATAAATGATACTCTAGAACTTCCGTACAATGTAAGACAGACTTTCATTTATAGCGAATGAACAATGAGATGCACCATACTTCACATCTTTTTGGAGTTCTATTAGATACATCAAACCCTCTTGATACAACAACTGAACAGGCAGCCAATTCAAGTTGTTCCATCTACTCACTTCATTTGATTTCCCTCAGAAGCTAATGGCCAAGCAAAGCCAAATATAGCACAGATATCTTAGTAGATAAGCCGATCCACAAATTGCATATTTGGGTAAGTGTTTGGAGCTTGAACAGAAAATTTCTGTTGTCATTACGAGGACTTTAAAATACCTGGAAGAATAAGCTTGTTGAACCATCACCAAAAGATCTAAGATCTGCAGGTCTAACCAAAGCCCTACACAAGGGACATGTCCTTTCTCTCTCAAACCTGGCAACAGACAGTTCATCAGCCAAGACACAACAAACAAAAGCTGATGCCAAGGGAGGTCAACTGATAAAATAACAGTGTGCATATGAACTAACCATTCAGATACACAATCTTCACAAAAGATGTGTTTGCACTGCAGTAAAATAGGAGCATGCATTTTTTCTTGGCATATAGCACACAAATCTCCTGCTGCATTGACCTGCATTAAATTGACAATAACTCAACAAACATGACAAATGCCCTATGCATTGACCAAAACCCACTGTATCAATACGAGGAGAAACAAAACAGCAGAAATGTTTTAGCAGGAAGGAGATCAAGTGTTCTGACTGCTTAGCAATTTTTCACTTTTCTTGCTAGTGCTCCATTGCACATAATCTCATGAATTAATCAAGAAATATAAGCAAAATGGATAAAAATTTCCAACAAGACAGAGGGTTGAACTATCTCAAACAGAGAGCTATGATACAAGCAAATTACAGATCCCAATTTACATTCTCCCTCTACCCACCCATTCACCCACACAGACATACACATTTGTATATGCCATGAAGTGTGTGCAAACCAAAAGTTAGTACTGTCAGAAAATGATGAGGGAGAGATTTTGCATTAAAATGCACTCTTTTAATAAAGTGTAGACAGCTGGCATTAGAATGCATTCTTCTAATACAGTCTAGACGGCTGGTTCCAATCAGCTTTCCTGAACTCTCAGTCTTCAATAGGTTATCAAAGTTTGCAGTCCTACTAATCAAGCTTTGAACTGAGATGGAGTACTACATCTGCCACTTCAATACAACAATCCAGGACTGACTTCATTTACAGGACATAGGAGGGGGTCAGTAATTACTAATGAAGTCATGAACCTACATAGAGATTTGAACGGTAACCATCATTTTCTTTTCCAAAAAGCCTAAACTTAAGTAAAAATAATTATAGAGTTATGTTTTTAACCCTCTGTGGAGATAGGGGGACCCAAATGATGGTGAGGCTTTATTGTTCATATTCATCTAAAAGTCAGCAAATTTCCAAGAAAAAGCACGCCACTATAACCATGAACAGATTCTCACATCATTTGTTTAATCCTATTCAATCAACCTAGCTAGAAAAGTTTTCCTTACATGAAGTTGAAGCCAAGTATAAAGATTTCAACCCAGATGCTTAGAGAATATCACCTAATTAATTCAGATAGGGTTTAGTTTACTTTTACATTTGTCAGATCATTTTGTTAGGTTTATGGGCTGACTCCGATGAGTCAACATCATAGCTGCTCAATTCCAATAACATGAAAAATAAATTGCCTTAATGCTTTGGCTAAAATATTCAATTGAATCTTAAAATTGCGATAATAGCAAGTATAGAACAGAGTACCACAAGATGAGCTAGTACACAGTTACATAAGGAAAGTCAGCTCCTGTTCTCAGCACCCTTATACACATAATCTCCTCCTATTCCCCCAAGATGTATACATGGATATCAATAATCATGGACTTCCTATTTGGACTAACCAGGTAAACGTAGAAACATGCTTGCAGATATGCATCTGAGATCACACAGGTAAAATATGTAAGGAAATAACAAGATAAATCTACCTGTTCAGAAGTTGCATAAGCCCCATAATGAACCTCTTTACGTGATAATGCCTTCAAAGCAGCAAAGAAGGATTGCACCTGCAAATTACCAAAAATAATGAGCAGATGCAAGGAAGGTGAAAAATTTTAAAAAATAAAAGGTTCTTAAATAAAGGGGCATCAGAATAGCAACATGGTATTCCTCTCAGTTCTCCAAGATCCACCCAAGATGAATCACAAACAAGTAATAAAAATAACAAAGAGCAATGTACCTTCTCCACCACAGATGTTAACTTGATAGTTAAGTACAACCCAGTCATTAGTGATGAAAAAAGGCTTCCATATTCTTTATTCAAAAAGAAGCAGTACCACACTGGTGTAGGCAATAATGCACGGTAAAGCAACATTAGATACTCAACCAAAGTTAGCATTTGGCCCTGGAAAGAAAGACTAACATGGTAAGAAAGTAAGGCATAAAGGGGAAAAAAAAGTATAAAAGTGTGTGAACAAAAAAGACCTTCTGGAATAGAATGAAGGAAAGGCCTATCATTATAATTGCCTTTGAAAAAGGGGCACAATGGCTAAAGCCATTGCATGTAGTTTCTTCAGATTTTTCCTTTTTTCACAAAATAAATAAATAGGCACAAATATAATGTTGAAGGATAACTACATATTATCTCACCTGCTTCCGATAATTCCGGCCCCTACTATTTTTGTAATACATTAACAGAAAACATTTGAAGACCATTGCAGCCTGTCGTACCAAAGTATCTGGAGGGAAAAAGTACAATAATAGCACGTAAAGAAATAGAAAAGGTATAACACTTAGGCAAGAAATACAAAAACATTTCCATCAAATCATTGAAAATAGGATTAAAACTTGTCACTTTTAAGGAAAAAGCTAGTGGAGAGAATCTATAAGAAAAAAAATTTGAAGTACATTGGAATCTGGGAATTTTGCCACACAAATTACCAGTGCCATGCATGTCCAAAATATTACAATAGCCAATGTCAACTTGCAAATAATATCATACCATTCACTAAGATGATGAAAATAGCATGCCAAAAAGGTGGTATAGATTTGGGAGGAAGCATGATTAACGGATACAAAAGATCATCATTCTGATACCACCAGTAAACACCAACCACATGAAGCATAAATGCAAGAGAGATGCCAATCACCACTGATATCTTCCTCTCTCCCTGCACCACCAACAGCTGATATATCAGTTTCACCAACAGATCACGGTTTCTGTTAACTTGCTCAGCAAAGAACTGCAAGAGAACTCAGAAAAGTAGGGGTTAAGCACAAACAGAGTACCTTAAGAGCTGTTTGCTTCCGTAGTATATCATTTGACTTAAACATGACAACAGCAATCCAGATTGTAACAAAGAAGCCTGCAAGTCCTTATACAATGTTAAAAATACAAAGGAAACAAGTGGTTTAAGAAAAGGGAAATTTCAAAGAATATGCTAAAAGTACTGAGGTGAAAAATCGGGCAACAGAAATATAACAAGGATTTATTAGAACCTCGGGTAAAGAACCTTAAAAAATGTGCAAGAATGTAGAAACATTTATCTAAAAAATTCAACTGATAAAAACTTTGCAAGTTTGGGCATAATTTGGATCTTCAAATTCTGTCCTAAACCCATGTAATGGACCTTGACTGAACAATGATGATAAAATCCAACTCCAAACTCCATTCATATTGACATGCCCACATCATCAAATCCAAGAAAAATCAATCCAACCATGATTATGATACTTTAAGAATTCAATCTCATGATATATTAAAGGGGGATAAAAAAAAAAAGACGAATGGAGTTTAAAATGAAATAGCAAGCAAATGAAACCTTGCAAATGTTGGCGGATGAAGACAACTAAAAGGAGCAAGGAAAAAGGAAGGACTTGCTCAAGCCATCTAGCAGCCTGTTGAATATCATATCTCTGGTAAGAAGAATTCCTTACGTTAGACCCTGTCCCATCTGTAGTTTCCCCATCTCCATTTGAGTTGTGTGGCTGCTGAGAAATGCCAGCAACAGAGCTGCGGTCAGTCCTAGATTCTACCTGAACGTCAGAAGCCAAAGTAGCAGTTGGCTGCTGAGAAGACACCTCATTTTGAGCACCAAACACCAAGCCAGGGGCGTTGGTATTGTGATCATGTTCCCCAGCAGCAATAATCCTGATAGCTACCTCTCCATTGTTGGCAGGTACAGCAGGGGAAGTGGGATCACCAAGCCGATGATTAGTAGGTAAGGGAGAGATGGGCCCAGCTTCGTTGATCAAAGACTCCATGTCTCGATGAGTAGAAGACCTTGTAGTTCGTAAGAGACCTGAATACTCCAGCAAAGCGGAAATGGGAGCCTGAATGAAAGCGGAAGGCGATAGCATTCCATATCTCCTGGAAATGAAATTGCTACTATTTCCTCCCGAAGAGCCCCTGTAGACGTCCCTATCGGAATTACTACCGGACGCCTCCATTTGCGAAGATGCCCTAACCCTAATTAAACATTACCAATCACCAGGGTGCAACACATATACCATCAAACGGTCAGTCAACGAATCAATAGAAACGCCAAAAAAATAAAAAAAAAAAGGGGATAACTAATGCTTACAAACATTAAAAATACAAGCTGATCTATTATACTAAAATAAATGAAAAGGAAAAGGGAAAAAGAAGAAAGTTAAAAACGAAAAAAAAAAAAAAATAGAAAGAAAGAAAGCGTACCTTCTAAAGCGAAACTCCGTCGAGGACCTCTGGATTGAAAGAAGCCCAAAGCCAATACCAACCAATTAACCTATAATATATATTTATATAAATGTATACAGATGCATATAGATATTACGTGCAAAGAGAGATGAAGAGGACCTGATTATTTCAAATGCAAGCGAGAAACCCTAACCCTAATCCTAAAGCAGTAGAAAACAGAGAAGACGCACGAAAAAAGTCGTGATATCGGACTATCTATGGAAAGTTATATGTCGATCAAGAGAAAAAAAAAAAAAACAGACAGCGAATCGCAGAAGACGACAACGACGATGGTCGGAATATTTGAGGTAGGACTATAATGGATGGAAGCTCTGCTACTTACCCTTTGACTTTTCTCATTTATTTTATTTTATTTTATTTTATTTTTTTCTTTTTCTGTCTCGTCCCGTCCCCTCCTTCCTCTCTTCCAACCATGTTTGCATGGCCGCGTTGGAGAGCGCGTAGATGGTGAATCTCCATGGGAGATGGATGTCTGGCTTTAATTTATTTTTACTTTAAATAAATGTAAAACATTAAAGTAGTATAACCCAGCCTAAATTGAAAACAATAGATTGGCGCACCCTAAACGCTGTCGTTTAGGCCTTATTTGTTCTGATTGCTGATATTTAAGTATTTTTAAAAATTAATATTTAATTAAATTAATAACTTTTATTACTGTTAAAATGATAAAAATGAATATATAATTTAAATTTTCAGTCTTGGCACAATTTTACGCCAAATAGGAAAAGGGGATATTAGGGATTATAAACGAGACTGATTTTTTTTACTTTGTGGTTGCCGTGGTCAAAACTGAGTCTTTTTCTTCGCAACTGAGCCACGGTGAGCAATTCCATACCTGGATCGGACCCCTCCCTCCCCTCGAAAGCCTTGGACTACAGACCCATAGCCTAGCTATAAAGAATGGACGATCCAAAAACTGAGCTCGAAAACTCACGAAGAAGGGAAGTTTGATTGATGAACAAGAAATGGCGGTCCATCAAATATCAACTTTACACGAAAGCAATGGTGCTGTTCAATCAAATCAGACGCATCCCTAATAACCGCATCGAATATGAGGAAGCAATGCTTCCTGAACATCAACCAAAAACGCGTAAGTCTTTCTTATTACTTTGTTTGCTGCATTTGAAAGCTGCAGATGATATAATACAGAAGCCTGCAATCGGAAAAGCAACAACGCACCATTCGCCTCTCCCCCCCACCCCCATTAAGTACGGCAGTCCAACAGAGGAATGGATCGAGAAGCCTAACCGCTGAACTAGCCGAACAGAATGTCGTATGCTGTCAGTGCACAAGGCCGACGAAATTCCACCTTTCACCTGAAATTATCAAAATTTTACCGCCTCAACTCGCTCCAATTCTTTCCTTCGAAGAATTCACCCAGCATCCTTTCTAGATCATCTGCTGTGTAATTGATGTACTTCCGGGGAGTCTTGCCACTCTGAACAAGAGGCCTGGAACAATAGCAGGCACATTCGTGCCAATTAGAAGCGGGGTGTAGATACACAGGTGCGCGCGCGCGCACACACACACACACAAACAATCTTTCTCTCTCTCTCTTTTTTTTTTTTCTCTCTCTCTCTCTCTCTCTGAAACTGACACAACCGCAAGTCTGCACACAAAGTGAAACATTCCCAAAACGTTTTACAAAAGATCTATGAGCAGGTAACAGGACTTCAGCAACCGCAAGTCTGAGAGACTCCTGTAATTCAGCGTCAGGGACAGTCCACTGAGTTTGTCTTTGGTGAAGTTCCTCAAAATGCGTATTGAAGCCCCTAAACCTGATAACATCAAACATTTCTCCAACGGTCCAATAAGTATGGAAAAAACAAAAAGAAAATTCGGACGTGGAATGAACATAAGAGAATGTATTGTAACGAGACAACTTGACTTTCACCTGTCTTTAATTAATGTTCTCGAGGCTCCACTGCCACTTCCTCCCTCACCCGGTGCTGCACTACTTCCCCCTGACAACGTTAGGCCTTGTGTTGAAAGACATTGAAGAATCTGTAAACTCCCAACATTCATATGGGCAAAATACAGTTTGTTTACAATTCAACATCTTCAAGGATTATGGAAATATGTATTCAACGACTCCATTTTTAAGATGCTGAACAAGAAATTAGAAGTATTCAAAATTTTCGAGCAATTAATTTCAGAAACCAAACATCAACAAGACCTCAAAATTAAAATTTCATCATTATCTAGCAGTTCCGATTAATTAGGCTAATAGAACAGCACCTTGGATCAAGCATTCCTTTTGTATTGATAAGCATGCTGCTGCACAATCCTTCTATGTCTCTGAACCCAATCATCTCCTAGCAAGTCCTTGGCTTCAGATCTGAAAAGCAAAGCATCTCCAAAACTTACATCCAAGACAAGCTGGAAAAGCTTTGAAGAATTGCAAGAAGATAACAAACCTCCGCACAGATCTGACCATGTAGTGAATACTGTTCATGAGAAATAAGCAAGTCAAAGCTGGATCTTTATACTGCTTTGATTTTCCATCCAGATTGCTTTGAAGAGCCTGCATTATTTGCATGGTAACAGCAGCTAACTGAAAACTTGTGTCGTCTTTACTTTCAAATTCTTGGAAGAGTTGCATCAATGTCGACTGGTAGCTATAAGATTTAATGATATACCCAAACATTAAAATAGGAAGAAAAAAGAAAACAAGCCAATGATGAAAAAAAATCTAGGATGATCTCAAAAATTAAATACACTGTGCTATATCAACAGTAGAAGCTATGGAGGCTTATTAAATTGTTGTTGAAGGCTTATCACAGAGTTTCAAGTTGCACTACTGCACAATGCTGAACACAACAAGCAGAATCATCTTCCGCATCCATCGGTAGCAATGGAACAGAAGCAGGTGTTCTGGCATTCAATAAGTTTTTGAGTGATCAAAAGAGTTAGTTCCTTGCTCTGTGCAAGATCTGCCTTCTCAAACCAGCCTGAGCCACATGTGCTGGGACATCTTTTCAAACAGTACTTGCGAGAAACATGATGTAAATTTATCACAAAATTGAAGGTAGTTTTGCTTCTAAATGATTTATAAACAATAGAGAAGGATGACTCGGTGCATGAGGCTCTCATACCGTGGAATCTGAGGAAGGGTAAGATGTACCCTTTCACAACTAGAACTTGCGACTTCCAGGTCACAGTGGAGTACCTTATTGTTATACCAAGCTCACCCTTCGTTTATAAACAACTAATCATAGAGGAAGATGAAATTAAATGATTGATTACATTTTTGCATCTCTCCAGCAGTTCAAAAAATATCTCAGAGAGCGAAGTAGACTAATAAAACATATCAATTGGTAATATGAACTTACTCAAAAAGAAACTTCACATGGTTAATCGCATAACTAGTCAAAGGATGGACCGTCCCATCCAATTCAGCTGTTTTGGTCACATCTTTTTCAACTGCTTGTTCGAAATCACCAAAGGTTTCCTGAGCTGTCTGGGCAAGCCTTTTAGTCAAACCAAATGTAGATTCTCTAATTTCAGCGCAAGCTTTACCACAGAAAACTGCCTCAATCTGCAAACTAAAAACTGAAAAAAGAAAGATAACTCCAATGGAAGAAAGGTTCCCTACATGCTTGTAGCATGAAAATTTACTTTGAAGCACCAGCCATACCTCTGGGTGAATCTCTTGCATTATCCCATACATGTTTGAGATAAATTTACTTTTCCCCAAAATGGTTGATTACTACTGTAATGGAACCAAATATGAACCCAAATAAGCAGTGGGAGATGAAGCTCTCGCCTGTAAATTTTAAGTAACTGCTGATGATGACCACCTTGAACCATTTGTTGGGCTAAATCATGTAACAAAAGCAGAACCCAAGAAGATATGAGGGTAGGGTGTTTGAAACCCCCAATTTCTTGGTTACTGTTTTGATGCTCTGAGTGGTGGTTGGATGAAGGATTTCTGCCACCAGAATCACCCTGGTTTCCAGGCGATCCTGCAGATGGCCGTATTGATTTAGGGAGGCACTCAAAGAGATGATCAGGTTCGGCAGGTTTGCTGAAATTAGCAGGAACAAAATGAAAAAGGAAAAAAGAAAACATTAAGAAAAGCTAATATCATGCAAAAATTTGAATCAGATGGCTAGGTAAACCGTGTAAATTGTTGTCATCCACGTCTAATGCTAAACCATGGAACATTGGTAACAAGATGGCGTCATATACATTAGCAACCTACTATTGTTGAAAGAAATAGATGAAACTGTTCAACGTTAAACCTCATTATTGCTATCTATTAAAAGAGCTGCACAGAATGCCACCAGGATGAGCAAAATAAGACATCTTTCTCAAGGAGGAAAATAAAAACACATGCATGACACCCCAAAAAGTGTTGGATACAACAAATTTCATCTAAAAGCCACTAAAATGAGATATCCAAAGAGTAAAACAGAAAGAAGAGATTTCCAGTGAGAATTGCAGAGACAAACCCATCTTTAAGAGATCCAGCAATTTTCAAGCCAAATACACAAAAACATACATCGAATATAATTATAGATTATTTTCAAGCTCTCATGTCAAATCCCCAAACTTGGTAAGCAAAGTTACCCAATTTTCGTGGATCCATCCACTACTGACAACAAAAGCCAAAATATACATGTCAAATGGACCAAATAACAAGGAATCACAAGAAGGGGGGGGGGTGGAAGGGAAAGAGATTGACAATAATGCACGAAAAACACATAACACATCAGATAATAATACTCAAACAGACTGAACTAATTGTCAAACTCAAACAAGTACATTCATCAAACTCATCTTATGTGGAAAATGGTAAATAGATCTGCACATCTTATATGATATCCACAAACTAATTGCAAATGTATATAAGAAGCCAGACAACCCTAAATGCATCTTAAGAATGTTATGAGTTACAAGAACAATACAAGCAATGTTCAATAGGACATAACTTTCCTCTAAAGTTTTAAAAACCTATATCACTGTCACTTATTGGACGAGGCTCAATACAGGCATTGAACTTAATTATTGTACAACAGAAGCACATTTTGGTTGAAAAGGTATTTAAAAAAAAAAAAAAAGAGAGAGAGCAAGGCATTTGTTAAAAGTACCCGGAATAATAGACCAATGTGCATTGCATTACCTGTAAGATGCTAATAGCTTCCTAAACTCCTCTTCTACCTTAGAAATAGCCTTAGTAAGTAAATTGTTTGCATTATTGAGCACTGCATCACTGCTCTTAAAGCCTTTATTGCTGCTAAAGAAGTGAATATTGTTTCTTAATTGATCAATTGCTTCTGGGTAACCAACCTTCTAGGTCTTCATGTGGTCCCTTTATTATTTTAGCCTCTGCCTGCATATCAAGAAATAAGAATATCAACAAACACAAACACCATGTGAATTAGAAGATCTCTTAGAATCAACCATTACAAAAAGACAGAAATCTAGGTGTGTTTACCATAAGAAAAAATTTTCAACTTTCCAGAAAAATTTTCTAGAAAATATCAAAAAGTGGAAAACATGTTTACTAAAAAAAAAAAAAGAAAAATTGTTCTTCTGTAAAACAGGGTTTTCTAGTTTTATGATTTTGTAAAGGATTCAGAGGTACTTTTTATTGTTTCTGACTTTTCTTTGACATAGAAAAATATAATACCTGTTTTTCTATTGACCAAAGATATTTTTTACTATTTTTATGGAGAAATGGAAATGAAAACTGAAAAATATTTTTTTAAAATGTAAACGGGGAGCCCTGCCAACTTCCACAACCAAAAAGGTCGTGGAAGCTTCTCACACAAGCTACAAACTGTTACTAACTCTTGAGAACGAAAGCTGGTATGTCATATGGAGAAAATTATTTAATAAAATAAAAATAATATTTTATAATCAATTAAAGATATTTTACGAAATGTCTAACATTATTCAAATGCGAGATCCGTGATGGTGCCCAGCCAGTAGTCGGTGCTCGTCTACAATCTGGTCGTCAGCATACTTCCGCAGGTATTTTGCTCCTGGCCGACTCATTGTCAAAGTCAATTCCAATGAGTACCGAAGCCGGCTTGAAGCGAGAGAGAGAGAGAGAGAGAGAGAGAGAGAGAGAGAGAGAGAGAGAGGGAGTACGCATCGCAGTCGACGTGGAAAATAAAATGACTAAAATGAAATTTTATAATTTTGGTCAGAAAAAAGAAAAAAAAGTCATCAATACAAAACTACATCGTTTTGATGAATTTCCGTTAATGAAATTGACGGGATTCGTAAGGGAGAGGATTAATCGCCAAATTCCTAAACCACAGGCATTTTATAATAGAAATTGAAACCATAAGAGGGTTGGATGCAAAATGGTGAAACTCCACGAGGGTTCCACGCATTTAACTCTTTTTGTTTTTTTTTCTTTGCTCTTCTTTTACATGTGACTTTGGAATTATATTTATTTCTTTTATTTATTTATTTTTTACTAAATGTAAATTATTCTTCCTCTTCCTCTCTTAACAATTAACTATTATACTTTTTACTTTTTAAGTAAGAATACCACGAGCAGTGTGGGTGAATAGTTAGTTGTACAATGAAACTTATTAAATTAGGAATCATGTAATTAGAATTCATGGTAAGAGACGAAGAGTAAAAGCTACACATTAAATGGATGATGAAACTTTCGTGATTCTTATTTCCTTAAATTTATAAAGAAAGCGTAAAAATTTAGGAAAACAATAAATCTCCATAATAGCATAAAATGAAATAGAATCATTCAACGAACAAAACACGAAAAATGAGCTTAGAGGTAAGGAGAGACATGTCACATGATATATTTATATATCACAGAAATAGATTTGTCATATAGATAATTGAAATTTGGATTTGCACAGGGTTTCTTAAGTCTACTCACTCTCCTGGGGAACTTTTTCATCCCTCCATTGACGTGTTAAGCTAGGGGCAAAATTTTCCCTTTAAATTTTCACTATTCAACATTAGTTTTTTTTTCTCCTTTTCTTATTGTGCTTGCATTATAGATTTGACTCTCATTGTTTACGAGAGAAAATATTTTGTAGATATTGATTTCTTTTTACAATGAAGATGGATTATACCCCCAAATCTACAAATGATTAATCTGATATGTAAACACTAATGACTATTAGTATTATTATTGTCTTGATTTGTTGTAGTTTTAAAAATTTTCAAATTTAGTTTGTAAAAAAAAAATGTTGAATCGACCCAGATGTACCCAATTACACTCATATCACAAATATTTTTATTTTTGTTCATTTTCAGTAATTCTCATGTACTAAACTATAAAAAAGGACGGATGATAATTACGAAAATAAAGAAAAAGAAGAATGGAATATATTTTTCTCGAATGATGGATTCATTTTTATTTTTTTATTTTTTCATTTATTTCGTTTCTCTTACTACAGAGATTATATTTTCCAACCATAGCCATTACAGGTAGTTTAATATATCCACTCAGGTGGCAAACAAATGTCATCAAGTCCATCTTGTGGTTCCTTTGGCTGCGCGTTCTTTCTGTTTGCTTCCTTCTTAACATGACGTTTCTTTCCAAGACGTCGAGCATTCTTGCTTGCTGGTAACAAAAAAAAAAAAAAAAACCACACACACACACACGAACGCACACAAAAATTCCCATCTTATTTTTTTTTGTTTTTGTGAAGCAAAGGGAAAACACGGTGATCAAGAGTCAATTCCATAAACTTATTTGGTAATTCTGAGAAAGGATGGGTGTGCTTCTAAGGTTTACAGAGACATGAGAAACGCAAGTATAAAAAGTTGATGTGTTATTTTTTGGTATTGGTTTGTATTAATAAATACAAAAGCATGTTTTAATTTTTTTAAGAGCCATATAATGCAATTCACAAGTAAAGCTCCCGACGATATATATATGTGTGTGTGTGTGTGTGTAATAATAATTATAAGTGGAAAATTACAAGTGTTGTACACCAATTCTTATTAGCTTGTTACAATAGTATGATAGCATTACCATTATTACCTTTCTTACTATTTGATGTCACTTGGTTCTTAAGGAGTAACCCTGTCCCAACGTCCTCGCTACGTGCCCTAGATGATTCATTAACCACCCGAGGAAGAAAAACTCCTGTACCTTCTCTCTTCACAGGAGGAAAGGGAGCTCGAACATCTCTGAAACCCTACTACACATATAAAATATTTTAAGCTCACAGTTCCTTATTTGACTAAAAGTACTTTTTTTATTATTTTTGACCTTTTTCTTATGGGAGTCTGGGGCTCGGGGAAAGGAAAGGGGAGAGATCATATGGGGTAATTTGGAAAGTGATTGAGTAGACCTTTCCCGCATTAAATTTTAGCAGTTGATATAATATTGCGGCTATAATGCAACCCATAATTAATGTTCACTTGATTATTCTTGTTTTCCATAGTGAAAAAAGAAATCAATATCCCTTGAATTTAAGCGTTACATATCTCCAAGAATGAATGCTATACCTACCGTATCTATTAAATTATAATTTACAGGGTTCAATGCATATCATTTCTTTGTATTTTATCTTTTTTCCCATTTCAATTTAGATTATGAAACGCCTATAGTTTCTAACTTTGGCAATTGAGGCCCTTGGTCATGATTTCATTACTTTTAAAGCTTTTCTTTAATTATAAAAAATTTTACATAATTTAAATATTATATGATTTAATTTTTTAAAGTTATTGTGATTATTTTTTTTCTTTTTTTGGAATTTCCCTTAATTTTTTATCTTTTTAGTTTTGTTAGTGTTACAAAAATTGAAACCATTAAAACTAAAAAATTATAAATTCTAGAATTTTTTTAAAATGAAAAAATAACAATGATAACTCAAAAAGATTAAATCCCATAACATTTGAATTTCATAACATTTTTTGCAATTAAAATGGATTTTTAAAATTAATGAATTTCAAAGGAAGATCTCAATTGCCAAAATTAGAAATCATAGGATTTACCCCTAAATTGAATGTTACATTAATTTGCAACAAAAAAAACATGAATTTAAGAAATGTTACTGAAACAATTTTTTAAATGTAAAATATTAATTAATTATAAAATTATGAAATTAATAAATAATGACAAATAAAACATTATTAAAATAATTATATAATCATAGTATTGTAAGTGGGTCATCATAAAAAATAAAATTATATTATATAATATAAAAATTATATTACACGTCATTATTGTTATCGTCATTGTTGTTCTTATCGTCGATAATGTCGTTATTTGCCATCATAAGTAATAATTATTAATGTATATCGATATAAGCTAATATAATATAATGCATTTAAAATCTTCACACGCACACATCCATATATAGATTTTTTCTTTAGCCATAATTCAAATTAATATGCTTGAAAAATTCTCTTATATATATATATATAAGAGATTTTTTTTTTTTTAACATTAAGGTTTTATATATGTGTAAGAATTCTTTACACTTATATTAGATCGTAAATAAAAATGTTTCATGTGCCCAACAAAAAACATAAAAATTTTCTTATACAAAACAACCTATTTGATTTTGTATAAAATCAAACCAACTTTTTATCCCGTTTTAGCTTTAGCTTGATCTTGAAACTTGAATCGACAAGGCTCCCCTAATACTTTTTGAAGTGTCCTGGTAATACTTTGTTTTAAAATCAGACTTAAGAAAAAGCTATATTATCAAAAAAGATCTTAAGAAAAATTAAAATATATGGTAAAAAGATACATATTTACTTGATATTGAGGCGGCATTTCTGAATAGTAAGTACGAAAGAGTCCAGGTACAGCTTGAAAGCCATTATTCCAATTTGAACAACGAGTTGTAGGCATGCTGGGTTTGACACTCAATGAAGTGTCGTACACTTGTTTCCCCTGCAATTACAGCTTGCATTAGCAACTTTATCTTTGTCAAGCTCTATCACATGAAGTTCATTTTAATATTCCTGTAATTGATTTTGATTCTTTAGCTAGGCCTTATCAGGAGCTAAACTGAAGTAGTGTATCAAATTATGGTTTATTTCAAAAATAATAATAATGATAATATCTAGACCTTAAATGTCTCGAAAGATATTTTGATGCTTTTAAGATTCTATATATCAATATTCATATTTTCCTCCTTTTTAATTCACACTATTTTTGTTTTAATTTCTTTCCCAATTTCTATTTTATGTATGACAAAATGTGGCTTAAAACATGCAAATTTTGGTTCGCAAATCTCAATTCTTCTACTATTTCATCCTCACAACTCAATCTAGAAAAAGGGAGAAGAGAGAAGAATCTAATCTAATTGTTACTGAACTTTTGCAAACATACAAATTCAATTCATCCATTGATAAAATAAATCTAAACATTTCTATAAAAAAACAAAAACAAAAAAAAAACAGAAAAGAATCTAGACACTTATATAGGAGAAAGTAACAAGAAAATATATGGAAAGCCAATGCAATATTAATTCATATTGGGCATGAACAAAAAAAAAAAAAGAGTGAAAGTATCCAAAAAGAGAAAAATAGAGTCACATAAAACCTTTGTTTTTGAAGAAACAATGGCAGCAAAAGATGGTGGTGCAAAAGGATCAGGCAGCCTTTGATGATGTCGAGCAATTTGGTTATTAGTATTATTAATAATAGGCCTCCTCCTCCTCGTCGCCGCCGCCGCAAAATTTCCCGAGATGACTTCATTCAAGACATGGACAGGTAGCCATCGTTCTCCATCTTCCAGATTCGGGGAAAATTCTATCATGGCTGGTTTCATGATTATTACGAAAAAAATGCAAGAGCACAGCGAGAGCATCTCACTATTCTAATGGTTGTGTGTGGAGAAATCAGAGAGAAAGAAAGAGAACATCAATGACAAAGCACCGCTAATTCTTTGCATGTGAGCAAATGACTGAGATTAATGATTTTGCATTGTTGTTAGGTAGTACTATTTAAAGAGAATGAGTCGACATAATTAAATTAGTGTACCTACAGCGACTCAAACAAAAGCAGAGAGAGTAATTGAAGTATCAAATCTACATTAAATGAAACAAAAAAAAAAAGAAAAAAAAGAAGGAATTCTTTGTGACACATGACCAACATTAATTAGTGATATTATAATTGACCATTAATTCATTTGACTTATCAATAAATGTAAAAAATTTCAAAATTACAATATTATATATATATATATATATATATGTTATATTATATTATATTTTTTCCTTTGCCCAATTTAAGGAATTCTTTTGTTTCATAGAATCCTTTGTTGATGTGATGTGGGCGCCCTATGCTTGAAGAAGCATTTGGCATTAAGTGATTTGAGTGAGCAATAAAAGTTCACAAGGTTGCTCACAAATAAAGAATAATAAATTTTCCAATTTGCAAGTAAAATGATTTATTAATTCAAATTATATAATAAAATGCAAAAATAATCTCCCCACTCCAAAAAAAAATCCAATAAAATACACACAAATACTTTTAGTTTCACAATCATTAAGAGAAGTCAGTTACCAAATAAATTGCATTTTTGTAGGCAAAGTAACGAGCGAGACTTGTAACTGAAATTACAACATAAAAAGAATAAACATATTTGACCAATTACCGTTTATATTTGTCGTATTTGTAAATAAGACAAAACAAGAAGTTGATTTCTAACGTGAGCCCCGCCCAAAACCAATTTGTAAAAACGAAGGTTAAAAATTAGAAAGCTTTAAGACTTCTCTATTTTTCAACAATTTTTAATAAAAAAAATATATTAGTGAGTCATTAGATTTATATTTCTACGTGCGAATGCTTAATTAGACGATTAATACATGAATTTACACGTCTAAATGCATATACCAAACCATTTTTCTTATTATCATATTGAGCGGCAGAAGACATTGTAGCTTACAAATACATTTAAACTCTTCTACGTGGGGTGATTAGGCTGGGCATAAACCAAAGAATACGTTCAGTGGGGCGTAAAAGCAGACATGATCAATGCAAAGCAGTTCATGTAACAAGCAAGCAACACTCGAAAATTTCCCCTCGTACACTACGTATAAGTAAACATGTAGTCGTAGAGACATTTCAATAAACCATCGGGAGCTTCCCAACCTTGCATCTTATCAAATTAGCTAGATGTTGAATAATGGCTTCATCAATTCCAAATCCCAGCAATTGGCTCTTTTCAATGTAAAAGAGCAAATCGAGCATACTTGAAGGCACCTTAAAATCTTTTTGGCTATTTGTATCTCATTTGCACCTTAAAATCAGAATAATCAATGCTCGGTCATCATAATAAAGAGAAATGGCAAAATTAGATCTTGCAATCGAAGACTTCACTTTATCTTAAATTGTTTAGCGGTGGAACCATTCACAGGCATTGACAGTTTTAGCAAGGAAATAGATGCCATGATCAATTTTCACTATTTGTCTCCAAAAACCATCCTTTGTACTAGTAACAATGATAAGATTAGTTCATAGTTTCTTTTTTGTAATTATTGTAATAAAAGTTACGGGAGACATTAAAAAAAAGTGGCACTAAAAACATGTAAGTGAATCTGCAGTTTTAATGTGAGAAATATTTTTGTAAGACACCTAATAAAAAGGCCAAAATTTTAGATTACAATGGTAAGAAAAAAAGAGGTGACAGGGTTTGTCTATAAGTGCTCCACAGGGTATTGGTAATAATTCTAATGTTGCTATAAGAGAAATTGTAAAGATGATTTTATTAATGAACTTTTTTTTTGTTTTTTAGTTTTGTTGAGAGAGAAGGGTTTAGAAACTATTCCAAAGCTTTAAAATCCTTATTTTACATCTCTTCTCCAATCATAATTGTAAGGGATTGTATCAAACATTTTTAAGAAGAAAGAAACAAATTAAATGAAACTCCTTAATAAATAACAAGTCTACCTAATTAATGATGTTTAGACCTCTATTCAAAATTTTAATTACATGTTTTGGATTATTCATTGGATTGACAAAGACAGGATTTTGAGTAAGTGAATCATAAACTTTTATTAAGTTTTTAATTACAAAAAGAAAAATTATAAGAAAAATTATAGATTTTTGTTTGTTAAATCGCGATATTAAAAAAATATACATAATTGACTGTTGATAATGCAAGCTAAAATGAATAGGAAAGAAATAGATGACTTGAAAAAGTAATATTTTAGATAATAAGTTTTTTATATTCACTATTGTACTTATATTTTAAATTATAATATGGAAAAGGAATTAGTTAAGGAAAGATAAAACACATTGAAAATTATAAATGTAATGAAATATATGCAGTCATCTCTTGCAAGGTTTGAGAATTTTAAAAGATGTGTACAATGTGAAGAAATTAAAAGCAAGAGATTATTGTATTTAGACGTGGAAATTACCTACATGTAATTAAATGTAACCTAAAAATTCATAAAAACATTTGATTGTTAAGCAAAAGAGAATAGAGAATACTTGCTCTGTTTTGATGATGTTAAGATAAAAAGCTTCATAAAAAAGAAAATTGGAATAATGCTAAGCACTTTGTAAATTTTTTTTTCAATGTATGTATATACAAATTTGGATAACTTCTAATGAATTCTAATTATATCACTAACATTAAAAGTTACATATAAAGAATAAATAAACAAATAAATATTTATTTATTTTTTATATGTAACTTTTAATATTAGTGATATTATTAAGATTTATTAGAAATTATCCAAATTGGGTAGTACTAATAATGTGAGTTTAAAACTAATGGTAATAACATTGATAATTAAATATTAAAAATGATAGGAAAATTTCAATAACATCATTTTTTTATTATATCTACTATTTTAGATTCTTTTTACAAGATGAAGTATGTAAAATTTTACTTTAAATAAGTTTACAAGTCAAAGATGACTTCTAATATAAGTAAAAGGATGGAATTAACTTTGATGAGATTGTTTACTTATTATAATGCTATTAATGGAGAAATAGAAATCAGTTTAAGTAAACCAATTAGTAAGTTGTTTAATGATATAACATGTAAGGTTGAGGATAATGATGATGACAATATATAGATATCATTGGCTTCCAAGTTTAAAAGACACCTAGAATGAGAAAGAGATAGGAAAAGCAAATCAAAAGTTGAAAGATATTTGAAAGAGGGTTTAAAAAAAAAGGTTAAACTTTTTGTATATTATTATGGTAGAAATAAAAAACTTAAGTAGTATTTTATTTTGTCAATAATAATAAGGGATATATTAGTTTTACAAATTTTTACTATTATAACTGAGTCAAGATTTAGTATTAGTAATATGATCTTGAAATTATTTATGAGTTCATTATTTTTTACAATTGTTGAAACACTCATGTGTGGTTAGAACTAATTGTGATAAAGCTCTCTGACCATTAACTTTTGAAAAGCTATAGATATAAAAGAGGAAAAGATTGAAGGTCTAACTTTTAGTAATAATTTGTTTTTTGTTCAAGTACATGACTTACTTCTTTTATTCAATTTAGTATAATGAAAAATCAATTATATATGTTTTATAAATGAAGTGAAAAGATTGATATGTATATCTATATATATATATAATTATAAAGGCATATTAAAATCAAGTTCAATTATAATTGATAATGAATGATTATGAAACTTTAATCTATGATTGTGAAAGCTTAATCATGAACACATAAACTTCAAATCATGAAAACTTTACCCTAAGATTTTGACTTTTTTTTAGGTTTATTTTCATTATAGTGATAAGTTTGTTTATTATGAGCTTAGGAAACAATCTAAAACTTCAAGTTTTACTTTAAGTCCATATAGCATTAATTAAGTTGAAATTATTATAAAATTAATTTAACATTATTAGAACTAGTGAAATTTTATTTTACTGAAAAGACTTTTCTCATATTAGACCATTTGGATTAATTAATGCAAAAAATTTAAGGAGAGAAATGGTTCTAACCTTATTACTTAATATGCCTTTCTTTTTTCCTACATACTTTGAAATTTCTTTTATTATCATTAAAAGACATGGTTCTTGTAATTTTTACATTAAATTATGTCAAAAGTGTTTTTTTGTGCATTTACATTAATATAGTAGTGTTAATTTGTGTTTTTTAATGAATAACATTTGTTAGTGATCACTAATGTTGAATACTATTATGGAACTATCCCAAATTTGAAATGTAAATTGCCATAAAAAATAATTTAGATACTGCATTAGTTTATAAATTAGGATAAAAGAACCAACTTTAAACCTTCAATTAGAATTTAATTTTTCTATAATTAATTCAAACTATTAAATCAATTAAATTAACTTGTAATTATTAATGATAATTTAGCTTTTTTAACTTTTATGTCGATTTGATTATAATTTAAAAAATTTTAAAATTGTTATTAACAATTTAATTCAAATATAAAAATTTGACTAATTTTTATATACCTTTACTTAAAGCCTAAAATAAAATAAGGGATTCAATACAAGCATACTTCCAAGAAACCAAATAAATGTATAATATGGTAACTAACATAATAAATTTTGTATTTATGAAAATTTAATATATGACTTATTTTAGGATTTGATTTAATAAATTAAAATTGTGAATTAAATGATCTTTTAATATAATATTAGAGTTTTTTTTATCAGTTTGTGTAGTTTTTATATTTTACTTTTATTTTATTTATATAATTTCTTCTTCAATTGTATAAAAAAATGTAAAATTGCAAATTTTTATATTTTTTCCAACATAAATGTAAAGAAAAAAACAAATTTACAAGAGGCAAAAAGAAGTTAAAAGTTTTAAGAACACATTCCATATTTGCTTGAAATATAAGATGTAGATAAAATTGCAAAAAAATTGTCTATCCTTGACAGCAAAAAAGTTTTATATATGTTACGACATTGCGCTTATTCGTTGCTTGTCAGGCCCGTCAAGTGCAAAAGACTAAAGTTATACAATTCGTGAAAAGAAAAAAATAAAAATAAATAAATAAATAAAAATATATATATTATATTATTTTATTTTATTTTATTTGAGGTTTTAGCTCCTCCAAAATTAAGGAACTACTTCTTCCTAAATTGGATTTATTGTTTTCTTTCTTGTTATTAATTATATTTAATATTCAAATGGGAGAATTATAAGTTGAAGACAATTCTATCATCACCAAAGGTAGAAATTATAACAACTTTTATTAATCACCCGATTTAATTATAATATTTATAGATTTACGTTGTACGTGCCAATAACTAATCTCTTAATCCCAATATTTTTTGCTGCGCAAAAGTCTAAAACTTCTATTTAATAAATAGTAAAACCTGAATGTTATGCATTGACTCGGTCATCATCGGAAGTGAGTTGGGCCATGAAATTTTCTGGGCCAGTGGCTTAATGTTCAAGGGCATTTGGGTAAAATCGAAACCACCACCACCACAGCGAGTTGCCTGGAGCAAGCGACGAGGGAGCCCCAGATGCCTCCATTGCCGATCACTTCTCTTGTATAACGTCACTGTCACAGTCCCCTGTCGTTCCCAACAGCTTCAGATTGTTGCTAGGTCCACTTTATCCTTCCATAAATGCCCTTCCGAGTACCCAAAATTTACCAAGCTGTTTTCAGTCCTCCATCAAAAGACTAGCTGTGCAGTGACCTCCAGTGCTTTGTGTCTGTCATCAGTAGCGTCATCATCTTCCTCATACATGGAGTCTCCTCCTGAAGGGTACAGAAGAAATTTAGATGTCAGTCTCACCAATCCTTCTAAGAAGTTTGGTGTGGATGTATTTTGAGTGTGTTTTGTATTTAAAGGTATAAATTTGATCCTGTACTTGTATGGATAATATGGGTGTGGCAACTGTTGCAGATATTTGCTGCTTCAAGGCTGGACATAGCCAATGCTTGGCAAATACCTCAGGTAATGTTGAAATTCTTCCTAGCAATTGGCCTTGTGGGTCTTTTATGTTTTCCAATATAGGATTCTAGGTATGTGTTTAATGCAGTTTAGTTGATTCTTTTGTTTCTGAAACTCATGGCGATCGGTTGCTTTCTTTTTAGAAAATTTTGTTGGGTATAACCCATTCGTGAAATGATGATTGGAGCGTTGGAAAAACGTAAAATTTTGATTTGGACTATGCTCATTTTGGGAAAAGATTACCTCTTTCAGTGACTAGATAATTAATGTGCATGACACGAAAGTCATCCATAGACAAATTATCTGCAAGCATGCGTGAAATTATTTTAAAATGGTTAGATTTCAAGGGATTTAACACACATGCTCTTACGGAAACATGTTGCATCTTGTATTGGCTATGTGAGAGGTTGAAGAGCATCCATATTGTCTCCATTCTACGAGCCAGTTTTGGATCATAAGTGCCAAAGTACACTAACACTTTGGTGCTCCAAGTGGCAGTGGCAGAAATTATATGGACAGCAATCTTATGGAACCTAGAAAATTTCAACTATTGGTAATGTTTATTTCACCATGTAAAACAGGGTGATATAGATGAGCACGAGGATCCAAAAACTGCTGCCTTGAGAGAGTTAAAAAGAAGAGACGGGAGTTAGCTCAGCAGAAGTTCTTGGGGAGGTTTGGCTTTAAATGTTCTTCTATCTTGCTTCTGGACTTTCAATAGAATTCGCATTAAAATAAATCTTCTGTTGAAGATTGTTGAGCTTCTATCCGATTCTCATTATGATCAGGGCTAAGAAGAAGCTGTTGCTTATTGAGGATTTTATTTATTTGTGTTAACTAGCTTATCCTCTATTTTTCATCTTGTTACATTAACAAATTTCATTATCAAAAAGTGAGCAGGGTGGCAAACCTGCTACAAGCCAGCCATTTCATGTACAGAGCGTTAAACTTGTGAACAGCAGATAAGGAGTCTATAAAACTTAAAGGAATTTGAAACTTATTCATTACATTAAATTCTATGGACACAATTGGACTAACTGGCTGCATTTATCACTTTTATGCCTATATTCTTGTTGTTCATACTCATGGATCCCATCAGGTTTTGCTAAACGAACATTGAGTTGTCGTGCATTGGTTGGGGCCTGTAATTGCATACTTCTTTTTGACTTTTTTTTTTCTTTTTAAAATCTGAATTCATCTGGTTCCTCATGGAAAGCATATAAACACCTACAAATGTGTCAAAGGTTGTTTTGATTTGATTTTTATGATGGTAAGAAATAATTAGCATAGGCACACCATTTTATTATGGGGCTCTCTCATTGCCTGTCTCTTATTCATCCTATGTTAATATGATAGAGTATTAGGTTCTATCATATGCTTTGAGTAGCTACAAAGTGTAATGCATTATGGTGCTGGGTTTATTCAACCAGTTTAATGTGCAGGTCACTTACTGGTTGACCTATGACTTTCCACCGGAAGTCAGGGAAAAGCTTAGGCATCAGTGGGGATTGGACGGGAAGGGTCAGGCACAAAAGTGGTCAGTCTTATGGGATAAGCTGTGCATTGTCCTTGGCCTCACATCTCAGCCAGGTTTGACCAGACTAATATCTACCAACTCAAGTCTTAACAATTCTACCCTGGCTAGAAATCTTTAGGAGTGCACTTGCCACTTTGTTGCTGAAGGGCTAAAATTGATATACAGATCCCATGGTGTTCTTTTTCAAGCTTATCTTATAGTGATACCGATAACATTATACCGACCACATTGAGTTGCATACACAAAAAACAGGTTTCTCCTTAGGTTCATTGGGAAGGATGAGGAGATTAGGCTTTCAGGTAAAAAACCTGAGTTTGGCGAGTGGACATAGATGTCTCCAGAGCAAATTATCAACCATGTGGGTTGACATTACTATGCAACCATTTATTGTCAATGCCAGATCAGATAAATTCAGCATTCTAGTGCTGCTATTCATTAATATTTTCTTCATTTTTATATGCAGGCAGTGGATTTCAAGAAACCTGTTTGCAAGGCAGCATTCTCTCCCTCTCTCCAATAGGCAACAAGTTCATATTGAAATACCGACCGTTTGCAAGGAAATGGGAAAAGGAAAGCATAAATCTGTTTGCATTGGCCTACGGGTGAGAAACCACTGAATGAAAGACACGAGCCATTATTACATCTTCACTTGCATCTTTTGGATGCATGTACAATCTCCTTGTAACTTCATATTCTGATTGGATTGGGGATATCCTTATTGTCATCCTGAAATTTGGTGAGGGGAGAGCTAAACAGAAGCCCCCTTCTTTTGAGGAGGATAATCAAGTTCTTTTCCTTGCTTTTCATGCTCTAAGGAGGAAAGGCATTGTCTTTGCTTAAAGACAACGTCTCATATTCTAACGGCACAAAGTTAAATCTTGTGACAAATACCTTGAGGCAGGCGAAACAACATTTTGCTCAAAATTTGCATATGACACTCTGTGGATAAGACACTAGATCTATCATGCACAGAAGCAGTTGCCATGTAAAGAAACGTTTACGCCATCTCCTTGGAAGGAACGTTCTCAAAGTCCCTCCTTTTCAATTTACTTTTGACAAAGAACGCAATCTCTTCTCCAGTGAACCACATGGTACAAGCTAAACTCATTTAAGTGTGAGAAAGAATTGAAGTTTACATACTCTTACGGGGATGAATTTTGAATAAAATACTTGGCTGCATTTTACCCTCGAGAGTGGAGATCTCCATCTTAATAACCACGTCTTTTGCAAAATGGCTGAAATTGCCTCGCTGTTCAGTCCATTGGAATAATGCTTGAGCAACTCATGCAGCCGGAAACACAATCCTCCTGTACAAGAAATGAAGGGCACAAGTCACCCGTCATTCGTGACTAAATGACCAACTTGAGATTGGCACCTCAAATCATGCAATCAATTTTCCAGCGGAATTCAGACCACGCATATGAGCTTTGACATCAATTCCGTAATAAGGACAGTTCAGAACATCACTGCCAAACCCCCCATGCTTCACCAGACAAACAGAATAGGAGCTCTCAAATCATCTTATTAAACACGCTTTGTATCTCATTTGTGACAATCTCTGCAACAATCTCAGGAGAAAACCTTCTAATCATGTCTTCTCTTGCCTGCTGTCCCCTGGCCTTGGCTTCGTCAACATTAGTCATCACTTGCCTCATCAGACCTCGAAGCTTATCAGCAGAAGGCTCAGCCCAAAGATGCCCTTTGAATGGTCCTTCTATGACTTCAATCATCCTATCCACTGGCAAAGGGTAGCCATTCTCTTCTGTCAAATATTCTGTTGGACCAGACCAATTTGTCGCAATGACCGGCAAAGACATTGCCATTGCCTCCACAAGGGGCCTCCCCCAACCTTCGCCTCTCGATGGAAGAACAAATGCATGGGCTGCCTTGTACATTCTCGGCAAATCAATTTGTGCTATGTGCGCATCCATCACATATACTGGTGCCCAATTTTCATCTGGTTTTTCAATTTTAGAATCCTCCACAAACTCCACAATCTTATTACCAAAATCTCTATCAGAGTGGTATGGATTTGTCAACAAATACAAAGCGACCCCATCAATTCCAGAGAACTCTTTCAAGTATGCATTCAGCAACACATCCCATCCTTTCCTATACTCCCACTTGAACACACTCAAGAAAACAAATTCCTTCCTTGAATCCAAATCTTTGTTTCTTTCTCCTAAAACCAAGTCTCCCATTGAGGCAAGATCTAATGGCTCATACTTAAAGGGATCGAAGAACTCAACATCAATAGGCTGAACAACTTTCACAACCTTAGATGGATCAACCCCACTCTGTACGAAAGTAGAGACATGAAATTCAGTAGGAACCCAAACATAATCCATTCGATTACATCGCTTCACATGCTCTCTATTAACTCTATCAGTCTCAAACATGGTTCTACCAATTACAGACACGAACCCTTCGTACCCGATTGGTGGACAAGGAATAGTGTCAAACAATGGCGGGTACCAAGCACCAGGCTCACTGTGACACACCACGAGGGTCTCATTCACTCTGCATTCTATTTGGTGAAGTTTAATTGCCAAATTTTGGACATTTTGAGGCAAGCCCTCCCAGAATTCCAAAGACTCTAAATCACCATGTTGCTCAATACTCAACCTAAATCTTGGGTTTTTCGTGTGTTCACTAAGGGCTAAAACATAAGACCAAGCTTCTGAGCTATACCCACCTCCTGAAAGGAAGGGGGCCATCCACAGAACACAGCGAGAAGGCATGGGGGTGGGGTTTAGTGTCTGGGTTTTGGTGGGTTTTTGTTGGGTTGGATAAAGAAAACCTGCAAGTTTTGAGAAAAGGTTAGTATGGTGTGACCTGAGGGTTGATTTCAGGACATGGAGCTGGAAGTAGTTTGTGTGGGTGAAAGAGAAACTAATTAAGAGTGCTAAAAACAGGATTAGTATAGACGATAAATAAAATCTAATTGGCTTTGGTTGACCAGATCGCATGTTTGTTTGATTCTGCGGTTGCCTGAGCTCTTCCTGGGAATTCATTCAATCGGATTCAGAAAAGTTGGTTTTTTTAATCGAGGGAGAGAGAGAGCAGACTACCAAAGCTTCCAACGTTTTGCCACGCTGAAGATCTAGCAAGATTTTAGAAAGTACAGTTTCCTCCTCTATACGTCAAGCCTTCAATTGACTCATGCCCAAATTCTTTAGGTGGTTTTTCTTTTTATTTTTCCGATGGACGCCTCTTTTTTTTTTTTCAACAATTTTATTGATAAAAATTAATTTAAATTTAAAATATTTAATATTTAATATTATTTATTTTTTTCTTAATTATAGAGAAAAAAATCAAATAATTGCTATATTTCCTAATGTCAAAAATTTTTTAGAAAAGCCGTATAGCATTTTAAGTATTACTTTAAAAAAATATATGTCCGCATATTTTTTTGGCACAATCAGTTGTGACAGCTCTACCAAAAACTCATGGTTCCTGTTCGAGTCCTAAACCGTCTTTACAAAGGAAGCCGGGAGATTCAGCAATTGGAGAATACAGTTCAACATCCACCTACTAAAACTTCTGGTTGCTAGATAAATGGAAAGTGGTAAGAAAAAGGTATGCCCATGAAGCGCCACAACTTAGCATTGAGTTGGGAGTGCCATTCCAAGCGCCATTCTTCAGGTGTAGATGTTAACACTTGTTACGTGATCATGAATCTAAAGCAGAAACTCTAAATACAACTTGTACAATGAAAAGGTGGAGTTCCAACTCGTTATTTCAGAAACGGAGAAAGCTTAAACGCAACCACGGCAAGTTCATCATGTCATCAGTCTACAAGTGCGAGAGCTCTACTACATCTTTGACCAGAAGCGGCCCAGGCTTGCCTCTATCGTTCCATGTGGTTCATCTGTTGGTAGATATACATCATCGTTGAACTGCAAGTTTACAGCTATGATCATAAGTTATTCAAGTTTTTGCAGCCAATCGATTTCTTAATGCACAACAATCAAGATTGCATGAGAAAATCCACTCATCTCTGTAATCTACAATTAACTTTTAGCAGACGCCACAAAGAGTGCTACCTTCACAATAGCATTATCCTTGCTTGATATGTTAACTGGTATAAAGTGGAGGTTTGGCAACTTGAGTTCAACCGATGATATATCAGAAAAACTGCCAAGGCAAAAATCCAATTTCAGAAGATATGCAACATTAGGCACAAGTTGAAGTTGGCAAGTGATTAAATTGTTTCACATCTGATCAAGAAAGGGACCTGTTGAGTAGAGCCTTCGCTGTCTGGAAAAGAGTGCTTTGAACAGATGCACTGTACACTCCCTCCTTAGGAGGACCAAAGAATGTGTTGACCAATACCTTTTTCACATCCAAATATCGTTCTGCAAAGTAAAGTCGCTTTTGAGGGACATCAGACACAGATTCATACGAGTACCTGCATCCACAGTTATTTGAGAAATGTGATATCTGAAGCCACAAAAGGAAATTTGGCAGCTCCTTTGACATTGACACGGCCTATAGTTGTACACAAGCTATCAGCATAACAAGTCTTACCTCCATAATGCAGTGACTTCTGTTGCCAGAATCCTCTCTCTGGTGTCAGGCAAAGCAGTGTATTTGTCTCTTACAAAACCTCCAAAACCTGACTGTTCATGGAATGAACACCAAAAGATTGAAAAAGCAGCATACAAATCAAATAGACAGCAAGTGCATTATCCTGAATGAAAATGGGAGGGACATAAATAAGGCTCTATGGACTCCAACAAAGGAATCTTGTTTCCTCAAGCAAAAGAGAGAATTATACAGGGTATCTGGCACCTGATTTACATAACGCAAGATCCAAGCAACATATAATTTACCTTGGTTGTCTTCAGCACAGACAATCCTTCAACACCAGAGGTCAGCTGCAACGAACCAGACTTCTTTACCTTTACCTCAGTTGTATGCTTCTCAGATCCAAGTTTAAATCCTTCAGCAGCAAAGATACAGAAAAGAAAATTAAGGAATGCTGTACACTATCAACCAATGTACTCGTGTACACTCATGTCTGGACAACTGCACCATTTGCAGGTATGTACTTGTAAATATAAATATATCACAAGGTTTCAAAATTTTCCACAATGAGAGAATTTCGGGGGGGGGGGGGGGGCCGGGGAAACCCAACATTGAAACTTGGCGGTCAGATTTTAAAAAAGGTCCTCATTAGAAATTTTCCTATTGCATTTGGCTTGATCATTTGGAGCTAACTTGGTTAAATGGCCAGTATCATGGGAAATTCCTCTTTGTCTGCCAATAAGAAACTGGAATTCCTATGATTGCTACAATAGGCCTTTTCCTTTTTGCTTCATACTCTCAATCAAGAGTTCCTCATTACTTTGCAAGGTATGGCCTTCTCAGAGCTAGGATTAGAGACTGAAGCAGGAAGGGACATTATTGATGACAAGTCACACCCCAGCGCCACACGAAAAGGATTTTCATATTGGGACCAAATCCTCCCAAAAAATTAAAAACTTAAGGACTAAAAGCAAACTACAAGAAAAAAAAAAGGGTGGGGGAAGGGGGGAATTAAGAAGATAGGGAGGGCAAATCCCCAGTAATGCAAAACTGTAAAATTTGTGTTAAATCTCATGCCAACAGAAGCTTGTTGAGACTATTGCAGAATAACTGGTCCATCAAGGAAGGAAGTGTATGTAATAAATCATTTGACACAGTTAGAACAGGCATCATCAAAGATGGAAAAGCTTAATAAACCAAAATCATTGAAATGATGTAGAAATTAATATGTCTAAGGTATCATGACCCAGGAATCAAACAACCATTCTCTAGTTGTAAAGCACAGAAAAACTTGCCATGCTGATGTGGCTGCCCATCTATGGATACACGTTCCCATGGTTTCTCCACTATCTTAACAATGGCAGCAGTAACCTACATTAAGATTAAAGAGCAAGGTTAAAACCAAACAGGAATTCATGAATCTCATGTGTTACGATGCATAAGAAGAATCAAGATCTAAAATTTAAGTAGTTAAAAAGTATGGGATCTGAAGCAAATCATGTTCTTGGTACCGAGTTTCTTTTGCAAAGAAAAAGTTTTGGGATCAGTCATTAATTCAGCATTAGAACAAAATTTGATCATTTCCAGCTCATCCAAGTTGAAGATCCCAGCACTTATGAGAGGTGAATATTCCCATCCAGGTGTACAGAGCACACCTGACTAAAGGGGGGGGGGGTGGAAATGGATTTCTGCTATTTCCTTCCAAAAAAATAAAAAAAAAATCTTGCAGTTTGAGGCAGAAATGATTATTGGACAAACTCAGATCTGTGGGAACATAGAATATCAAACACAGAAGCTCAAACTATTGTGGCATTTACCTGATGGTAATATGATGTGAAATGCTTTGCAAGCAAAATTGCAAAGTCCTCCACTGAAACTTGTTCTGAACATTCTTTGGCTTTTACATACACCTGTATTGAATGAAAACAATGATAAACACCCAATGACAACTTTGCAGTGAAAACGTACTTGGAGATGGTTAAGAAAAACTCTTAGGTAGACCAAGTTCGCCAATATAACCACGAAATCTAAATCCAATTAACGAACCTGTTTGTTACATAACGCAGTCTGAATATTCCAATTTCATTTTTTTTGTCACTAGAGAATCCCATATTGATACCCCACTATCTGCTAAAAGGTCCACTACAGAGAGTGCTGTGATCGCTACCATTATCATGTTGGTAAACCGGCTTAGTTTACCTTAGAATTCACAAAGCAAAACCCCCAACATGATCATGGCCGACATCAACAGCTTAGCAAACGAAGCTATGGTGGTCTCTATTCATTGGATTCTATCAAAGTTCACCTCAGAATCCACAAAGCATGCCCACAACGTTTATCAGGATAAGCAAGCTATTATCAACAAGGGGCAGAGAAGAGAGAGAGAACAGTACGGTGTTCTTCATGGTGTCAGTGGCGACAATTTCGGAGTTGTCGTCGTGGAGATAGGCTTTAAGGCAATCGGAGAAGAGGGAGATAGAAACATTCCATTCCGCAAAGAAATGGAATCCTCCTGCTTTGTTCCTCCAAACTCTAGCGACTCTGACCCTAGACTTTCCATGCCTCTGCTCCAATTTCAATCCGTCCAGCGTATTCGCCATGGCTTTGGTTCCTTGCTTTCTCTCTTCTTTCCCTCACAATTCTAAAAGACAGAGAGAGAACGACAAGGAGAGAGAGATGGCGAGAGCAAAAAGATTTAACAGAACAGCATAACTGCAAGTGAATAAAATATCAGAAAAGTAGATGAGCTGAGAATAAGTTGGGCCTGACGAGGACGAGACCAGTAATAGTTATCGATAGAGTCACAGTTCATTGGATTAGCAGTTTATTCTGTGGGCTACTGCTCAAAAACATTTGTTTTTTCACCAAAGGCTTGGCAGTATATTATTGAAAAGTATACCTTTTCTTTTATATATATATAATATATAGTTTCTAGATTCAGATGCTCCCAAAGGCTTATGATGGAATTTATTAAAATGGATAGGCTCAAATATTACGAAAGGTGCTTAGGTGGGAATTGATTTTTACACGCTCGCAGAGGAAGCTGTCAACCCTATAGAAGAGAGAGAGAGAGAGAGAGAGAGAGAGAGAGGGAAAATAGTTGCCGTGCTTTTTTCAGCTTTGTGCTTCTTTTTCTTTATTTTTTTTATTTGTGTTTTCAAATGTCTCGTTCATGATGGATTTTCTGGATTACGAACAGGAAATAAATGTATGGTTCCCCACAAGAAGCCCGGAGTTAAAAGCACACATGACACGTCAGGTCACTTTGAATTTCCACGTCAAGGAAATAAAGAAAATGCCTTGGCCCGGAATGTGATTTCTAGGAGTATAATAAGAAGCCCGGGGGAATCAATTCCCTGACAAAATGCTAAATCATTGGCCCCCTTAGCTTTATTCTGATTTGTCGTGTGAACTGTGCATGTTCCAGCTGTTCTATTTCGCCCCCTTTTTTTTTTTTTTTTGGGTTCACTTTTCTCGGTTTGATTGTGCATTAACTGTCAAAAATGCACACAAGCAGCCGTGTGCTACGAGTAGTAGGAACGTACGTCTTTTGTGCTTGCGGTGGATTAACTGTCATACAGAGAACAAAAATCAAGACCGGTTGCTTAGAATAATTGATTTACAAGTCTTGTATCCAAGAAAGAAGTAAAAAGATTTAGATTCTGTCATTTCCATCTTTCTTTATACACACACACACACACACACCTATATATATAAATTCTATGATTTTTAGTTCAAATTTAAAAAAGAAAAAAGCAAAAATAAAAAATTTAGTTCCCATGTTTATTCGCCTGTCCCTCTCTCTCATTGTGGTTAGGGGCCCACCATTTTTCAAATTCCTAAAATCTTAGGATGTTTTTTATGACATTATTTTTAACACTTTATATAGTAAAATCTAATAAAAATATCCTAAGAAAGATCAATATAAATAATCTAAATTCATCTACGAGTGGTCTCAAATTTTGAGTAATTCCAAACAAAAATGGAAAATATCATATGCAAAAATGTTTTATTCATATTATCTTCACAAAGTTGTCTAAAAAGAATTAAAAACAAACTATAAAAAGGGTTAAAATATGTCATCTTTAAGCATAGAATATAAATTATCTTATAAAAGAATATAAGTTATCTTTTGTTTCTTTTCATCTTTTTTTTTAAATCCATGTATGTCAAAAATTAAACATAGTTTCATGTAATTATTGTAAATTTTAAGCTCTCTATATAAAAGAGTTAAAATAAATGTTAAAAAAATTAAAGAAAACTATTATTCTTTATAATTCATTTCTTTACAGTCATGTCTTTTGATACCTTTTATCATCATAAATAATTTTTATTTATATATTCTTTTTCCCCTTCAATTATTTTTAAGGAACTTAACTTAGTTTATCAATACAATATTAAAGAAGGCAAAAAATGAATGTTAAAAAAATAAAGAAAAATATTATTATTTATAATTCATCTCTTTACAATCATGTCTCTTGATACCTTTTATCATCACAAATAATTTTTATTTATATGTTCTTTTTCCCCTTTGGTCCTTTTCAAGGAACTTAACTTAGTTTATCAATATAATACTAAAGGAGGCAAAAAATAAATGTTAAAAAAATAAAGAAAACTATTATTCTTTATAATTCATCATTTTATAATCATGTCTTTTGATACCTTTCATCATTACAAATAATTTTTATTTATATGTTCTTTTTCCCCGTCAGTTCTTTTTAAAGAACTTAACTTAATTTATCAATACAATACTAAAAAAGGCAAAAACCTCCCTTCTAATAAATTTAAGGTTAAGTCTCAATTTTTCTTATTAGCCAAAAGGCACGTGTTAATGCAATCTCTAGTAATCAATGAGTTGGTTACTATATATACGTATATTATATATTTTATTTATGTAATTTTATTAATAAAGAAATTTTTTTAGAGGCAATAAGTGATTTTTATTCAACTAGGAAGATTTCACATATTAACAATAAGGTCAAAAACAAACCTATAGTTACCTCTACACCAAAGAAAATTTCTTACAACATATAGAGATTATTTAGCTAGATAATGTGCCACTAGATTAATTTGTCTACTTATGTGATGGATAAAGAAACTAGAAAAAAAGAATGCAATGGTTCTTATATCCTTTGCCAATTAACTTAAGTTGGAAGTCTTATATAGAGTTGATAAGACTATTTTTATAATAAGAAAATTATCCTTCTCTAAAGCAACTTAAGGCAATGTTGTGAACTTTGCTTATCTGATGGCACACCTAATAGCAAGAACTCTGTAATTTTTAGTGTGAATGATCTAGTTAAGGTTATACGGTGACCAAGATGACTTGTGTTAAATTAATTAACATGAGTGGCCCATATTATTTAAAGTATGACCCAAAATAAAAGGCCTAATATGATAGTCGGTTAGGTATAATGACAATTTGGGTCATCGGGTTTAAAATCCCTCCACTCTTCCTATTAAGGATGAACGTTACAGAAAGAGAAATATCTTCCTATTTAAGATAACCGTTACAGAAGAAGAGGATTTTCCTGAAAGGGTAACGGTTACAGGAAAGGAATAATGTGTATATATAAATATATGCTATTATGGACCTTTCCTAAACTCTTAACCATCAGAGAGAAAACGTAAAGAAAAGAAAGGGAAGAGTAGGAGAAAAGAGAGAAGCGTTAAGGAACACAAGAAGGGAGGATTCTCGTCTTCGCTACAAGACATCAGCATAATGGACAACGGTATGTTGATTTCAATTACAGTTTTTATTGCTAGTATTCGCATAAAGAAAGATCCTGCATTATAGAAATAGGAATTTCATAAAGAGAAATTCTGAAAAAGTTCTAACAATGAGTATCAGAGTGGGTCTGCGAATACTGCAATTTGTTTTCTTTATCTCTTTGTGCCTACAGTATTTTATTTTATTTGTTTTTTTTGCGTGTAATGGACAACGCGGGACAAAACAAATATTTTGGCTTTTTGTGCTTAACGGCGAAACGGCCGGCGTTGAAAGGGGAAACGTCGGCCATGGAAAGTCGGCACCGGCGAAACGGCACGAGGACTGTACGCCGCCGGACCCGAACGGATCTGGGTATGGCGGATCGGCTCCGATGAAGGCTGTGTTTTCGTTGTCGGTGGGAGACCCGAATCGATCGGGTATGAAGGGACGGTCTTCCGGTAAGGGCCGTGGCTCCGAGTATGGCGGATCGGCCTCGTGCTTCCGGGTACACCCGCCGACCCGAACGGATATGGGCACGACAGAAAGGGGAAGAGCGTTCTTCCGGGTGGCCGGGATCCAGGTCGGTCGGGTGAGTGCGGCGGAAAGGTCTCCCGGGGAATCGTGAATCCGGGTGACGCTGCGGCCCAGATCGCTTCCGAGATCCGACCCGAACGGGTTGGTTCGCCCCCCGTTCGTCCGTCAGAGGCAACGTCGGGGAGAACCGACGCACGAGGTTGGTTGTCAACGGAGACCCCTTCGAATGGCTGGATTGGGCGCGGGTCTGGACTGCGACACCGGTCTGGACTCTGCGCCGGTGTTCGAACAGGGGCGATGCTCGGAGGCAGCACGCGGGCAACGCCCGCAGAACGGTGGTGCTGCCCGCGGGGGTCGCTCGATCGGAGATAAGGGGTCGTTCGGCTGCGGAGCGTGCTGCGGGCGAACCGCCACCGTGGGTCGATCGGCCGGAGGCGGCAGAATGGTGGTGCCGCCACTGTGCGACTGGAGCGTGGTGTGGGTTGCTTGGTACGCGGGTCCCACTTGCAGTGTGGTGGTGCTCGGGTCCGAATGGATCTTCGCAAATGAAAGCTTGTTAGTCACCAAAGTGGCCTAGCTTTGAAAGGATTTGAACAATTGATTGTGAATTTTAATTGTTCATTTTTGGATGCTAATGAAATGTTTTGAAATGAACAATTGTGGTTATTAATTATGAAGTTAGGAGATCATCCAAAGATGGATCATTGCTTGTAATTAATGACATTAAAGGGGATTAATTGACATACTAAGTAAACATGATTGTATATCTAAAGATAACATTTATGTTAACTCTAGTATGATTGATTGATCTATTAAAGTATATTTAAATTAGCATCATTATTGATTAAAGTTATGTATTTAAGGATCACCCAAAGGTGAACTTAAATACATGATTAAAGTTTGTAGTGTATTTGAATCCATTTAGGTTTACTCAAAGCATTAAAGTGTAAATTGGATTATGTTTGCAGCTTCCAGTAATGTATTCGCCTTAGGCAATTCGATGATCAAATTCAATAGGCTGAATTATGCAAAATGGTCTGAGCATATTCAGTTTCATTTAGGTATATTGGGCTTGGACTTAGCATTCATTTTGGATGAAAAGCCTGCAGCCATTACAGGGACCAGTACATAATCTGATAAGTCTTTTTATGAGACTTGGGTACGGTCCAATAGGCTGAGTCTGAATTTGATGTGGATGACGTAGCTGAAAATGTAAAGCCATCGATGCCTAAGACGGAAAATGCAAGGGAATTTCTGATGAGAATTAAGGAATACTCGCAATCAGATATAACTGATAAATCCATCGTAGGAACCCTAATGAGTGAGTTGACGACCAAGAAAGTTAATTGGTCACAGCTCATTCATGATCATGTGACTAGTATGGCTAATCTAGCAGCAAGGTTGAAAACAATGGGCATGGATGTGAGTGAATCATTTTTGGTTCAATTCATCATAAACTCACTACCTCCTGAATTTGGCCAGTTCCAAGTGAATTATAACACTATTAAAGAAAAATGGAACTTTTAGGAAATTAAGGTCATGTTAGTTCAGGAGGAAGGGAGATTAAAGAAGATGAAGGATCACTCCATTCACCTCATCATTCGTAATGATGCTAGTAGTAGCAAATCTAAACCACATAAGGAAAATAAGAATAAGGATAAAGCCTCTATAAAAGTCACTGGAGGTCAGATCCAAAAGGATCAGAAATGCTTCTTCTGTGAAAAGATTGGTCACTTCAAAAAGGTGCCCAATAATACTTGGTGGTTAGATTTTGGAGCTACTATTTATGTGTCACATATTATGTAGGGATTCCTTTCAATCCAGCCCATGAAAGGAACTGAGAAGTTCCTCTATATGGGAAACAGAATGAAGGCACGAATAGAAGGAATTGGGACGTACAGATTGATCTTGGACACTAAGTGTCGTCTGGATCTAGAAAAGTGTCTCTATGTTCCTTAATGTGCTAGAAATTTAGTTTCTGTTGCAAAGTTGGATGAAGTGAGATTTAATCTCAAGATTGAAAACGGTGCATTTTCATTGTATAGACATTTGTACTATTATGGATCTGGTACTTTGATTGATGATTTGTACCGTTTTAATCTTGATGCTATGTATGCTGATTCCATATTTCTTGTTGAGCATAGTATAGGTAACAAACGTAATGTGCATGATGAAAGTCCTGCCTTCTTATGGCATCAAAGATTGGGTCATATATCCAAAGAAAGGATATTGAGGTTAGTGAAAGGTGATGTCCTGCCTCAATTGGATTTTACTGATTGGGATGTATGTATTGATTGTATAAAAGAAAAACAAACAAGACATACATCAAAGAACCCAGCCATAAGAAGCAGTGAGCCTTTAGAATTGATACACAACGATATTTGTGGCCCATTTGATATCCCAACATGGGGTGGTGTGAAAATTTTCATCACATTTATAGATGACTACTCACGGTATTGTTACTTATATCTACTGCATGAAAGGTCTCAGTCAGTAAACACCGTATAGGTATTTATTGATGAAGTGGAAAGGCAGTTAGATAAAAAAGTAAAAGTGATTAAGTCAGAAAGGGGTAGTGAATATTATGGAAAGTTCAATGAAAGTGGACAATGTCCTGGTCTATTTGCGAAACTTCTTGAAAGTCGAGGCATATGTGCATAGTATACAATGCCTGGTACACCATAACAGAATGGTGTAGCGGAAGGCGGAATCGCACGCTTATGGATATGGTTAGGAGCATGTTAAATTATAGAACTATACCTTTATCCTTGTGGATGTATGCATTAAGGACCGCTGCATATCTGCTGAACAGGGTTCCTAGTAAGGTTATCCCCAAAACTCCTTACAAGTTATGGACAGGAAGGAAACCCAGTTTGAGATACCTCCATGTTTGGGGTTGTTCAGCAGAAGTGGTTATTTCATTGGCTATCCTGAAAAGTCGAAAGGGTACAGGTTCTATTGTCCTAACCATAGTACTAGAATAGTTGAGTCTGGTAATGCTCGGTTCATTGAAAGTGGCCAGTTCAGTGGGAGTGGAAAATCACGAAAGGTAGATATTAAAGAATTACAAAACGAAAGATCCACAGTGAGTACTCCTACTCAGGTTGGTATCCCCACACCCAGTGTTTCTACTCAAATTGTTGTTCCTTATGTTGCATCACAGTCACGTGACATGCAAGGACAACAAATTGATATACGAAACATGCAAAGTGAACACATAAGAGATGAACCAAGTGACGATGTTCAATTTACAAGTGAACAAGTGATACCACAAGAAATGGCATTACGGAGGTCTACAAGACAGAAAAGGCCAGCTGTTTCGAATGACTATGTGGTTTACTCACTTGAGCATGAATCAGAATTGAGCATTGATAAAGATCCAGTCTCATTTGAACAAGCCATGGAATGTAATGATTCTGAAAGGTGGTTCAATGCCATGAAGGAAGAGATGAAATCGATGGATGTAAACCAAGTCTGGGAACTAGTAGAGTTACCTGAAGGATCAAAACGAGTTGGCTGTAAGTGGGTCTTCAAGACCAAGCGAAACTCGAAAGGTAACATCAAAAGGTATAAGGCCAGACTTGTTGCCAAAGGTTTCACTCAAAGGGATGGTATTGACTATAAGGAAACTTTTTCTACAGTTTCTAAGAAAGATTCCTTGAGAATTGTTATGGCTTTGGTGGCTCATAATGATCTAGAGCTTCACCAAATGGATGTAAAGACCGCCTTTATGAATGGTGACTTAGAAGAGGAAGTGTATATGGACCAACCTGAAGGTTTCATCACCACCGGGCAAGAAAATTTGGTGTGTAAATTAAAGAAATCGATATATGGACTAAAACAAGCCTCCCGACAATGGTATATTAAGTTTAATAATATCATTACGTCATACGGTTTTGTAGAGAACACCGTTGATCGGTGTATCTATATGAAGGTCAGTGGGAGCAAGTTCATTATATTAGTCCTATATGTCGATGACATTCTTTTAGCTGCTAATGACATGGGTTTGTTACATGATGTAAAGAAATTTCTCTCTGATACTTTTGAAATGAAAGATATGAATGAGGCATCCTATGTGATAGGAATAGAGAGATTCCATGATAGATCACAAGGATTGTTAGGATTGTCTCAAAAAGGCTATATCGATAAAGTATTAGAGAAATTTAGAATGGAAAATTGCTCAACAAGAATAGTTCCAATTCAGAAAGGGGACAAGTTCAGTGAATTGCAATGTCCAAAGAATGATTTGGAACGGAAAGCGATGGAATCAATTCCCTATGCATCACTGGTTGGAAGACTGATGTATGCGCAAACATGTACTCGGCCGGACATCAGTTTCGCAGTTAAAGTGTTAGGCCGATATCAAAGTAATCCTGGAATACATCATTGGAAAGCCGGAAAGGAAGTACTTAGGTACTTACAAGGCATCAAAGATTATATGCTTACTTATAAAAGATCAAGTCATCTTGAAGTAGTAGGCTATTCGGATTCAAATTATAATGGATGTGTAGACTTGAGGAAATCTACATTTGGTTACATGTTTCTGCTGAATGGAGGAGCAGTTTCATGGAAAAGTGGGAAGCAGTCTGTCATTGCTACTTCCATTATGGAGGCTGAATTTGTAGCATGCTTTGAGGCTACTGTTCATGCATTATGGTTGCGAAATTTTATCTTAAGGCTTTGTTTGGTCGACATTATAGAAAAGCCGTTAAGAATTTATTGTGATATTCCGCAGCAGTTTCTTCTCTAAGAATGATAGGTATTCTAAAGGTGCGAAACGTATGGATTTAAAATACTTATCCGTTAAAGAAGAAGTGCAAAACCATAGAGTGTTTATTGAGTATATTGGTACTGAATTGATGATAGCGGACCGTTAACTAAAGGTTTGCCATCGAAAACATTTACTGGACATGTTGATCGGATGGACATTATGGACAGGTCCTCATTCTCTTGAAAGCCAATATTTTAGGATGCTCATATTATTGTGTCACTCGTGAATTCAATTAAGGTTATGGTTTTGCTTGTGCTTTGTTATCTCTGTTTAGTTGTATACGATTATAGTTTGTGAGATAACTAATGACATATATAGGAATGACAATTTAAAGTTTTAATGTTCCTCAGTAAGGTTATTATGAATTATGATGATTATGTGATACATGGAAGGAATCATGTCGCTGAATGAAAGATGTGTGACCGCCATGATCCGATCATTTTAATTCAATTAAGTATTGTGATTTGATGATCTTTAAGGATTGTGCGCACTTATCTGTTATTGATTCATTAAGTCATAACATGGGCCAAGTGGGAGATTGTTAAATTAATTAACATGAGTGGCCCATATTATTTAAAGTATGACCCAAAATAAAAGGCCTAATATGATGGTCGGTTAGGCATAATGACAATTTGGGTTATCGGGTTTAAAATCCCTCTACTCTCCCTATTAAGAATGAACGTTACAGGAAGAGAAATATCTTCCTATTTAAGATAACTGTTACAGAAGAAGAGGATTTTCCTGAAAGGGTAACGGTTACAGGAAAGGAATAATGTATATATATAAATATATGCTATTATGGACCTTTCCTAAACTCTTAACCATCAGAGAGAAAACGTAAAGAAAAGAAAGCGAAGAGTAGGAGAAAAGAGAGAAGCGTTAAGGAACACAAGAAGGGAGGATTCTCGTCTTCGCTACAGGACATCAGCATAATGGACAACGGTATGTTGATTTCAATTACAGTTTTTATTGCTAGTATTCGCATAAAGAAAGATCCTGCATTATAGAAATAGGAATTTCATAAAGAGAAATTCTGGAAAAGTTCTAACAACTTGCCCCTGTGGAGTTCCAAAACAACATTCCTAGGCCCGTTTTATCTAGTTGTATAGCAACGTCAATATTAATTTTAACAATTCTAGTCGAGGATAACACTTAATAGAGCATCGAACTTCGTAGCAATAACATCCTTATTCGTTTTGAGTTCTTATAAAATTCACCAAGAGGTCTATCGCCACTTTAATTAATTGCTTAGGGGTGATGGTTTTTCCTTTTACGATTTGTTTATTCTTAAAACACTAGATTGGCCACACTACCATTGTCATTGTTTTGTCAACTCCATACTTTGCATCTTAAGTAAATGTATTGAACCAACCATAAAGCTTTAAGGGACCATTTCTCATGTATAAAGACCAAGAGGGCTTATGAGTTATATATAAGTCACACGCAAACCTCAAAGAAGGGCATGTAGCATTGTTTCATTGGCCTCATCATACTGGGCACAAGATGGGTTAAATGGGATCCCCTTATTGACTAAATTAATTGTTGTAGGAAGGAAATCTCGTAAAACTCACCATAATAAGCGTTTAATTCTGTTAGGCATATTTAGTGTCCACAGTTTTTTCCATCTACTTGTGTCACCTAAAGAGGAAAATAAGGCTTTATAGTTACCGATATAGTCATAATGTCAAATTAATCTATCATTTGTATTTTGGAGGCTGAATGGAATATATAAGATTTTTTCACTTTCAATTGGCATAAATATTTATCTAATCTAGCTTTCCACCATTATTTCATGTCATTGTTAATCAAATGAGACACTTTATTTAATACTAAGGGAAAATGTGAAGATAAAATCTTAAAGTTATTATGATTGGGAAGTCATGAATCCTTCCATATATCAATTTTTTTTTTCCCTATCCCCCAACGAAGGTCCTATTAAACAAGACTATCATCAGTGAAAAAATGATGGTTTATAATAAAGGCTTTAAGGTAAACCTTTACACCATGTATTCGACCTTGCATGACAAAAATCTCTCAACAAAAGGTAGAAAATGATATGATGATAGATCTATGACCCAATCCTTTGATTGGTTTAAAAGTCTCTCTTAATAGCAAATTAACCATTATAAAATAAAAAATCATTTGTGCATATCTCATAATTAGATGCAGTTATAAAATAACAAAACCTAGTCTTAACATTGCTTACTCTAAAAAGCTCCATTTGTGTTATTATAGGTTTTACTTATGTCAAGTTTCAAAGGCATAAAAGCTTTCATGCCTAGGTGTTTTGTTTTTTAGAATAAAGGAAAATATTTTATAAATTGTCCTAAATATTAGAATAAATAAGAGATAAAATTACTAATACTAAAAGGCAAGGCTCTATGTTTACCTAGTTGACACCACATACGATCAATAGACTCTTTATTAACATACCTTAAATGGTTATTTGAAACTAAATGCTAAATTGTAGAGAAAGAAGAATACAAAGAAAGGTGAATTCAAAAAAACATCCAACTTTACAACCTATTACAATGATTTGATCTATTTGAAGATCTTGCATTTCATAATCATAATTAAAAAAAATAAAATTTCAATCTAAGATGATAACAAAAAATATCATAAAAATATAATCAAATAAGTTTTAAGTTAGGATAGAAAAAATATAAATATAAGCTCATTTCAATTAGTAAGCATAATAAATCAACAATATAAATAATTGGTTTATTGAAAATACCTATTTGTTTTGAAAATTAAGAAGAATTAAAAGTTATATAATTACAACAATTACAATCAATAAACAAAAATAAAATATGTAGAGCAATCCACCAAGTATAAGAAACTATAAGATTAGTAAGTACAATGATAAAATCTTTTAAATATAAAACTTGATTAATTATATTTTTAGACAATAATATTTGATATAATTAATAAAATGATAAATTATTTATATTTAAAAATAAAAATAAAACACCAAAAGTTATTTAAGTAAACATGTGATAAAAAATTAGAAGCAATAATAAGGTGACGAACAGAGAGACAGTAAGACACAAGATTATAGTTAAAAAAAATAATAAAAAAAGTTCTTTCAATAAAAAGTACGGTGAAATAAGAAAAAAAATAATTAATAATAAAAATAAAATATACCCTGTAAAAAAAAACTCATATCAAGAAATTTCGAGCAACAACTGTAATAAAAGAAATTATAAAAATAATAAAATTATATTACTCAAGTATACAATTAAATTTACAAAAGTATCTTAATTATAAGGTTGTACACAACTAAATAATTAAATAATTTATAACAATTATATATTTATATAATAGTATAAAAAATTATTTAATAATTGAACATATCATAAACCGTTATTGTAATTTTAGAAAACTAATGTACTCGGGAGAGATGTAAAAAACATCACAATAATATATTTACAAATTAAAATAATATTAAATCACAGCAATATATTGGGCAATACGAAAGTTGAAAGTCCCGACTTAAAGAAAATTAGATAATCAAATCTGAAAATTAAAAAAAAAAAAAAATATATATAGAAATATAGCTGTATATACTGATTTATATGAGAAGGTTCCAAGAAGGTGTAGAAGAAGAAGAAGAAGAAGAAGAAGAAGAAGAAGAAACAAGGGTGAATCGAAGCTGGATTGACTGGGTTCCTCCTCCAATAAACAGGAAGGAAAGCTCTTTTCACTTTTGATTTCGATTTCAAAATCACAAAAACAAAAGCAACAGAAAGAAGAGAGAAGATGAGGAGAGTGTTTGGCGTTAAGAAAGATAAAGAGCCCCCTCCTTCTATTCAGGATGCCTCTGGCAGAGTAGGGTCTCCATCTCCCTCCCTCTCTCTCTCTCTCGCTCTCTGTCCTTGAATCTGCATATGATTTTGGTTTTCTTTTTTTTTGGGACTGTTTTTTGAAATCGAATTTGGCAGAGAATCCAAGTTTTTTAAGCTATGTGTTGATTCGGCTTCCAACGCTGATTTAGAAAAAATAATAAATCAGCTTTTTAGGCTTTTTATTTGTTCTATTATGATGATGATTATTATTTGGACGGGGGTGGATCTTATTCGGAATTGTGGAAAGCTAACTTGGGCAGGAATTATTGTTGGTGTTTTACAAAAATGGACATTGTCCTTTTGAAATGGAATGCTGTTGTTTGGGATTGCTAACGACTTGGGTGATTGAATTGATGTTAATGAGTTTCAGATTAGCAAAAGAGAGGAAACTGTGGATGACAAGATCAAAAAGCTGGACACTGAGCTCGCTAGATATAGGGAACAGATTAAGAAAACCAGGCCCGGACCTGCTCAGGAAGCCATTAAAGCTCGAGCTATGAGAGTTCTTAAGCAAAAGCGCATGTAAGCATCCTCCCCTCCCACCTGTTTGCTCATTTTATGAGAAATTGCTCATTAGTTACCCTGACATTATTGGCTAATGATAATAGCCTATTTCATCATGTCCTACGTTGAGTGGAGACTTGTTCCTTCATTAACAGTCTAATAGCATGATCCATAATTCTTGGATGTATAGATGTGCTTGTTTCTGTGTGTGTGTGTGTGTGTGTGTGTGTGCACTGGATGAAAGGAATGTGCCTGAGTTTTTGTTTCAGGAATGGGCTTTATTCTTGAGTTAACCAGCTGTATTTATCTTGTCCTGACTTACCAGGAAAAATTTTAGTTGGTCCAGGGGGTTATTTTCATTCGCATTGAGAGGATCTCTCCGAGAATTATAGTATTTCATGAGTCATTGGTTACACAATGATGTAGAGCCTGAAGTTATTCACAAGTTAAAATTTTTAATTCTGCATGGAGTCAATTATATAGTAGAAAAATATGCTCAATTGACTATTAGGAGATAGGTTTTGGCGAAATATTATTATCAAAAAATTGATTCATTCAGTTTCTTTCCTTGTTCTTTAAACCCAAAATGGGCACTATTGCATAATATTTTTCAATGCTTCATCTAACAACTTGCTGATGGATTCCTGATAGATGAGAATAGGGAGTGATTAGACCACAAATTAGAATTACGAAGGGATACCTAGAGTTTAAGGGCTTTAGATTGATATTAGCATAAAGGCAGAATATATGCATTCTAATTTTAGCAATGTTATGAGAGCAATAGGGCACTGTAGTAGACTAAATGTACAAAAGTCCCTTAATGAGACAAATTTTGTTATTTATGCTGAATTATTTAGATAGACAGATGCCTAGAGGAGTAAACTTTTCATGGGACAAGGGCTAGATAACTAAAATGTTGATGTGCAATTGGAGTTTTGTGTGATAGAAAAATTCACATTAGGTTGAAAAGTAAGTTCTATTGAGCAGTGATTATATGCTGTACAGTAATGATTATTAGGCCGTCACCTAGTAACATGTCCAAAAATGGAGTGTAACGAAGATGATAATGATTAGATGAATTTGTGGCTACCTTAAGAAGGATCGAATAAGAAATGAGTATAATGGTAGCAAAGTAAGTGTAACACTAATTGAGATAAGCTAAGAGAGAGATGTTTGCATTGGTTTGGATATATCTAATGTAATCCTACAAAATTATCCAATTAAGAAGAGTGACCAAATCTAGGTGGATGGTGTGTGTGTGTGTGTGTGTCAGAGAGAGAGGGAGAGAGAGAGACCTAAGTTGACTTTGAATCTTTGGTTAGGAAGGATATAGAACAATTTAATCTCACATCAAAATCAATTCATAATATAATGGAATTGTGAGTAAGGATCCCAATTAAATTTGGAACCAAGGCTTTGTTTTTTTCAGTGTCATCCAACAACCGTGCAGGAAACAAAGTCTTCAGAAAGTTTTGTTTATTATTCTCAACTAATGCACTTCTTCCCTCCCCAGTGGCACTGCTCCCAAAAATTTCACCAAGGGAAAAAGGAAATGTTTGATTGACATTTGTTTCCTAAACCCAATGCAAAGAAAAATTTTTGGCAGCTATGTTATGTTTTCCTACTGCATATGTTAATAAATTTGACAATCATGCATGTGGATTGTGTCCTTGAGTTGATCTTGTTGGTGCTTGCTGCAGGCCAGAATAAAAATTATTACATTTTTCACATTTTAGCACTAGCATAATGGCATGTAAGTTTTCTTCTGCCACTTGCTTATTCTAAGCCTAATTTTCTTGGACAGGTATGAAGGACAACGGGATATGCTCTATAACCAGACATTCAACCTTGATCAAGTTGCATTTGCAACTGAGGGTATTAAAGATGCTCAACAAACTGTATGTCCTGAAACCTTTGTAGTTTGAACATGCTAAATCTCTGGAATAAGAATCTAATGGCCTTTGGCATGCTTTTGATCTAAAGGCCTTTACCAATTCTTATTGCAATGTAAATTCTAAAAGAGCTTGTTTGCTGAAAAAAACAATTTCTTCAAGCTACAGTATTATTTTCTTTGATCAATTTGGATTTTCTTTTTTGTTGTTGTTTTGGGGTGGGGTCTTACCTACTTCTAGAATTGGATATGGTGAGTGTTCAATACACATGTAATGCTAAAAGGATGCAATGACTGGCTTAATTTGAGAGTCTGTTGAGTCACTTGTATCTCCAATTAAAGGACTTAAATTTTCTGCCTTTCTCAAGAAATCAGTGACACCATTATGCTACCATGGATCTATCTTCTATTGATTTCATTGATAATATGCTTTAGATGAATATCCATTGTGCATGTAGAACGTCTGCAGCAATATCTTTGACACATCTATAGCAAAATTTATGCCACAATCAATCTATAGTTCATTGATTTTTTATTCACAATTTTTTTTTCCTCTACATGAAAAAATTGTGGTTATTTGATAGTACATTGGGCTTCCACACAAGTGAGTGATATGGTTAGGAAGATATAAATTATGCATGGATTCCAATGAGTTGTAGTTTAGGAGCTCTGTGTGGGATCTGCTTAGATTTTTAGTGGGCTATTAGGTATTCATCTTGAAGTATCTATTTTCCTTTGTAGTGCCCAAAGAGGCATGGTTCAAGGCATGCCAAGTGCAGCTTTGTTGTTTGTACTCTGATTGGAACCTCCTGCCTAACTCACCAGAGGTAGGGAATGAAACATTTGTGAGTTGGGTGGAACGGCTTCATAAAATCTTGAATTAAACTTTCTTTAGAGTAATTCACTGGGCTTATCCATTTAGTTTGAAGGGACATGTATACCAGGAGGCTTTTTGAGAGCATTAAGAATTTGTTTTGTTTGATCTTCTTGTTTTCAGATGTCAGCATTGAAATCTGCCAACAAGGAGCTGAAAGGAATGATGAAAACTGTAAAGATTCAAGACATAGATGTAAGTAAACTAATAATGTCACTTTTCAATTTACCACTTTTGTGTTGCCTTCTTTGGAGGATTTATGGTGCTAAATTGTTTGCCTTGTCTTCCCTAGAACTTGCAAGATGAGATGACAGACCTGATGGATGTAAGTCATGAAATACAAGAAACCCTGGGCAGAAGTTATAGTGTGCCTGATGATATTGATGAGGAAGAACTCATGGGTGGTAAGCTCAAATATCATCTGAAGTTTGTTCTAGTTTTGGACATGACAGGAAATCAATTTTTTATTTGCTCTTCATCTCTGTTTGCCCTTTAGTTTGTTTCCTGGAAATTTTACAACTTTGCTGTTATGTGCCTTTTTTGCAATCAAATGTGAGTTCCTTTTGGAAATGTTTTTTCACATAACAGAAATTAGCGTTATGTTCCTTTTGTTATGGTGCCATGATTCAGGTCATGGGCTGGATGAAGCAGCCTTATTCTATATGCCAAAGATATATGTTTACCTTGTGGTTTAAAATATAACAATATATGCTTTTATCGATTTTTTCCTCTTCCCTCTTTTGGGTTCAACAGATATAGAACGGGGTCTTTCCTTTTTTTTATTTCTATATATACTCTAATATTGTGCTGGCTTATTTCTTGATGCAGAGCTTGATGCCCTGGAAGCAGACATGGGAATGGAAACTGAAGCTGATGGCATGCCTTCTTATTTGCAACCTGAAAAGGAACCTGATTTGGATTCAGAACTCAACTTGCCTTCAGCGCCCACAGGACAACAAGCTGGCAGAACCAACATGCAGGTAAATCAGACTCTAAAGCTTCCATTTTTTTACTTAATTGCTCAATAATAATATGTAAAAGATGAAACTGTGATACCTATTAGAAAAATGTCTCTCAATGCAAATGTCTGTGATGTCACATTGTTGCATAGCTAGTTGCATTCTGCATCGATTGATGCCTTAAGAATTCATGCCTTGCTATAGTCATATGTTCACATAAAACACTTAAATAAGCTGTTCTATATCATGTTAAATAATGACTGAAAAAAAAAAAAAACTTCTGCATAAAGAACAACAAAATTGGAAAATTTTGCCGGCCCCTATTTTTTTAACAGATAGGTTTTTATTTGTTGGAGAGAATTTTTATAGGTATTAAATGGGATAGTCTTGTACATTGAAATTTTTTTTTATTTGTTGAATGTTGTCCTAGAAATTTTCCAAAATGCAATAAAACATGTTGCTTTTTGAAGTTTATCTTTATGAGTTCAAGGGAGCAGCTTGTTTTCTGGCAGAACCTTACAATTATGTTGCTCGTGCATCTAATGTTAGTTGTCCACAGCTTACTGCTTTTCTTTTCACTTGCCAGTTCTCATCTGTGGCCTCTGATTTTAACAGGCTCAGGATGAAATGGGTTTGCCTGCTGTCCCTCGGGCATCAATTCGCGGTTAAGCAGCTACATTTTGTGATGCTCATGTAAATTTAATCGGAGCCGGGATGCTAAGCCATTTAAAGCAGCATTGAAAGAAGACAAGGAATAAACAGTGTCAGTTGGAATTTTTACACTTGCATAAATGTGTTTCATTTTGTTTTCTTCCTTTTCTGGGTGTATTATTCGGTTCAGATTTAAGTCGAGAGTGTACTACTTAGCTAAGTGTGTGTCATTTTGTGGGAGATGGATATTAACTAAATGTACAAGGTCAGGTTATTCTATGTCAGGCATACGAGGCACAGAAATTTTCAAACTCAAAGTGATATTTGTTCTAATTAAACAACCCTACCTGCAATTCCTGGGCATAATTAAGCCTCTTAAAAGCGACATGATTCTTATCTATATATATATATATTTATATATATATATATATATATTTTTTTTTTTTTTTTTTTTTTTTTTTGGGGACGTACGATAGAAGTAGCCGCACTGCCTTAGATTGCTACCGTGTATCGTAGTAAGGGCACAAGATTTTATGCTGAGAACCATTTTTTTGTATATGATTGTGAGGGTAAGTTTTCTGGAAGTAATAATTTTTTGTGAGTTTTTGAAAATGTAGTTTTAAGTTTTTTATATTTTTAAATTTAGCCTTAAATTTTAAAATTTTGTTGCAATTTATAACTTTTTGAGATAATAAGCAATTTGATCATTAAATACGATTAAATGCATAATAAAATATTAATTTAATAAAAAGTTAATTTAATAGAAAGAAGTGAAATGCAAAACAAAAAATCGCATGTGGTTAAAATAAAGTATATTTTTTTTATATATATATCTTATATATTTACGTGTTTTTAAATAATTAATATATAAAAATCTTTAAAAAATATTTTTATCTATCTTGGTATAAGATAAAATAAAATAATAATTTTGTCGAATTCAAGTAATCTAAACCCAAAATCAATCCTAACGTGATAGAATCGAAGACCACTTGACTTGTGAAAATGGCAAAACTTCAAAGTGATCTTACTCAGATTCATCTAATCTAACTTGTTTAACAACTCTACCCAAGGATACTAGGAAACTTTATTAATTAATTAACCTAGTTAACATCTACCTAAAGTCAACTTTTAAAGAGAAAAAAATGAAACAGGTGACGTTAAGATTTGAAGATTTTCTAATTTGATTTTCAGCATATTTTAGGGACAAGAACAAGGCATGCTTCGTAGACTCCCATGTTAACAAGCAACAACCTTTTTTCTAGTCTCCCTTGTATTCCACGCTATCTACATGCACTAAACATCTTTAACATCCTCCGTGAAGCTCAGATTTCTGTTCTGTTCCCACGTGAAAGCAGGCCCATAAAGGGCTTCACTCCAATTTCTCATCCTACAAAAACAAAGCCACGAGAAACGAAATGCAATACATCCCCAAGAAATATACTAAGTAAACGATACAACAGGATCCAAGCTTAACCCCAAAATCTCATGAATAACCATAAAAAGGATGACCCAACAACCAAAAAAAAAACAAAAAAACCAACGAAACAAACTTGCTTTTGGAGCTGAGTAGCTTGTCATAAAGCCTTGATCGCTCAGCTTGCTTGTCATACATTAGAAATTTTTGCTCAGCCTTGACCACTCAATCCATCGACTAGAGGCTTGTTTGCATGACACAGATGGTCGCTCCAAATTCTAAATGGGCCTGGTTCAATGAATGAAGTTATCAGGCCCAACCATGCAACCACTAATTAGCTTTTCCCTATTTTCTATTAGTACTCCATTACGTGAAGGCACATTGTCTTAACTCAGAGGATAAAGTTAATGCCTTTATATTAATTATAATCATAAATTCAGTTACTACAAACGTATAATCAACATAAAACTTTTACAAACTACCTCCATCTATATAGTACTTCCATTTTTATTATTATGTTTATAATTTAGCTATTGGCCACTCTAAAGTTTTCACCAAGGCCATCCATGTTGTTAAGCATTTCGGTTAATTTCAGCTCCAATTTTAAATTTGTGCAGTGCAAAGGATAAGGAAAGAGATCAAACTATAAGAAGCTGAATTACTTGAGATGCAAACGACAAAAGCAGCATACTTAATGTTCTTGACATCTCGCGCATAATCCCAGGCTAAAATTAAATCACTCCCACACCATCTTCAATTTGCCAAAACAAGCCAAAATACCGTATGAAATGCTACTAGTCCTATAACAGCAAATGTAAAGTTAATAATCTTATTTTAGCAAATAACCTGCCCCGCCAACTCGCGCAACCTCTTTCCCCGTTTGGGTTCCTCACCCCCGTTCACCCCGGAAGGTCACCCTTATTTGTTACTGTTACTGCTGAGCACATTGCACCCTCTGGGCACCGCCATGCATATCCTCATCCTCATCGTATGCCTCCTGGGCCCTCTGCTGCTGTTTTCGCCGCATCTCCTCCTCAATGTTCACATCATGTAAGGTGGTCTCCTCGCATTCATCCAGCTCCATGTCGGTCAGCTGGACTGAATTTCTTGGGGGAAGCATGGCCTCAATGGCCTTGCACTGGTCAGGGCTCAGCGAATCAGGGAAATCAATGGTGAAATGGATGTATAGTTTGCCCCTCATAAATGGCCTTTGATACATTGGCATGCCCTCATCATTTATGGCCTTGTACTGATCTGGGGTGGACAAAAGTACAGAACACAAAATATAAGCTGTTAACTAGAGAAAAGAGATAAAGGATTTGGCAATCGAAACAACTATTCCAAACGTAAAACTAATCCTACACTAGGGTCAAGGCGATACCGTTGGTTTAGTAGGTCCACACAATAAACAACAAAAGGAATTTCAAACTTAAATAAAAAAAGCATACCAGATCAGCAAATGCTTAGAGGAAGATAATGAGCACAGAAAAATGGAAAAACAAATGCAAACAGAAGCACTACATTTTGAAAAACAAGGGTATATAGTTACTTCAAAGCCAGAAGGCTTGCAGCTAAGCCAAAAAATCCGCATGAAGTCAAATAACTACAAATCAAAGGCATTCCAATGCATGAGACAACAGCCTTGTGGGGTTTAGGGGTGGTCAAATGCACACAACACTGACTCTTGTTTTCAACAAAAGGGTGTGCCTGCGAAATGAACCTATGACCTTCAAATAACTACCATTACTGGAGGAAATTTACCATGCTTGAGAGATTCACCAGAAACCAAAAGGGCAACCACTTACCAGGCTTAACTACTTCACCCGGTTGGGATTTTATGAGAAGCTGCCTTGAATCCAAATGAGTCAATATAAATTGGAAGCCACAAAGTGCCTCTGTAAGAAACAGGGAGTGCTCTACAAAGAGATCATCACCCCTTCTAGTAAATTTAGGGTGATCCTTTTGTTGTAGAACAAAGACAATATCACCTGTGGCTGTGTCTGGCTGCAAGAGTAGCACGAAAAACCCAACCAGGATATAAATAACCAAAATGCAGAACATTTATGCATACAAACTTTTATGACATAAACTTAGTTGAACAACTGAGGACAGAATCAGACTTCAAGTAATGTTACTTACAGCTTCATCAGCTTCTCCAGGGAATGTAATCCTTTGCCCATTCTGCATACCCTTCTCAACAATCACTTCTAGCACTTTCTTCTCATGAACAACCTTTTCACCCTTGCATTGTGGGCAGCGGTCCCTGTCATTAATGGTCTCACCAGTACCCTTACAGTCGTTGCAAGGATGCTGCATTTGCTGGATCATAGAGGGTCCAAGGTGTCTTATGGAGACCTTCATTCCAGAACCTTGGCAACCAGAACATGTCATTGATGCACCTGACTTTGACCCTTTACTGCAAATTTAACATAAGAACCCATATTAGTCATTTTTTACATGCCAACAACAGAAGACCAGCACCACTAAAACAAACTACTTGTATACTTAAAACTAACCCCTTGCACTTAGAGCAGATCACATTGCGTGAGAGAGACAGCTTCTTTGATGTTCCATTATATAGATCTTCCAAAGAAACCTTTAAAGGATGGATCACATCCTCACCCCTTCTCTGCCTCCGGCCTCTACTGCTACCACCACCTGATGGAATGAAAATTTATTTGGACAGAGTTAGATTCATTTCCTAGCTCAGTGAAAGGGAGAATTCAGAGCACTTTGTTCCTTGTTTGGGGAAAGGGGTGAATTGAGGATCAGGAGTTCTTACCACCAAACGGATTACCACCAAAGAAAGATTGGAATATATCGAATGGGTCATGACCCCCGCCACCGCTGCCCATTCCTTCCTTAAGGGCATCCTCACCATATTGATCATATATCTCACGTTTCTCTGGGTCACTCAAGACCTCATAAGCTTGGGCCAACTCTTTGAACTGAATTATGAGCAAAACTTCACTATTGAGTAAAATTGCAGCCATCGCGCTAACAACTACAAAATAAAGGTCAAACTAAAGAAAATTACAGTCTATCATTATCCAGAGACTTTATCCATGTTTTGCTAAAGATTTGAGAGAATCCTTCAGACCACAGGCAGTCCAAACCAAAGTATGGAGTTAAAGTAACAAGTGATCAGGTGAGAAGAAGCTCCTCACTAAGACACAAAAGTTATGAAGTTAAAAATAAGCCAACACAAAAAACAGATCACCATCACAACGAAAAGAAAAATGGTTGCTTTGCACCAAGCGAAATATTTGAGACTGAAGTAAAAATTTAATATTCCACCGGCCAGCCAGACTTCAAAAACCATGGAATTGGAACGCATGACACTCTTGTCATAACCCAATCATGTCCACGTGGTCCCGCCCCGCCCGTGTTCTCAGAAACCCGCGGATCTACTTCTAAATTGATTGACCATCAAGTCGATCCTCACAAACAAAACAACCAAAAGGCCCAGGAGAAATTCACGAACAAACCAACAAGTAAAAAAATCAACAAGCACAAAATTCCACAATCTGATCTATCGATAAATAAGTAATCGGGGGAAAAGGCCCATGCCTTTTCCGGGTCACCGCCCTTGTCAGGATGGTTCTTGATGGCAGCTTTCCTATACGCCTTCTTGAGATCATCCTGAGAAGCGTTCCTTGAGACTCCTAGAATCTCATAGTACTTTGTGTTATCGCTCTTTTTGGGTGCCCTACCAAACATCTTCACCTACACCGTTAATTGCCGCAGCAGATCCTGAAAACAATGAATCCAACAAATACCCAGAACTTATATATATATATATAAAGCTGACCTAAAGAATTTACAAATAGATAGATAACGTACAGGGGACTTCTTGGTCTTGTTGGGCTGCAGAGAGCCACAGAGCTTACGCGAGTCGGCGAGGGAGACGAAGAGGGAGTTCGTTGTTGGGTGGGATCTGACTTTATGAGGTGGAATATGGACGGTGGAGATTGGGCGCTTATGTGTCTTCTAGGAGGACTTTGGACCGTTGATTTTATAGAGGCTGCTGAGGAAGGTTTTGTGTGGGCGTAGTATTTTATTATTTATTATTTTTTTAATAACATATTATATAAAGCATGTGAATTTGTTTTTAAAAAAAATTTATAATCTTGAATCTATTTTATGTATGCAATTTAAAAAAAAAAAAAAGAGAGAGAGTTATGAAATCTTAATTTTTAGGGTGATAAATTTATATTATTATATCTATATATTATAATTAAAATGAAAAAATTATTAAAATCATGTAATTATATAATATTCATAATATGAACTATATTTTTGGGACATTGATAAATCGTAATGTGACTCTTTTATTATTTAATTAATTTTATTTTTTTTTTTCGTAATAGGAGTAAATTTTGTTTTTCGTGTATAAATTGCTTGCATGAAACTCGAATTCATCAATCTGTCTCTCATTTACCAACGTCAACAAATGCGTAAAATTTGAGTTCATTTAGTCTAATAGCCCTTTTAATTTCGTCATTGGAAACTATTAGATAAGTGTTTTAAGCAAATTAATTTTTTTTAAAACAGAAAATTACAAGTTCATCCTATGATTCTCGTTATATTTTTTTTTTCAAAAAATGAAAACAAATTATTTTTCTTTTCGGTAAATAAAGGCACGTACTGTCTTCCTTTAGACGACTCTTGTTTAAATAAATAAATAAATAAACAATTTGTCAAATTCGGTCAAAGAAAGCAGGCTGACTTTGGGCCTTCAGTTTAATAGGTCAACCGCAGCAAGTTCTGGTTCATACTCGGATAGCCTTCCCCTGGTTTTGAAACGAAAATTCCTATGAAGTTCTTAACCCTTTTTTTTTTTTTAAATCCAATTTTTTTTTAAAAAAAAAAAAAAGGGGGGGGGGTGTCAATGATCGCTTGAAACGCAACACGTCTTCCTGGCATTGAGCAAAGAACTAAGAATATACGGCTCAAATTCAGAAAGCTTGAGTAGATCCTGCAAACCCTTTTCTATTACATTCACGTCCCTCAAATCTTCTCAGCTTTTGCATAAGCTTCTGCTTATTATCTGTTGCAAAACACTTAAAACCTCGTCAAAGTTTGAAACTCGTTTTTAATATTTACAGGTAGCTTGAAATTGTATGAGTTGGACGCAAGATCTTAATTTTTATAAGTAATTTTTATTTTTTAAGTAGGAGTTGCGGCAATGTCAGTGTTAGAAAGTTGAAAAGAAAACATCCGCAGACAGCTCAATCCAGCACAAACCATGACACAAAACTTGTGTGGGGATGTAGGCAACCAAACAAAGCAAGAGCTGAAAGGTATGCGCGTGAGTAAAGAAAATGCAAAAACAGAACAACGAAAAAAGGAAACCAAATCATTAGCATTTTCATGACTTCGTTAGGATTGTCCAATTCTTGTTGCCTCCCCCGGTGAAGCATTGTCAACTAGGGGCTGCCATTGAAATTGATACTGACCAACGACCAAACAGATCAAAACCAAGAGAAGAATTCAAAACTTACAAAACAGAAACCAAATTTTCTCCATAGCGATGACCTTCTGGAATTCTGGCATATGGAAATGAGAATTGCAATCGTAAAGAACAGAGAAGAAAACAGAATTAAGATTCAATCAACAACAGCCATCGTCGTAATGCTGCCAAACAGATGTTGCAAATAACATTAAATAAATTGTTAAACCGATTCAGCATATAAAACCCAATAAATAAAGTTCACTGGAATAGGGGAGGGGGATGGCCGCAGGAGATTGACATATGAACACTGAACTGAACCAGTAATCTTCCTCTTAAGTAAAACAATTATCTCCAATTACCCAATAAGTATTATTCCTAGAAAGAAAAAGGCTAAAAGAAGGATGAGGATTACACCTTGGTTTCTCCTTCATTTATCAGCCTCAGCTTAAAGGGAGTTTCCACAGCATGACCGTTTTTGTTTAGTTCCGATCAGAATAGCGTGCAACTCGTCACCAAGACTACAAGAACCTTCTAGCTTGGCAGCTGGGCACAGAATGACCACAACTCGCGACAATGATGAGAGAGTTGTTTGTATATTTCCCAAGGCAATTGGGGTTTCAAGTATTAACAAGGCAGAGGTTTTTACCATTAAAGAAGTAGTCAATCTTTGATAGTAAAAGTATGACGAGCGTGGAACTCTATGGATCATTAAAAGCAATTTCCAAATGGCGGTGGTATGGATCAATGATAGGGAAAGAAGACCTCACCAGCCTATGTTTATATTCAACTACGTTAATAATATAGATAGAAATTAAATTTTTTTTTATCTTTTAATCTCAAAATAGAATTATTTTACAAACAACTTAGTTAAATAAAAGAAAAACTTTCACATTGATTTTGAAATATGGATTTAAGAAGTTTATTTTTTTAACTTTTAAAAATACTTATCAAAAGAAATTTTTTTTATATTTTTTTTCTCAAACAATAAGCTTATATGTTGTAGTTTTGTACTCTTATATAATTTGCATTTACAGTAATAAATTTCAATTTAAAAAAAAAAAGTCTCTCCATTAAAACTGCGTAGCATAAAACATTAGGGTTTTTAAGAGAGCTTTCAAGGTCCAATCGAGGAAATTACCAAGTTAACACGTAAACAGGATTGACTCTATCCAATGTGAAGGCTTTTGTATGGCAATAGATTATGAATTGACTACAAGTAAGAAAGAAAGCTATATGGATTGGGAATTTCGATTTGATACTATTTGTCTACTGTACAATAAGGATAGGAATCAATCAATTATTTGTTTATTCATTGTCATTATATTTAAACAGTATATGTTTAAAATGGTGGATAGGTGGTACTAGGATCAATTAAAGAAATATAATTGGTAAAGTTCTATACCATCACATAGTTCATTTGATTAAAAATGAATGATCACATTTTTGTATGTAAGCTATTTTGAATTAATAACACATTTAAATTAATTCAAGTTAAACTATGATCATAGTCACAAGTAAAATAACCTTTAAATAATAAACATTTGGAGTGTTCGACCAGTTAAGAAAGTAAAGGAATGACTGCGGCCACTCGTTATTACCTTTACAAGATAAATATGAGTTCAACACAGATGTAGCATGGATTGACAAATGTATGAGGTGTACTATATGACAATGATATGAAAGTTATTTATATATTTTTTAACATAATTAGGATTTAAAGTATTAATAAAGTAAATTTTTAAATTTTGAAATATGATTATTTTATAAATACTTTAATTAAATAAAGAAATTTACATTAATTTCAAAATATAAATTTAAGAAGTTTATTTTTTTTAAAATTTTCAAAGACACTTATTAGAAGAGCTTTTTTATATTTTTTTTTTCTCACACAAGAAACTTATATGTTATCATTTTGTACTCTTATATAATTTTACATATACAGTAATGAAATTCAATTAAAAAAAAAAAAAGGTTCTCAATCAAAACGGTGTAGCATATCACATCAGGGTTTTGTATCCATGTCTTTCATCTCTCTCAAAAAGGCTAAGAGGTGAGGAATAATCAAATCAATTACTCCTGACAGCCCTTTTCATTTCTCCAGCATGGCAGAGAGCACCGGTGACTTTTCTATGTAGCATGGTTTTGTTGAAATTGACTTCCAAAGCTGACATTTTCTCAACAGAGCGCTTGTCCTCCAGATTGTCCACAAGAATTTCAGCATCCTACACCTTTACTTCCGACACACAGGCCTTCAATGATCGTATTACGTGCAATGGTGTTAGGTTTAAGACGCTGGGCCTCCACGAGTCCATGTAATCTAATGAGTTTAGGCGCCTCTTGTGCAAAGGCCATTTGTAGAGAAAACGACATGCAAGTATTGAATGAAGTTATGAGTAACAACGTCAGAGTTGAGCACATTCCCTTTTGGAACCTTCCACAAATTGAGAGCATCAACCAGTTTTCCTTTAAGGCAACAATCCCAATCTAGGAAAATTCACATCACCATAAATTCCCGAAATTGGTTTGCTGCTTGAGAAACCGTGTCCATCGGAACAAAGTTCTTAAGAATCAAGCTCACTACCATGCAATTTGTCTCGATAACTTTTGATATTACGAAGAACAAAAGCTTTCAGTAAATTTACTCTATAAACCACACACACAGACTTGGAATCAAACTTTTAAAGTGAAATTCGAAACATCCGTATTAGGGAACTTGATTATTTCTTGATTAATGTAGAAACTAATATTTCCCTTCACTCTGGTGTTCCTTTTTTTATAACAATTCTTGAAATGTTTGAATATTTTTTTATGAAAAATTTACATTTTGTGTACTCTATGTAGGTTTGATAATAATTCACTCATAATATCTGTAGTGAAATTTTTTACTCGTAGGAATATATGAAAAGATAAAAGCAAATAGTTGCTCTATTTTCAAGTATAACCAATATATATTATCATTTACGTTTGGCAATAATTAATATATTTTGTAAAAAAAATTAAAATAATTACATAATATTATTATAAATATTTTTAAAAGATTAAATTATCCTTAACTTACTAAAATGAGAAAAAAAATTATTTTTATGCTGAATTTTGGAGTTGAATTATTTGTTGCATTAATTTTTTTAATGAAAGTATTTCTACTAAAATTTTTAACTGAATTGAATTTTTTATATGATTTTTTTTTTTGCATTTTGCTAAGTGTTAATGTCATTTTTTAACATTATAAATTTTATCAAAATAATGAACAAAAATATTTTTCTTTCACTATTTTCATTCAATTTAACTAATAATTATTAGTTATAATATATTTTTATTATATTTTAAAATATAAAGCGTTTCTGTAATATAAAATATAATATAATATTAAATAAGAATTTATCATTTTTTTTATTTGTTATTGCATCGTGGAAAAAGAAATTTCTTTTGTAAAGGACATACTATCCATAAAAAGATTTTAACCTAAAATTTAAATCTGTCATCACACATAATTTCATCCACATTTCAGATTTCCCACCCCAAAAATGCAAGTGAGAAATGAGTATCGTTAATAATGGAACATGGAATAAGGAAATCTAACAAAGCAAAAGCAGAAAATTCTCCGGAGCCAACACCACTTTTTTTGCCTTTTTTGGTTTTGGTTTTGGTTTAAATAACAATTGCACTGTATTATATACATACATACATACATATATATATATATCATAATTTCAGTATATAGATGCAACAATTTAATGCAACTTGTGGTTATACATCATACTATCATGATACTAATTAATATATTTGTAATTTTTATTAATTAAAATTATGTATCAAAAGATTAAAAATATTTAAATTTTTAATGTATAATCCATTTTTTGACTTTACCAAATAACTAAAGTTTTTGGATGGAACTATTCTTTAATATCATGTTTGAGTTTTTATAATGAAATAGTTTTGTATTCAAGTTGTACTATTTTTTTATTTGCTTGTAAATTTTACAAGTATGATGAGTCTAATTTCTATTCATATTTTTAACTCAACAGATTTTTTGTACGAAAAATATATTAAAACTTATTATTTGATTTATTCCTGTACTTTACCAAACGATTTGAACTTTTAAATATAATAGTTTTTAGATATTATAATAGTAACAAAAATGCATAAATGTAGATCTTTACGAAATTTATGCTAATTTACTGTATATATCAACATGAGACAAATATTAAATGTTGATGCCACTAACAATAAGATACATGGTAATAAATTTATTTGAATTCTTAATTTTTAGTTTAGGTTTGATTTTTAGTTTTTGAAACAAAAGAGAAGAAGAAGAAGAAAAAAAAAAAGAATTATAATATTTATGGATCACTGATCATTATCTACAAGGTTATAAATAAATCAAATATTTCACTTGGCATCATTTGACTTCCATATGCATTGCCACGGGACAGTACAATGTACCAAAGAATCTTCAGCAGAATTGACAATGGAGAAACTCTCGGTTTCAAGAAATTAACAGCCGAACCAGCAAGTTGACTTCCTTTCAATTCGCCACGCCCATGTCATATTGTCATGCCAATCCTTTTCTTTCCCCGTTTTTTTAATGCATGTTCCCTTTTATTAGGGAAAAAGGCAGTCCACACCTCACCCCCGCCTATGCATGCATACATAATGAACTGTTAAACTATATGTCTGTGATTAATATTTCATGTAAGTAAAATATAATTTTACTTGTTGGATCTGCTCGTCATTAAACAAAAAAAAAAAAAAGAAAAGAAGTGGAATCTCAATTAAAATTTCGGTGTTGTAATCCAACCTCGACGAATCAATCTTCTGATGGACAAAATGAAAGAAATAAGCAAGTTGTCCAACTTAATGACTGTTGGCGCTTGGCAGGGTCGGATGGCATGAACATAAATGTCAAAAGCTTTTATTAATTTGCATTGCGTTCATGTTGAGGCCAAGGAATATGTAAGCAAATAAATAGGTCAATACAAAGTAATTTAATCCAGTGAAGGATGCAGGTGGTGATGAGTTGGGGGGTGGGGGAGGAATTGTCACCGAGTGGCCCTCACCCAAAAAAAAAAAAAAAAACAAAACAAAAGAAGAAAACTATTGTTTCATATCAAAGTATATATAATTTCATAAATAAATTTTCTGTCTCGGTTGAAAATTCCATCTTGCACCCAATGAAAATCTAAAATTTTTCAATTGATTAATTCCAACTAGTCTTAATTGTTAGAGTTATCATTAATTTTTTTATAATTCTTCCAGTTATTACATCTATTAGATTTGAAAATAAATATATATATCTGACTTTATACAATTTGTTAAAATTAAATTAAATTTGAATTTCTTCCACTTTAAATGAATTTATTTTTATTTTAAATTTAAAATGAATGAAAGCATTATTATTTATCATATACATAATTTTAGTAATTATTTAAAAGATTATTGGATAAAATTATCAATACATAATATTTTTATTAAGTGTATAAATGAGACATATATTTTTTAATGAAGTATGTAAATTTTGTGAGGACATGTTTATTCTAACAATAACAATAATTCTTTCTGACGAGAATATCACAAATTACAATTTTTCAAATAATTTTTTTGTTTGAAAAATATAAGAAAATCATGTATAAATTCTAAGAAAATAAATAATATTGTATACTAAAGAAGACTCTAATCTATATAATATAATTTATGATATAACACTAATTTGAGGTTTTTATAATTGTCTCACTAAAAAATTTTATGCAAAAAAAAAAATAATAATTTTATATGTCATATTTTATTTTTAATATTTATTATTAATTACATGTATCTTTGGGGGGGGCGCCCAACTGGCTTGCAATCCTGGATCTGCCACTGGGCTAATCCATACATATTTAGATTCTAATTTTAGAAATGTTAGGTTTATCGATTAAACTATCTGTCATCAAAATGCTTAAGGTTCGTGAAGTAACTCAGACACATGGACTGCGTTGAAAAGAATTAGTGAGGCAAAACAGCCACTAAAGAGTATATGATTAAACATTGCGATTTTAGACTGGAAAAACGATCGACTGTGGACTAATATTTATCAGTTAACGTCTTTGCTTTACATCTAAATGGAAAGACTTTCTTCCTTCAAGAAAGTTGGACCAATGTCATTCGAATGTCAGGATTGCTTAAGGGGTCACCATGCAGCTCCCAGTTCAAAAGAATGCAAAGAAACTCCCATATACATTTGAATTAAAATTGTTTTCATAAATAATTTTTCCCCCATGAATTTTTTTTTTCTCCTATGTACATATTACTTTTATTATTATATTTTTATATGTAAGTTTGCTCTCATGAGAAAATTTTCTGAATTCGTCGCCAGGGGTTGCCCAACAAGGTAATTATTATTTAGAGCTGTAAGATGAACGAATGTTGGAGTGTTGGCAATTGGGTCTAATATTTGCTCTCCATGGCTCAAATTCGTGGCAGTGATATGAAAGATAGAGAGAGAGAGAAAATGTCACACAGAAAAGCCACAATGTTTAGAAAGAGAAGAAAACAAATAACATGTTATTTAGGCTATGGCCGACATGATGTTAATGAATCAACATAAACATTGAATGTCCATCTCAATTTACTTGGAGAAAAAAAAAAAAAGTTGGAAGCATGAGTTTCATAAGGTTTCATTAGGGAACCGAGTTTCACTTGATCCTCTTTGCCCTTATTCAAAAGGAGACTTATGACCCTAAAATTTTTTCTAATTTCCACATAAACCTCCCTCATTATATTGCAACCAAAAAGAAGAAAAATGAAACTTGACGTCTCTTCATATATTTTCTATACTACATCGGGGCCGCCACGTCAATTTTTCCCCCGCCACCACACATAGCATCATTAATTAAAATATGAAGTAGCCAAGTCAACCCCATAGAGAAAAATAAGGCAACATTATATGTATATATATATATATATATATATTCCCCAAATTCCACAGCTAAAACGCTTCCACACCCAAAAAAAAAAAAAAAGAAAAGAAAAGAAAATATATTGCTTATAGTTTTCACTTATCACGAATGAATAGCAGCGCCACTACTTCTACTCCTTTAGACTTCAAGGCCAATAATACTTCATTTGGTGGTGGGTCTGCTCTCATTTTTGGACTAGCCATTGGCTGTCTTTCAGTGATTTCCATCGTCGCTTTGGCATTCTGCACCCGGAAGAAGACGATTTTTTCTGTTGATGTAATCAATGGCAACGGTGGTGGCTCCGTTTCCACCGACGATGTCGACCAAGACCACTCGATCGTCCTTGAAATGGTTGGTCTCGATGAGGCCACTCTTAATACCTATCCAAAGCTCCCTTACTCGCAGGCAAAGGCAAAGCTTGACTTGGGCGGCGACGATGGTGATGAATCTATAACCCCATGCTGCTCGATATGCCTAGCAGAGTTTAATCAACAGGACATGCTGCGTCAGCTTCCCTATTGTGAGCATTTCTTTCATGCACAATGCATTGATCCATGGTTGAAGATGCATCCTTCATGCCCAGTTTGTCGAAAATCGCCCTTCCAATCTCCGAGGAATATCACCGATGCAGCTGCAAGGGAAAACCGGCGGCCGTACTTTGATCCATGGTTTGTACAATTGATGCGCTGAAATTCTTTGCACAACCTCAAAGTTTGGCTAGGCACATGTTTGGTTTTAAATTATGTCAAATAGTGTACATAAATTGCGGTTAAGTTTCGTGCATCAGGACAAGTAGTATCCCTTGCCAACATAAAAAAAAAAAAAGGAAAAATTAGGATAACTTCACTTTGTATTCTCTTTTTTTCTTGCAGCAGCTGGAGTTGTGATCCGAGATCATTCACCAAGAGTGAAGTTTCTCTTCATTTAAAATAAATAAATAAAATAGCAGCTGTAATTGTAAAAAATGAAAGTCACAAGCTTTAATCTTAAGAATATTGGCTGTTCTTTTCCCATTTAATTTCTAGAGGAGGAATTTTGCTTATTATGTGTTTATGGACTTTTCAATATTAAATGTAATTTGTGAACATCCGTGGAGGTGACAAATGCAGAAATTTGTTTGCGGTTATAATAAAATGACTTGCGCTCAGCTGTCATAACTTCGAAGATGATATCATCTTGACATGGAATGAGGATATCTCCATATTTAACGCATGGTTGAGTGCCGATATGTATTCATTTAGATCCCAAAATATTGCTTCTCGTTCAGTCAAAGGGCCGCGCATCGCCATTGCAACTTCAGCGAAATATATTGCAAGAGAAAGGTCAAATCTGTGATGAGGATGGTGAGTTATTGATGGCCTAAAGCTAATGGAAAAGTTTATGATACCTCCCTCGTCTCCTGATATTGATTTGCGGTAACGAACACAAACCCTGCCATAACTATAAAATATATATATATATTAGTCACCATTTCAATAATGTTTTTTTGACAAAGATATACTTTTATATTTAGAAGAGTTGCAGTGTCACGTTAAGTAGGGAAAAATTTTACCATAGAGGGTTGTTTCTGGTGTCAACAAACAAACTGGAGATGGCGCGGAAGGTGGCAAAGAAGGCGGCTGTGGCAACAACGGTGATGATGACGGAGTTGGTGGGTAATACGTGAGATGCTCGCGGACAGAGACAGAAATTTGTAGGCGTAAATCGCAGTAATTTGAGATGTTGCGAATGAAGTAAAACACGCCCTCTCTGCTTCTTACAACGACCGCTGGACTGGAAGCAAAGATTTTGGTGGGGATTGCTTGCGGTGCAGCTCTGATAGTTTCGCCGCGGCACTTGTATCACGTTAAAGAACTCAGCTTGGAAGTCAAAAACTGCACCACCGGGGAAAAGTAGAAGATCAACTTGATACATCACGGACAGGGGCTTACCAAAGCAGTGGAATTGGGGGGGAGATCTAATCGGTTTTGGAACTAGGGTGTAAAATGAACATTTGATTAAAATAAGGAGGCCAAAGCTAAAATAGAACCAACTCGGTGAAGGACGGCGATTGCTAACTTTGTTGAAAATAGTAAGAAAATTATGGGCAATAATCTGATTTCTTCAAATTTTGGGACCTGCTCACGGACCCTTTTGGTCTATAAGCGTGATGAGATGGGGTGGGTTGGAATTGAAATGTTTTTCGGGTCAGGTCAAACCGAGACGTTGACAACCAAAACTCCAAGTACCCTTTCCTAACAACCCACCTGTTTTCGTGCGAAATAAGTAACCCAATGCTTCAATCTAATTAATTACTAGGTTGGAGTAAATCGTTGAGAAAGTTTGGTACAACATGTTGCGCTTATGCATGCCAAATAAAATTGCAACAGTTCTACCAAAATTCTCAAGCAATTTATAGTGTCCAAATTTCTCCAGCAGATATCATATGGTTTCATCAATTTGTGAGATTCATGATCGTGCCCGTGAATAAATTTACCAGCTTATAAATTCAACTATGCCTAGTTGGCTTGAAGTATTTGGTAAGTTTAAAAATCAGTGTCAGGATTTCCTCGTTATGAGAGAAGAAGAACAAGAACAAGTATAAAGATGACCTAGAGAATCAGCGACATAGAAGGCAATTGAGGAGGAACATAGAAGGCAATCCCCGTTAACCAAACGCACGCACGCACGTACATAAACAGATTGAGGGAGAGGAACGAATGTCCGATTATGGTTTTCTTTGTTGTACCATTGCAAAGAATTTGGAGGAGTGCAGAAACAGGAAAGTGTTTGAAGAGGCAGCTTGCCTATATTGTCATTATACGCAACAGCTCAACAAGGGATGGTTGGTTAGCCGTTTAAGAGCGGGCCAGATTCGTGGAGAAATTCCAACAAAAAAAAAAAACCCAACAACAGAAATTTTATTTCTGTCTTCATGTGAATTTTCACATAAAAAAAAAGAATATATCTACTTAGAAAAAATTCTCAATTAAATATAAAAACAATAAAAAAAAAGACAAGTCCAACTTACCAAAAGAAATTTATTTAACTTGAATATAAAACTTTTCAAACTATAAATTTTTAATATCCTATTGAAAATTTAAAATAGTAAACGAAACTAATAAATATATTATACATTTAAAGTCTAATGGAGTTATCCTTTTCAATTTCCTAACTGAATATCAATCACATCGAGGGAACGTCAATTGATGTTTTCCACTTGGGAAATCGGATTTCTAGTAACCCTTTAAGAGAAGGAGGACTTTTGTTAGGAAATCGAGTGATTTTTATGGGAAAAGTTCACCGAACTCTAAATTGAAAAGTAATTTGTTATCTCTATTTGATCAACATGTTTGCTTCCATTTTCAAAGCAGTTCGGTGACCCAAAAAAAAAACAAAAAAAAAAAAACGGGGGTTGTTGGGAAAGGCAAAGAAGAAAGGACCTGCGAATGTACTCAAGTCATAAGGGCACCACCCATTAAGAAGACCGTTGGATAAGAATACCAAACTTTCCAGCCTTCTCTTTAATTCCCATATCTGTCTATTTTATCACCGCATAATTGTTTCAATTTTTATATTAAAAAAAAGGGGAAATTTTAGGGACAAATGGGAGACAATTTTATGCTGGTATCAGCTTCACAGGATTCCCTCCTGGTCCCCCTACGTAACATACTTGAATTTCAAAAGTAGCAAAAACAGCTTTATAGCCGTTGAGCCAAAGAAGTGGCATCTCTCTCTCTCTCTCTCTCTCTCTCTCTCTCTCGTGAAAGAAACGTGAAAACCAGAGAAAAAAAAAAAAAGTTGAAAAATTGCAATCTCTCTGAAATCCACTTCCTTCTTTCTAATTTCGCTATTGTCTAAAACCCTGTTCATAAAATTCCAAAAAGAAGAAAAAAAAGGCAAAAATTGTTTATGTGAAGAAGATGAAGGGAATGAAAGGGATGTTGTTCAAGAAGCTGAAATCTATGAAGCCAATTGGTTACCTAAAGCAGGATGGGATTCTGAAGGTTAATGCAGCAGATGGGGTTATCGAAACAGTGACAAAGATTCCGCCTTTCCAAGCTCAAACCCATTACTGGAGCTGCAGAGAAGCTGCAGAGCAAGAAAATGACAAGCAAGAAGCCAGCAGGGCCGTCGATGAAGAAGAAAAAGAACCTGACGTCATTGATGTGACGGATTTAATGAGGAGTCTCGAAGAAGAAGAAATGGTGATCGATGATGCCTTAAGTGATAAAGAGAATATTGGGCCACCCTCAAAGTCCAAAGACCCGATTGCTGGGATTGCAAGAGTTTTGGAAGCTTCGACCATGACGAAAATGGAGTATGAGTCCAGTTCTTTTAGGCAAGCGCCTTTGTCAGAGATTGACATCTCGTCCTTCCGGCGGCCAGATTTGAATTCCGGTAGCCTCTTTGATCCGAACCTACTGGCCGCCTTCGAACAAGCCGTGAGTGAGCACATCACGCTGTGCGAAGCAGAGAAACGGACAAGAATTGAAACAAGAATCCAGCAAGAAAATATCGAAAAGAGTCTCGAAGAAGCAGGAGGCAATCTTGAGAGGGCCCAACAAGGCGGAGCAGAGAGACAAGCAAGAATTGAAGATGACGAGAATCTTGCAGAGCACAACGAGCCTCCATTAAAAACTCGTCGAATAGACGACGAAGATGACCATGACCTTTTGTTAAACTTCCAAGAGAGTTGTCCGCCGGGAGGGAGTGACTCGGTAGTTCTCTACACAACAACCCTTCGTGGGATTCGAAAAACATTCGAGGACTGCAACAGCATTCGCTTTCTTCTGGAGAGCTTTCGGGTGTTGTTCTTCGAGAGAGACGTCTCGATGCACATGGAGTTTAAGGAGGAGTTATGGAGGGTTTTAGGCGGCAAGGCAATGCCTCCAAGGCTTTTCATCAAGGGCAGACACATTGGTGGAGCTGACGAGGTTTTGGGGCTGCACGAACAAGGCAAGTTTAGGCCGCTCTTTCGAGGTCTTCCAATTGACCGTTCCATTGGCCCCTGTGAAGCCTGTTCAGGTGTTCGATTTGTGATGTGCTTCAATTGCACTGGCAGCCATAGGGTCATTGCAGACAATGGGTTGTGGAGTACATGCCCAAGTTGCAATGAGAATGGCCTGATAATCTGTCCCCTCTGCTGCTGAGGCTCATTTTGGTATACTTGTTTTCGATACTCTTTTCGGCGTCTCTCTCTTGGTGGGTTTTGTTGTATAACATCATAAACTATCCTTTCAAATTCTTGTACCAAAGCATTTCTAAGCTTTTTCTTCATGTTTTTGATTTCCCCTCTAAAGAGATCTGACGGATGTTAGGGTTGGAGCCTAGAACGGAAGAATTTGAGCTTGGAGAGAAGAAATTAATGTTGATGTCAGTTTTCACATAGTGAGAGTGCTGATTTTGAATCGGTACCCATCTCGATTCAACAGCATATGCTCTATTGATCTCCGGCCGTGGTCATAGATTTTGAAAGATAGGATCAAATTCTGCTTAAAACTTGGAGAGTGATGACTCTGTAGGCATCCAATGGACAACAGTCAGAGAAACAAAAACAAAATAAAAAGATTGGAGTTGCTTCTGTCCATTGCGTAACTTTTATCATTGGCCATTATATTTTGGGCACAGGCAGACCATCAAGGTCAACTTCCCTTCTTACCCTATGTATTAGCCGCTCGACTGAATGGCAAAGTTCCAAAGGACATCCTTTGATGAAGAATGCTCTGAGCAATGGGTCTCCTATTCTAGCAGCTTCGTTGATCTCAATATTTGTCAGCACGCCAGCCCTAAATCTTGGATTTTTACTTGGAAAAATCATATAGCAAGAAAGGGACCGGATGCACCCGTTCAAACCCACTAATGATGGAGAAGAGTGGTTTATCAAATTCCTTGCATTTTAGCAAAGAGATCATCTGCTAATCATGTAATGGTTTTTTCCGTCTATTATCTTTGTCGGTTAAATTGACCAACAAGCTTTGAGAAAGAGATGCTATCGTAACGAAGATCGAACACAGTAACGTGTAAACTGCAGAAATGAATTGTTTAGAGTTTAGCAAACATTAAATCAAGAATTAAAAGTTGGTAATCCGGGAAAAAAGGTGAGAAAGGGTCAATAATCTGGAGAAGATATATAATTATGAAAGTTGACTAATTAGGAAAAGAAACAGGAGCAAAGATAGAGTAGATGTTCACATTCCATTTTGAAGTATTGCAGTAATCTTACACTGAAGAATTCTGTAGGAGTGTCAAAACTGACAATGTCTGTAGGTACCCTTAAACCCAGAAAAGGGGGTTAGAACAATTACAATTACAGAAAATTTTATAACTGTATAGAATGTTCTCTATGCAAGAGGAGCCAGAGCTGAAGTCAATGTTGGTGTATGAGCAACAGATGTGTCCTCAGAAGGATAATCCAATTTTGTATAATGGAACTCAATCTGAAGCCGGTGATGGAGAGGTGCAGATGCCATCAACCCCTTTTTGATGTCAGCCTGCAATTCTCCTACAGGAATTGCAGCCATGAATTTCTTTATATATTGCTTGCAGGATTCCTTCCCTTGGCACACAAGTTCCTCATCTTCCGTCTCATTCTTTCCTGTCTCATCCGTGCTTGACAGCTGAATTCCCTTGGGTGATGTTTTTTCCTTCAAGCTGCTTGCTTTTCCCGGGTCATAGGCAGATTTTTCATCTGAAGCTTTAGCCTTCTTGGACACCTGATGTATTGTCGTGTCCTTGTCAAATTTTAACACATAAGCTTGATTGCATCCTTCATAAAGCCTCTCCCCCAAAGTGTCAATGATATAGTAGGCATCGTGAGCAACCTTCAGGATGAAAAAGTGGTCATTCCAACTTACAATGTAGACAAGAGGCTCAAAGTTATTAGGCCAGTCTGATCCATTGTGGCTAATCTCTTCCCAGATACTGTCAAAAGACATTGCACCATTTAGGAATTCAAAATCCTCTCCTTCCAGGCCTTCTGGATGGAAGAAACCAATAAAGGACCCTTCTGCAACTACAGAGAGGGGACGTATCTTAGCCTGGAGGACAGTCTCGAGATCAAAGTGCTTGTCAGGAAACCTTTTACTATAGTCTTCATTCTCACACAAGTTTCTCCACTCTAATGACCCCTCCCTGATCAAGCTGTCAAATTCAGACTTGATTGGAACTTCGTATTGGTTAGATTGCAACCAATTTGCAATAACAGCAACCAGAGCTGTACAAGCACTCACTCCCGCTGCACGTTCATTCCTTTGATCAATTGAGGCCAAAAAGACCTGAGCTTGGAGCTTCATGAGTCCATCACGGCTTGTTACTTCTTTCAGCTCCCAGCTGCCTACTGCAAAGTTGTCATCCCCAAATTCCGAGAAGGAAGATCTACTGATTGTGGAACCTTCTTCAGATTTATTCCACTGCCATAATCATAATGTTGGAAATGAGACTTAACGAATGATAGTCAATATGAAGATGGTATCATAACAAACCCAAATGCAGAAAGAAAAAAGTGGCAGAAATATACCCCAAAACCAGACTCATCAGAGGAGCTAAGCTGCCTTCTGTCAAAATCAATGTCATCACCACCCTCTTCTCTGTAATCCTTTTTAAGCAGTGGCTCTCCTTTAGCAAGAGGCTTAGATCTAAAACTCAGTATCCTATTAGTCCAGGATAAAATTCCACGCTTTGAACTCTGTCCTGAGGTCTGTTCATGGACTGATGTTGCTGAATGTTGAACATATGAAGATTCAATTTCAAGTCTATAGTTGCAGTATATCCAACCCTCATGTTCAGCGTCAGACATTGTGGTCAAGTAAAGCAAACCTCTGGGAAATTTTGAGTAGGCCAATGTTTCGTAATTGACTGAAAATTGAGCACTAGAATCTCCATTACCCTCCAATGAGTCCCTGTCAGCGTCATCATCAAGAGAATCTCTATCAAACGGGTAGTTGTATTCCGCATCTTCACTTCGGACACACAGCCTACCATCACTGCTCTCATCTTCATGAAGCGCCTCATTTTCCCCTAGGCACATTGTTAACTTTCTTAGACCGGCTTTAAGAGCAAGATGCTCATCTATCTTGGGTTGTAATGCTACTACAGACGAGGGTGGATGTGAAATAGGCTCTACCAAACTCGGCACTGCCTGCGAATTTTGTTGTATGGCTTTCAGCTCTATCAACTCAATCGATAGCTGCATTTTATTTGAATGAGGCACAACTAAGAATAATTGAGGATTATGGTTGTCAAACATATTGAATGGGGTTGAGGAGGACTTACATAGAGCATTGAATGACGCTGAACATTGCCACTGGGAGCCATCAAAGGGACGCAGATTTCAAGCGCTTTCTCTTCGGCTGTTGTTGCAAATTCAGCGAGATCTAAAACAGCAGCTCCAACAAGAAGGAGCTTGTCACTTGGCCCCCGTTTCAAGCCCTACAACCATTGAAAAGGAAATAAAATGGACTTCCATGACCAGACAATACTAAGAAACAATGAATCTAGATGATAATAATAATAATAATAATAATAATAATGATTAACTACTAAAATGTTAAGTGAAACAGAACTTCAGGAAATTTCAAATGAGAAGTTCATTGGAAGGGATGTCCAAAAAGATTACAAGGCAGAATGATGCATTTGCATACTGTAAAACCAAGGAAACCAATTATAACCATTAACTGGACAAAGTTGCCTAAGGGCCCACAGCTGAAACGGAACAATTTGACAAAATTCTATACGGCAAGGAATATGCCACTAATTGTCAACAATCAAAGAGTGACCATTTTTAATTTATAATCACGAAGACCTAAAATTGCAGGCCTTAACAAAGAAAGAGGAAAAGAAAAAAAAAAGGAAAAAAAAAAACTCAAAAGAATTGCCAATGATCCCCAAGGTCACTGTAGCCACACATGCACCTGCGTATTCTTGAAGGCATACTGCTGTTCTCAAACCAATTTAATCACGTGGAAAGTATTCAATACACGAGGAACTAACAAAATAGGCAGACAAACAGACCTTTTCTTTCTCGCTTTTTGTATTGACGAGAAAACACTCAGACTGTATCAAGCCCCATTTCTAGGGAAATAATGGAAAAATACCATGGTTTTGATCACCAATCTTCTTTGTCTCCTCTCAATATTTTTCACAGGGTACAATTCAAGAAAAAATAACAGAAAAAAAATTTCAAAAGAAATGTAAAGAAGAATTAGAGGACCAATAAGATAAATCAATCGATATAGCGAAAGAAAAAGATTCAAAATGTAATCTATGTGGCATTAAAACCAATGTTGACGGTTTCAAACCCAGGAATTGGATATCTTCCTGTTTTTTGAAAGAGAAGAGAAGAGAAAAGGGTGGCCTTGTTATAGAGAACATTAATGTTATGTGCTCTTTTAATCAAAGTCAGGCCCTCCCGTGGAATGAAAGATAAAAGGATCAAGAGGAAAGAATGGAAGGAACTTACCTTAAAGACCGTAAGGACAACCTCCCATGGATAAGAAACACCCTTTTTGTATCCAGAAAAGTGGCAGACAGTTTTAAACTCCTCATTCCATTCAAAGGCCCCATGACCAGTGGCCCTACCTTCTTCAGTAAAATTCCTCTTAACAAAGCGCCTCAGACGTCCCAAGGCAATACCCTTTTGACCCTTCCACTTTACCTCGACCACCAATCTGTCATTGCTCTCATCATCATCATCGTCATCATCAGCATCAGCTTGTGCCAAATTTAGGCCTTCCAGTCTGTGGATCACCAGCTTGGTCTCAAATTTTCTTGATGACAGATATGGCCATGAAGACCATCTCATCATCTTAACCACCATTCTGTTGGCCTGGTGCAGAAACTCGCTTGTGTTTTGTGGGCTGGCAGCAGCCAACTAAATGCTATGGAGAAGTTCAGAATCCAGATTTTTCGAACTTTGGAAGGATTAGGGGATATGTGTAGTGGGGATCGCTTGTTGAAATTTCGAACGTGAATGATCTAAAAGGGAAAAAAAAAAAGAAATTGATAAGATTAGATTGGCTTTCTGGTTTTCCAGTTAGGAGAAAAAGCGCAAGGATATGTGGGGGATGGTAGTGACACAGTCTGTATTTTATAGTCAAAAAGTCTGAGATTTTTGTGTGGATTATGAGTATAATTTTTCCCATTACATAGTTGAGATTGAAAAGAGGGAAACCCTCTTGTGGTGACGGGGCACGGCCTATCGTTTAAATTTGGAAACTGGGGTTCAATAGAGATTATGGAAAAACAAGGAGAAGACATTGAAAGAATAGAAGACGTGGACGTGGAGAGCGACCTTTAACTTTTTTTTCCATCTGTTTACATGCCGTGGAACCTCCCGCCGCGGTAGGTTGTTTATGATTTTATTATGAGAGGGGCAGGCAGTGAACGTAAAACACCGCAGACCTATTATTGAATCCATCCTTTTTCCCACTCGCACCATTAACTTCACTTGCTCAAAAAGTCCTGCTACTGACTTGGATGCATCGTTCCCGTCTTTCATATTTCTCTTTCGGAACAATAACACTATCTCTTTTTTTTTTTTTTTTTTGTGTTTAATATCTTTAAACGGTCAATCATATAATAGAATAATTTTTTTAGATTTTTATAAATTTTATATATCATTATATTTTAAAATCTAAATTTTTTTTTATGAGTGAATGACTGACTGACGGGTCTCCTGCTCGGTAACTCCTGTTGGCCTGCGCCATTGCTAAGAATTTGGGATTCTTCTTTCATGGTTAATTGTTATATATGAATGAATCTAGTGAATTGCTATGGGAGAAAATTGTTTTATGGAAGAAAATTTGGTGAATTGCTTGGACAAATTTTATCTAATAGAAACGACGGACAAATAATAATAAGAATAATTTCGCATTTCGCTATGGCCTGCGTGAACTTTCTTCAACGCATGTGCGTTCCTGGCTAGTTGACGACGAGGCAAGGCATCCATCATTTGGGTCAAGTAAGTGTTTAACCTTTGGTTCGGACAATCGGCAAGAACGTAAAACATTCCTCGTCAGACCTTTTATGTTGATATTAACTACGTTGGGTTGGAGTGTATGCTCAACTCTAAGCAATCTCTCTCTCTCTCTCTCTCTCGCTCCCTCCCTCGGGCCTTGTGTTCGTCGTTGCTAATCTCAAACTCAAACAAGAAGAAGGAGAATTGCAGTGGGTTGATAACTAATACAAAATTAGTTAAATCCTCACGTAATCAGTTTTGCTTGAATTTATTTACTTTTCACATCATGGCAATTCTAAATTACTTTATTTACTGTATTATTCTCAATTTTTTTTATAAAAAAAAAATTATAATCTTGCAAAAAAAAGCTAGCAAGAAATATAAGAACGAAATTAGGCCTTCTTAATAATTCATCAGGAATATTAGTTGCAATTAATTATCATGAATTAAAAGATATATTAATTATAATTCATATGGTTAAGTAGGTAGTAGCATTCATTTTTGTGTTCTTCCTTGTGCAGGTAAAAAGGGATCGAACGATGCAATAGTTGGCCTGGCTGGCACGATCCGATATGCAACAGTGTCAAGCTGCGCCGAACACACGGCCTGCCACCACGCACGCAGGTCTAGGTTGAGTTTGAGAACTTCTAATTTATGGTTCAAACAAAACATTAATTCGTTCTAAACTCAAAAGTTTAAACACGACACGATCCGTTCTAAAACTCTTTCTATTTTGTATTATATTATTTAACATTAATATAATATTTTAAACATTCTTGTTTGGTGATTAAATTTTTTAAAAAAAATTATGACAACAAAGGTTTACATGTTAATTCATATAATTTAAACATAATTAGATTATTAAAAAGATAAAACGGTACACAGCATCAACTAAAGACGAGAGACACACCAAAAAAAATAAAATAATAATTAATTTAAATAATTTAAACTAAATTTAAATTTTGTAATATATATATACTAAGACTAGACATAATTAACAGCTCGATTACAACATAACATTACTTTACGTTACTTTGAATCTATGGGTTGGGTCTTGCAGAGTTCATAGTTCAAACTTTAAAGTAATGCATGACAAGGCACAAAACAATCTTTGAGTCACCCTAATTAAGCTCTATAATCTTTGAGTCACCTATTTTATATGTTTCAGATTTTCATTAGTGAATGATCATTTGTCGGGGTTGAGCTTCTCCTAACGTCATTGTTCATTCATTGAAAAAAAAAAAAAAAAAGAAGCAGATGCAATCGCCAGCATATTCTATTCCCCTTTCCCATCAAAGTATTAAAAAAAGAAAAAAAGACGGGGTGGGCGAGGGTGGAGGTGGGGGGGGGGGGGGAAGAAGGAACCAGCATACTTCCCATCCACAAAAAGTATAAAGAAATTCGCAGCAATTCAACAAAGCATCCTTGTGTTACAATTAAAAGATTCTCGATTTTAGACTTTAAGTTTCCATGTTTCTTTCTTCTAGACTTCTTCTTCTTCCTTTTTCAAATTTTTCGTTATATATTCAAATGCTATCCAAGTTTGAATTTATCTATGTTAATAATGTGGTAAGAAATAAGAGCAAGTTTGAAAATGTTTTTATATTTTCAACAAAAACAAAGCAAAAGCAACAAGCATTTGTCCAATGCATTTGTCGTTATTTACATGAAAAAGTGAAAGAATTCGCAATGTAATCAAACAAGCCCTTGAAAAATTATATGTGTTGTTAAATTTGCATTATTTCTCTCCTATAATTAAGTAATTAACTATATATATATATATATATATGATAAGATGATTGTTGATTTATGTTGTCTCCACTGTTAAAAATTTCTTAAATTATAATATTATTATTAAAATTAAGCTTAGATCTTATAACTAAACAATAAACAATATTCTTGAGTTTATAAAAATTAAAATTATTATCTTTTTTTTTTTCTAACTACCTTTTATCATGAGCTTTTCTTAGATGAGATTTTAGTATTTATTAAAAAAAAATAACACATTATATATATATATAATTTAAATTAAAC
>CM038594.1:7169073-7207974 GCA_021533255.1 Ceriops tagal | reverse complement strand
ATACTTGAATCAAATAAAAAATTATAATTTTTAATAATCAAATCATATTATAATTAATGTTTAATAAAAACATTATGCACTATTAATAATTAAAAAAAGTAGTTTAACAACCATTACTAAATGTACGGCCTGGGCATGGTCAGCAATGGCAGGCCATAGGAAACTGTACATGGGCAAATCCCAAATACGCCTAGGGTCAATCGGTTCAGGTGGGGAAGAAGTCAAAGCCGTTAAACAAGGTCGGTCTTATCAAATATAGACATTATAATTTGGCCATAATACTAATAACCTTCTTTTTTAATTATCTAACGATCCATCCATCCATGAATGATATATCAATGAAAGCATACATTATATGATAACAACTTCTTTTGTAGCGATGCATTTACGTTGAAGTAGTTTCCTAATCCAGGAACAATTCTAGTTTCGTTTCGTTTCGTTTTGTTCAGGCCAATTTTCTCTACATGACTACGAAGAGAAGAAGAGAAGAAGAAAAAAAGAAAAAAAACCCGACACAAACGTCTAGTTTTAGGTTGTGGGGAGGATGCAATGCAATGCAATGGACAAACGAAATATGTGTTTCAAAATGCAGAACAACTATAATAAGCTTTGATGTGTCTATCAAAAAATGATTCTTCCTTTCGATTTTGGCCACAAAGTGACGGGAAGTTCATTTATTTAGAACCCAACTCTAGAAAAAATATATAAAAATTTCAAAAAAGAAAAGAAAGGAAAAAAAGGACCAAACCCCGTTAGGGTGTATATTTGTTGGGGAAATCGCTAATGCTTGCCAAAGCTTAAAAATTCAACAAAACAGAATTCTACATTAACATTAATGGTTTCCATTGTCAATTTCCGAAGGTTATATATATATCCTCTATTTATTAGACCATGAAGAAGCTTAATTACCCCACCTCTTTTTTTTTTTTTTTTTTTTTTGAGAAAAAAAAAATTGCTTTAGCGAGCGGTCAAACTTCAAAGTTGTAAGAATTCCGGTGACCTGTAAAACCCCTCATATTCACAAACTAAAATTTAATAGATCAACTGGCTCAGCTCAGCGCCTCTTTTATTTATTTATTTATTTATTTATTTATTTATTCGGCGGATTATACTCTGACGAGGGTATAGACTTTAGGTGCACCCCTTGATTCTTTGGCAGCTTGGTTTGCACTCTGTGTGCAATTCTGATTTACTAAAACTAATTCAACTTGCAATCATAATATAGTTAATTATTTATATTTTATTTTACATAGTTAAAATTTCAATTTTGAAAAAAGACATACAATTTATCAAACATCTATCTATCTATTTCTATTGTACAATCTAATAAATTTTGTAACAAATTAAAAAAATTAAATTAACTAACTTCATCTATTACAGGAATCTATATATATATATATATAGAGAGAGAGAGAGAGAGAGAGAGAGAGAGAGAGAGAGAGAGCACGAGCCATGTGATCGTATAATAGAATTATCGGACTCTTAGTTGAAAAAACAAATTATTTTTCTCAAAAAAATATTTATCACGAACAAACAAATAGGATTCTTAGTAAAAAAAAAAAAAAGAAAGATAATGCTAAATATATAAAAAATATTAATTTATTATGAAATATTATTTTTATTGAGATAAATTTTTTTTGATGTCTTATCAAATAATTTTATTAATAAAAAATTATCTATCTCAATAATAATAATAATAATAATAATAATAATAATAAATCAAAAAATTAATTTTGTGATATTTAACATTATTAAGAAAAATTTGTGCATTAAAGGACAATTCTTTTTAGATATTTTTTTCTCCAATTTTAATTAAAAAAAACTGTTTTCATATACAACTGAAAAAAAAAATTTTCCTTCCTAATCTATTATGAAACTCATCAAATTATTAAAAAATTCCCATCTTTCATAATTTAGATTATTAGTCACTCAAAATTATTCAGAGATCTTCTTTTTTCAAACATTGAGATTTAGTTCAGATAATGAGTTGAATGTGCTTTCGAGACACGTAGACTTCTCTAGCCACCCAAGTTCGAAATCTGGAGTCAGCAAGGAGCCAAAAACTCTTCAATTCAAATTTAACTTCAGATTATGTACAAGCTACGGAACAGTTATGGTTTTCAACGAAGAAGAAGACGATGATGATAAAATAATATGATTTTTTTAATATAGATTACAAAATATGCATGAAAATTAATAAAGCGAGGAAAAAAATAATAAAATTTCTATAAAAACTAATATTTTAATACGGTCGACGTCGATCACGCCGTGAGAGGTCATGATGACGTCATAAATCTGTCACGGTTGTGTTGGCCACGTGTCTCTATTGCGTGGGGTCAACAGCTCTCCTAATGGCCCTGCCTCCCCGTGCAAATTTGGGTTAGTCGAAAGCAATCTGACGTAACATTTGATGTGCCCCCCAAATCCTTCCCTGTAACTTTGACTATTTCCTTGGGCCTTTTCCTTCTTCTTCTGCTTTGGATTATTCTTTGCCAGCCTTTTCTTTTCCTTTTTTTTTTTTCTTTCCTATTTTTCCTTTTTATTAATGGAAATGTTTGTTTTTTTTTCCTTCTTTTTTCCCTCCCTTGGATTGGCTTTCATGTTTTTCCCAATTTAAACTCGTCTTTCTGGTCTGACCTTTTTCAAAATTACCATGTGTTTATTGCCTTAGGAAACGTAAATATTAAGGTAAAGCTTTATTGTTGAACAGAAAAGTCATCGAAATTAATTGCTAATAATTTTTTAAATTAAAATGATAGTTACATAGTGCACCTCTTAACATATATATATATATATATATATATATATATATATATATATATATGCAGCGAATTATGTAGCACCATGCCTTTTCTCAAAAATTACACACGCAAAAGTTAAAAAGAAAAGAAAGAAAGAAAGAAAGAAAGCAATGCATCATTGTCATACAGCACTAGTCATGTATAGAAATTTACATCCGAGCGTAATTGATGCATAATTGACGGTGAGTTGTAAGGAAAATGATAGAATTATTATTCATATTAATGTATATAATTTATTAATTATGATTCAGTTTTATAATTTATTTAAACATTACGTTTCATTCGTACTAGGGGTACTCTTTTGAAAAGGTAAAATAGGATATAGAGAAGAAACTAATCACAAGCTACCTCTAAGAATAGCAATACCGCTTTTGAAGCGACAGACTTGTGCCTGGAAGAAGGGAGGGAAAATCTCAACACTTGGGGAGCTTGACTTTCGTTTTAATAGGGTAGAAAATCAGCTCGGCGCATCGATTGTCTTCTTTTCTGCAGGCTGCGATTGCCAGCAATAAGTACGGGAATAACAAATCGTGGAATTGTAACAAAATTCAACCCCCCCCCCAAAAAAAACAAAACAATTCTACTAACAAAAGTCAACAAAAACTAGCCACTCAAAAACCATTAGTTAAAGTCTTAAGATGAAGTGGTATATTTAAGTCGTGTAGTTTTTTTTTTTTTTTTAGAGAAAAAAAGAAAGAAAGAAAGAAAGAAAGAATGCAATTCAACAAGATATTAAAAAATGTGTCATATGCGTAGATGAATAAATGTCGCTCGTTCTTTTAAAAAGTCCGTGTCTGGGGTTACTCTACTCTACAGAAGCTAGTCGACTTTTTGCCTACTTTCATTTTCTGCTCATCGGCCTATTGCATTGATGAAGTAAAAACGTGCACGGTTATCTTCTCGGGAGAGAAAACCATAATGATCCGGTGGCAGACATCGCGACGCAACCTACTGTCAATTGTGAATTTGATCCTTTGGATCCTGTTTTTGATCCTTTGAATAACACTTAAAAACAAAAAGGCATGAATTTGAAGAAATTTTATTTTCTTTCTTCTTTTTGGCATTTTACCATTAGGCGGCATCAACATTACACATGCATTCTCATGTATCGTCTCGATGCATTTATAATTTAAATTTTAGAAAGTTCTCCGCAAGTAATGTTTTTATAGGCATCCTAAAATGAACATTTGCCTATTGTTCTATCCAAATCAATTTAAAATGATCGAATCACTCAAATATTAATTCAAAATATAAATTATTACTCCAAGTAATAACATTTTCACACAAATACCTTTTTATTTCTAATTCCCAAGAAATCTGTGAGCCCGTTTCTTCGTAATCCGTAAACGCATCAGGGTTCGGATGCGTGGAAAGGTCCCCACGGCAAGGAACTTGAAAATCAGAAGTGGCAACGAAAAGCCAAAATTAGCCGTACATTTTTATTAGGTAAATCGAAGCAAAAGAGAACAAGAAATCGTACCTAATTTACAACATAATCCTTTCCATCCTCATCCTCCTTCCCCACCCACCCCACGGCCCCGGTTTAGGGGTAGGGGGGGTGTGTGGTTTAGTGGGGATCGGGGTCCAGGGCTTTATACTTGATGTACGAAGGAAACACGTTGCATTACACCGGAGATGCAGAGGGCAGAAAATCTGGCAATTGTCTCTGAAGTAGTATCCCACAAAAGGGGCACAAAGCCTTTAAAGGTACTTCTGAAGGGGGAGATTGGGCTGGAGGCCTGAGATCCCAACTATACCCGGGCATTGTAAAAAGAGTTTCCGGTGCCAACTTGGAAACCCATCTGTGGCAACATTTACAAAACCATAATGGGGTATCTGCACAGACCTGCATGGAAGTCGCACATCTTGCTAATTTATGCTTCTCAGAAACTCCATTAACAGTCTCTGTACCAAAGCAAAAAGCGACATCCGGGGAATCAAAAGGAACGGATGCTGAACAGTGGCTACATTGCTCTTCTTCTCCAGATTCCCTGGGTTCAAGCCTGCTTTGCAGCAAAAATATAGAACAGTCAAAGAAAACATAAAATCATACTGCTACAACCACAAAACAATGTGACGTTTTCTTTTCTTGTTTACATCTTTTTTACTTTCTTTCCTTCTTTCCCCCTTTTCCAGTATGTTGCTTCAACAATATTTATTTGTTGCTACTTAAATAGCTTCATTCCTAGGACATGGAAGCGAAAATTATCATAGTAAAATGCATGGATGTTATGATCAACTGGTTAAACGTTTGAAGAATAGAAAGCCGAACGTAGTTAGGCCCACAACTTGGTAGCAAGGTTTCTTTTCATAGGAAGTTGAAACATAACATTATCGAGAAAAAGAGAACAAAACAACATACCTCCTTTCAATCTTAACAACTTCTGATGCAAGCTCCTTTAGTTGATCCCTTATATGATCATGATTTTGTGTGATCCACTGCTCCATCTGTGCTACTCCAACGGGAGACCAACATACGGATTCAATTGAACTTTTGGCTGAGCATGACATATGAATTAGAAGAGCTGAAAAACTCAAACCTACAAGCCTTTCACGCAGTTCCCTTTCACTGATAAAAAGCAACTCCAGCCACAATGGGAAATGCTCATTGTCAGCAATGGTTGGTCCTAGGTTTGCATTGCTATTGATCTCATCAGCCGTTAATTCAGATAGGATTACATGTCTACAGATAATATTCAAGAGGTGCAACCGGCGAGAAGTAGTTGTTGATAAAGTCTGCGGGATCCGTATCAACAAATCATCCAGTGAATGGCTGACATTGGAATCCAAATATGTCACAGACAGCCACTTAAATAGTATTTCGTCCACAAAATTTGGTATAGACTGCTTGAAAGCCAACAATGCTGCTATGATGTCCCACATAACTAGAGATTTTTGTGGATTTTCAAACTTTTTCAAAGACCATAGAATACTAGATTCCCAATGAACCAATTCATTTGCAGGAAAACCAAGAAAAGCATCTTTACTAGCATCCAGAGAATTATCAGGCAACATATTCAGTTGTCCGCCAATCCAAAAGAAATGGACAGCAGCCTTCAGAACTCTGCACAATTTCCAGAAGATACATTTTCTGAATGCATGAATGTGACACCTCTAGGTAAATAGACACCAAAGAAATGACTTTCATTGGATTTCTAAAAAGAGTGTATCCCATAAAAGTTACATCTTTTTAATGTCTCATTTCCTTCTAATATTGCACCAAACCTTTTTTTTTCTTTCCTCCAGTGCAACAAATCCTTTACCTTTGTCTTACCTATTATTTGCTTTTGATGACTAGTAACTCACCTTCGCTCATACATAGGATCCAACTGCTCGGCATCAGGATTACGAACCTGAAAATTTCGGGGACAATTCTTTTAGTAGTGATCAATGGTATACAAAATTATAATATTCATCAACAATAAATAGCCCCCAAAGGAGAAAAATATAGAAAGACTACACTTAAAAATTTGTCTCCAAAGAGACAGCTCAGTAATCAATAGTCTAAACATCCATCTTAAAGGTCCCAGGTCCAAATCCTTGAGGAAGAGGTGGTTATAGGATTTATGGGAAAAGACAGATTTACCCCTTATTTAGCTCATAGCCCGACTGGCCAACTGGAGGACCAAAAGGAAAAAAGGACAGTTGCTGCCCAACCCAATATCGCATTCTAAGTTCTACCATTAAAACAAGAAGCATAACAATTTAGAATCTCTACACCCCTTATGACATGAGATAATCAATCATAACTATGTATAAATTAGTTATATTTCTATTTACCTAGTACTTTTGATATTAGATTCATTACTAACATTAAGAAGTAGCCACGTATTTAGAATGTCACTTTTAATTAAGTTGGAGGGTAAGATTAGACATGATTAAGCTAAAAAGAATACTTTGGTCCCTAAACTTTGCCTCCACTTTGATCTGGTCCTCATATTTTTTATTGTTGCTAATCAGGTCTCTTAACTCATGTTTCACTTCTACTTTGGTCCTACAGTCGAAGTCTAACATGCAATCAAGTCATTCCATCCAATTCTTGCTCAATTACCCTGGGCTTGGCTCTTTTTCAGCCAGGGAACAAGAGTTTCCCTGGTTATTGTATTTAAAAAATTCATTTGATTTCTTCAATCACCAGATGGAGACAGATAGTTGGTTTTGCTTTTTAATTTTTCACAAAGTCTCTTACAAAGAAAATCATTTGTCTGATAAAAAAGTCCTCACCAGCTAAATCCAGCAGAAATTGGGCCAAAAACTGGATCACCCTTCCCAATCTGTCACAACCACAAAAATGGTTGTGCATTTTGGTATCACCCACTCAAAAGGGTTTTACTCAAGCAGATGTTGTAATAAAGATTTTGGTTATCTAGGCAAAAATGGGTGGACCAACTATGCTCCCAAAATATGGAGACATGTACTTCGTGGACCAAGGAGAAAATTTTTCCTCCCCTTCCCCAAGCCCAGAAGACATTTCCCAAACATGGCTAAATGCATTTTTCTTGGTAGTTTTCTTTCTTCTCACCAACTTTCCCCCACTACCAAGCACAATACAAATTGAAAGGCATTAAAAGTCCAATTTTCAAAAGTTGAGCAAAATGTAACTGTGCCCTATTTAAAAGAATAGGCATTAATTGTGTAGTTGCTTTTCCTTTAATCCCATCAAAATTTTTTATATTCTTCTGTTTCCTACGGTAGACTTTTGGTCTCTAGGCTTTATTTCCTTCACGTACAATCTTTGATTGATTTCATAGACTCTATCTTGTAAATGACATTTGGTTTTAGCACATGCTGCAGCAACGCCTTTGGGCCATCTAATGATATCTCATATTGGTTTTTCACCAAAAAATTTTAAAAAATAAAAAAACTGACTCAAGCTTTTCGATGAGGAACTTCAACACTTATGCAAAAACCAAAGGACACAATATTTAACCAGGCAGAATGATAACACCCACTTAATTGTCTATAATGGAACAACCACACTGCTGTAGCATGGTCCGGGGACTTTCCTTTAGATGGTTTATTTTATTAAAAATAGCATAAATAAACACAGCATTATATGAGTACTATTCATCACTAATCAAAGCTCATAGTATTTTCTTAACTTTTCACCCATTTCTTGGATTTTCTTGGGGGATGTTGTAAGGATCTACATGTTCAAATGATAAATGCTATCAAAATTGATGAGTATGCTTCCCATAATAATGGCAACATTTCTGTTGACAACCAAAGTTGAAAATCCATCTATAAATCCAGGTGAATAATTGTGAAAAACAGCACACTAATACTCTTTGGATAAGTAAAGGAATTTTGAAGCATATTGATACCAAGAGAACTTCAGAAGAAACAAATAGCATACCATGGCAAGCACAAGATTTCCAGGGGATGCTGCCACACCAAGGCATGAAAGGAATGCATCAGGAAGCTGCAGCAAGTTATAGTATTGTCTTTAGCCAAAACATTATAAAGATGCTGAAATAAAATTGCAAGCCAAAAAGTAAAACAGCATACATCATTTGAGCTCCTGAGGCCAGGACTATTTGAAGAAATGGGTGCTTCACAAAGGCAACTTCCGCATAAAACCCAGCAGCGGACATGGTCATCCTAGCACCATTTTGACTTGGTAAAATATAAATATCACTAACTAATAATGCAATATAAATGAAATGATAGCCTAGCAATATACCTTATTAAAAATCAAAGTCATAAAACATTTCAATGATATTTGGTCTGTTCTATCTAATCCATGAATCCTGGTCATGTCTAATAAGGTTCTGTCATAGTGTATAAGCAGGTAAGTAGAGATGAATAACTGATTAGCATCTGCAAGTCCTTTATGTCAATAATAGGTTTTAGCATTCGGCAGAAAGAGCATGAAAACAAACTGTTCCACTATTACAATCAAAATATATCTCACAAGTACATTGGAGTATTTACAGTCAAATTCATGTGCTTATTTGGTTGTTGCTTCCAAATATCTGACAAATACAATGCACAGTTGAAAGACACATTTCCTTGTAGTGAAGAAAGAATCTTCACTCAAGTTGGTTACAGTTTCTCGATCATTAGATGTTACCCAATGCAAGAAATATTACTTTCATGAATGATGAAATAGCAAAATGCACCAACATGCAATTATCAGGGCAAAGATTTAAAATATGGTGATATTAGATCTAGTCAACATGGTACCACTTTCAAGGCAATGGCCCAAAGTTTGGCAGTTTCCCTTTTTTTCTAGGTAAATCAAAATTTAGCAGTTTTCTTGATGCTGAATATGAAATAATGCCCCATATCAATGGTCTGCTGGATGTATCGTATAGAATTTGCAAGCATATAGAGAAAAAGAAAAGATAAAATGACATAAAAATAAATAACACCAACCTAGTAACCCAATCAGCCCCAGAAACAGATAAAGAAGACTAAATAAAAAATGATGATAAGTTTAGTTAAGTCAATCATGCAAAAGTTTTCAATACCTGGCCAGAGCTGTACAAGCAGCATCCATCAAAGGCCCAAGCTAACCCTGTAACCTGATAAGTTGTTATAATTATGTATGATCAGGATGAAGTAGAACATTAATACCAATAGATGCTTACAACGTAGCCATGAGCATCATATACACAAGCATTATCACATTGGCAGCCAGATTTGTCATATGCCCAAACTTCAACAGAGCCAGATCCTTTGCCAACTGCTAAGAGCATTTTGTGCAGGGACTGGACAGGTACCACCAGCGAGAGCACCGAAACTGGGACAATGTTGGCAGCTATAACCTACAAGGAATTTGAATGTCAGAAAGGAGATCACTGGCCATTATAATAAAGAGGCAACTGTGTTAAGAAGATGATAACTACCTCCCTTAGTATGAAAAAAGAAGAATTATTAGTTTCTGATGAGTCCAGCAACTCCTTACCGTTCCCCATCCAAATCTTTACACTGAACAACAAGACAAATAGAACCAGTCAATTTTTTCTATCTCCAAGCCATAAAAAAGGTGAATCAGAGTTCACTAGTTTATTTACTTGAAAAGAGGCAAAGTAATTCAAGCCATTCAAATGCATCAATTCAACACCTATACCAATTATAATTAAAACATAAATTGTTTCCTCTTAATACTGATAAGTTTAACTAGCATCCTTCCTGGAAGTCCACATACCTAGAAGGCACAGAATTCTAAGAAGGGTTGATGTATTCGTCAGATCATCAAGTAAATGTACATTACACAAGAGTCATCTCTCATGCATAATTTAAAATGTGTGTCAAGCCCACAGACCTAGTGGAATAGCAGCTTAGTTAATTTTGGCATACCTAACTCACCTCCCATCAGAGCTCCCACTAGCCAACAAGATCTGGGGACTAGAATTAGAACCAATTAATGCCAAGCTAATTGCAGTGACCCATGATTTATGTGCCTGAAGAAGCCCAACAAGGATCATAAAGGTGGGCATGCAACCATATTCAATAGAGTAGCAATGTGGTGCATGAATTCTCCATACTGAAATTTCACCAGACTTCCCTCCAACAGCAAGTATGGAGAACATGTTGGATGACACATTTTGAGGAACTGTACAGGAATTGGATGATAACCTCATGACTGGAGACCAGGAAACAACAAGTGATGATAGCATGGCAATTCGAGAAGCATATTGTTCTGCAGTTAGCAATGGGAGTACACAATTGTCCTTTACATTCTTTTGCCGCATTCTAGATTTTGCCTCAATGACCTGAAAAATAATTAAAAGCATACAAAAAAGAAAATTTAAAGTGGCAATTGTAATGTTGGATAAACATTATCATGGGCAAAAAAAGTAAAGTCTCAGTTTACTAATTCTTCTGGAGAAAGTGAGGGTAATAATAGAAAGGATAAAAGGAAATAATGATGCCTTTTGTGTCTTCCCTTTCAAGTCATTCTCTAACTTTCTACACCAAGCAGTAGAAATTTGGAACAATTCCAATCATTTTTTTTTATGTCTTCTTATCTTCAGCTGTCTCAGAGGAGAATAAATTTCCATGTGACATTTAACAGCTTATCAGGCCAAGCCAAATAAAGCATAATAAGATACAGCACTTGAAGATATTTTATATATCCATTATAAAGAAAAAAGTAGTAGCATTTATATGTCACTACTAACATTCATTCTTCTTAGCTTACACTCCTTTCTCGAAACTGAGTTTGGAAAATGATTAGCACAAGACTTTGAAAAATTAACAGCAAATACTCACTCTGTTCCTTGCTCCTAGCCAGAATAGACCAAATATTAGAGATAAATAACAAGTATTCAAGCCATAACCATGCATATTTGACCAACTGAAGGCAGATAAAGCAAGTAAGTTGATTAACCAACTGAAGGACTTACATGAGCAACCTCTGGGGAAGAAGTGTCTAACTCTCCATAATTGGTGTTTGCAAGATAATCATATAGCTTATCAGATACATCTATGACCTACAGAAGATTGGGTAAGAGATCCACTACTTTGATCAAAATAGTACAAAAACATGGAAATTGCCAATCATTCACATGGAAGATGAAAATCAGAGAACTCAAAACAGAGACAATTTTAATTTGATCAGCCAAATTTGTAACAAAATCTTTTAGTTGAGTTGGGTTCAGCAAAACATATTAATAAATCAAGTGCATTTGTTGCAAATTTAAGAAGCTTAATGATTCTAGTTCCTGTTCAAAAGAACTAATTTTTCTGTGAATCTTTTCTACATGGGACCCAAGTACCTCCTCTAAATCTAATTAGCTAAATCACAATCCAAGAAAGAGATAAATGTGAGGGCATATAGTCTGCAGAAAGGTATAGAGTGTGTGTGTGTGTGTGTGAGAGAGAGAGAGAGTTCCTGCAAATGCCAGTGTGCCTGTGTGAGAGACAGGAGACAGAGAAAACAGGGAATGACAAAGTGACTAAAGAAGTAAATAATATGGTATGGTTGAAGATTATAATCTACCAAATGCACCAGGTGAATTGAAATTGATAACAAGTTTATCCATCATGATCTTGCTAACCCTTTTCAAGCAAATGGAACTCTCTTTTTAATGATTCACAATAGGCCTCTGAATTTCCTTTAAATTTACTAGAATCAAGTTATTTGGTTATTCCAGATTGATGATCCTATCAATCTCTCCAATCCAGATCCAGATTAATCAGACTAAATTCCTTTCACCATAGCCCCTAACACACACAGCAGGCACGTTATGCTGCTTGCAACAATTTTTAATACTAGTATTAAAACAAGTGCTCCACTCATGCATACCTCAATCCATTCAGCACAAAAATCACAAAATGGTGGCCGATAAAGCTTCACATGGCCTTCTGCCGTGCACACTGCAAGCAAGCATCTGTGACAAAATGCATCAAAAGTAGAATTATGAAAGTTATCCTAGTGGCTGTTACAGTAAACTTCATTTAACAAACACAAAGTGTGAGATGAATGTTAGGAAAAAAAAAATCATCATATGGCTAGAAGGTTCATTTCACACCCAGAGTTAGGAGCCATTCCAACTGGAGACCATGAGATAGACCGAACGCATGGACGGCGATCCCGAGATAAAGCAGTGGGTAGCAAACAGCCAGTAAGCAAATCTACAGATCCCAAACACAAAATATATTCAAAAGTTGCTTAATATGGGCAACAAAAGCTATCTCACACAAAAAACCACTACAGCCTTGGGCTAAATGCCACACTAAATAATGCACGAGGATGCCAAAATATCAAAAATCAGAACAGCTGTTGTCCACTAATATCCATACACAAATTACGAAATCCCATTAAACCAAAAAAATATAAATAAAAGAAAACATGGAAGAAAACATTTTAAAGCATCTCAAAGTTTAGAATTTGTGTGGAGCGAACTTCTTAATTCAGAGTTAGATACAGAAAACAGGCAGGCCCTTTTGCAAATTGTGCGCATCAATTTTCCATTTGCTGGAAAAGAACAAATTGCACAAACTTGCTAACAAAGGAAAAATTGTACAATACCACAGAGACCAAGACAGTGTAAAACAGCATAAATGCTTCTGGGCAATATGAAAGTTCGTGTCCTTCTTTGCGAAAATATGCCAAAATATCTTCTTTCTATTGGAATCATTCAAAAAAAAAAAATTCCACATAAAATTCCATACCCTCTCTTTTTACACGTCCAACCGGATAAGGTTCACTAGATGGAATTGTGATTAAACCACGAGGTCCAGAAGGCATTGTTGGATTCTGAACAAAAAAAAAAAAAAGGAGCCAAAAAAAGAACAAGATAAATAAATAAGCAAATACCAACGGAAATTATGTCAAACAGTATGAATATGTGAAGGCTCTCCACCAGAATGATGACAAGGTGACCGGAGGCGACAGCGATCAAGTTCTCGTCTGACCAAGCAATGGCGTTGGCGTACGACGGCGCAGCCGCTAACACAGCCGCTTGGAATCGCGAAGCCATCGGTTCCTCTATTTCGCTTTGAGCTTTGGCGAGAAAGCCTAACTAAAGCTGTAGGTATCGCAGTGAACCAGTCACTGACGGAGCTCGATTTGACGCAATAATGGAAGGGCTTAGAGTTTCGATAATTAAGGAAAAAGTTTGGGAACTTTGGGTGGGCTCTCCGTATCCGAAGAAGAATCGAGAGAGAGAGAGAGAGAGAGAGAAAGGGCAAAAGAGATACAAAGCGAGAGGGATAAGGAAGGCGAGGCGGGCGAATAGGAAGAGTGGATACTGAAAGCCTCGAGCTTTCCCAGTATGTTTGCGCGGCGGGAAAAGCTTCTTGCCTGGGAAAAGAAATAGAAGGAAAACCACAGGCTTTTCAGCTCTTTTATAGGTTGGGGGGAGGATTTTGCCACAATTTCTACCTAAACGACGTCGCATACGTGCCAGAGGCCTTGAGAATTTTCATTCTCGAACCTATCGCACGTGTCGTTTTGATATAAAATCCTTAAAGATTGTAAAATTTTTGGATTTCAAATCTAGAATAATTGAATATAAATTCCCTTGTCTAGATTATAATAATTTAGAAAATCTTTTTGTTTTTAAGTTCCTAAGCATGGTGAATAAAATAAGAAATATATCTTTAAAGAATTATAAATAAAATTAAATAAAAAAGCATTATAAAACTAAATTAATTAATTAAAATTTGTAAACTATACAGTAAACCTTACAATAAAAACAAATGTTTTATTTTTCTATTTTTATAAACTCCGCACTTTTTGACCGGAAGTTCTTGACTCCTGGCATAAAACAGGAATTTTCGTGCAGCATTAGCAATTTAATTTGTGATACTTTCTTTTCTTTTCTTTTCTTTTCTTTTCTTTTCTTTTTTAATTTCTTTCTTTGAGCAATGCAAGGAAACGCACATGTCACGGCAATACATTAGCCGCCGATTTTACAATAATTCCCAAAATAACTAAGTATGACACATCAAAAAAAAAAAAAAAGAAAAGAAAGGTCCAAAGCCGCAGCAGTTATTACAACTTGAGACAATGAGTTCAGAATAAATGGTCTCTCGTGAGCTAACCGGAAGAGACAATTTACAACGTAAAAAGAATGATTTATGTATGATTAGAATGAGAACTATTGCTCGCTCAAGCGCCACACGTCCACAAAAAAAAGCCTGCAGGGTTTGCCAGCCGATGAATCCAACGCCAACGCGAACCCCGTCATGTTTCCCTGCCATAAACAAGTAGGCAGGCAAATGAATTCCTTTTCTCAATCGTCCCTGTTTTCCTAGACGAATTCCAATAAACCTGCTCTCCCTCTCCGCTTGCCCTTCCTTATAATCATTAACTGCAAAGAGGTAGCTGAATTCTCAAGCTGTCCAAATGCACTGGACCTGGAAAAGAGGATATTGGTTAGACAATGGTTTGTGATGCACGGACGCGCAGATTCTGTCTTGTCTTGTCAGTTAAAGATCAACGCAACAACAAAAAAAGAGATTAAAGATATTATGTTAAGTAAAACCTCCGTACCTTCAACAACATAGAATCTATCAAAGAACAGAACTGAAACTTTCAACGGGGTTGGACTCTTGAAGCATGGAAGCTGCCTGGAAGCAGTCCACGGCATCTGCAATTCGTCCATCATCCTTATGGACCATCCCTAGGTAATACCAAGCAGTGCAGTTGGTGGGTTCTATTCTCAATGCATCTGAAAGCAAGCTTCTTGCAACAGGTAATCCATTAGAGCCCATCTTTGATAGCATGGCGGCAATCAGTATCTTACAGGGGACAGATGATGGCTCTAACAAGAGAGCATTAATGAAAGCACACAGAGCTTCTTGTATTTGCCCGCGTCCTTGGAACATAAGGCCTGATAGGATTACAGAAAATGACAACAAATTGCTCATAAGAAAATTTAGGATGTTTCAATTTTTCATGCTTGCTCATGAAATTGGATGATCCATTCTTTTACCTACACGATATACCAAGCTAGCCTTTCGGGATAAGAAAAGAAAAGCCAGCCTTTTGCATGCGATGAGCTCAATCTGGAGTTATAACCTTTTCCCAAAGTAGATACCCGGTCTCAAGAAAATAAAGCATTCAAAAAATTTTCATGCTCAAAGATTTCCAGCAATGTTTTCCAATGTAAAGAAAAAAAAAAAAAAGGATTTCAAAAAATTCTTACTAAATAAAAAAAAGGAGGCCTCCATGTTCAATTATAGTAATAAAACGCTTCAGTTCTTGCCTTCAGTATGAAGCACTTCTGTAGAGTACTGCTTCAAATCTCTGGCTTTTCCCAGGCAAACCTCAACATCCTTCCAATGCGAAAGACTAGAGTACAACTCAGCCAGACCATGCCAAACTTCAAATTCATCAACTTTATTATCATCAACCTGTCACAAAAAGCAGTGATAAGGCAACCTTTTAATGAATTCATCAAGATCCTTAATTTGAATTGGAAGTGATTTACCGATTCTTCCCACAATTATTAGAAGACTACATTATTATGCATGCTAATTAAACTAATTGACTACACAGCATTTGATTGAAACAGAAATATAATTAACATTACCATAAAACAGGTTACATTATTTAATGGAATTAGAAAAAAAAAAAACTAAAAATTGGTATCCTAGTCCACCAAACTTCCCACATAGTGCATTTGGAGAATGACCAGATGCATGCAACCTCACCTTTGTTTTTACACAAAGAGGTTGTTTCTACAACTTCAAACTGTGACCTCCACGTCACAATAAAATAATTTTATTGTTATATCAAGGCAAGCCCTTCTGAAAAAAAAACTAACTAGATAACTAAATGAACATTTTTCTTGAGTACCTGGGAGACACTCCTGAAAGGACCAAAAGACTTCCTCTGAGCTTGAACCAATGCAAGAAGGTAACGATACACTTCAATAGCATCCATTGGTAGTGACTGGGAGGTCTTCAGTTTTGCTTTCAGTCTAAGCAGTGGTCCTTGCTCCCATTTTGTAGTCTCATCCAAAGCAGCATCAGTGACAACTTCAGCCTCTGAGAACCGTTGTTGGGCAGACAAGACTAGTGCTAGGAATCTCCATCCTTTCAGTATGGAGCCACCAGTTGCATCAATGAATTGTTTTGCACAGCGCAAAGCAGCATTCAAATTCCTCTGGTCTGCATATTTAACTCCCAACTCAAATATCAGATCTGGATTGTTTTTCTCAAAAGCTATTGCACCATCCAGTGATTTAAGTGCTTCTGACTGAAGGTGAGACCTTTCAGAGTCAGACAAGGAAACTTTAGCTTGCATCCCCAAACAAATACCCAGCATGCAAATAGCCACACCTTTTAGATGATCATCAATCCCCTTGGCATTTCGGATCGCCCTTTCTGCATATCCCACTCCTTCTGCAGCAAGATAAGGATCCTCGCTGCAGATCTTGGCAGCCAATAACAAGGCCATGAGATCATCTGGTCGTTCATGTTTATGTAGAGACTTCCTCAATAAGTTTAAGGCAACTTTATTTTGTCCCATCCCACTGTAACAAAGGGCTAAAGTATTCCAGCAATCCACGCGGTGAAGTACCCCAGGCATGATTTCTTCAAGTTGCTTTGCTAAGATGGAAGTTTGACCGCACAGGGATAGTGCAAATATAAGGTACTCCATTATTGAAGGATCCCATTTGGTCTTACCAAGACAAAATTTCCTAATAAGAATCATCAAGAGTAGAATTGCCTCTTCCAGATTATGTTTGGGCACATATGAGCCATCAATCTGAGCAGCTAAACTGGGTGATCCAGCCTCAACTGCACTGTACAATAAAAACACTGCAAAATCTTTTTGAATCCTTGCACAACAGGCATTGTCAAGGTTCCAATGACTGAGGAGAGCACGTCTATAAGCAGAAATGGCTTCATGATAGCAGCCTGCCTGCTTCCAGAGCTCTGGGAGGAGTTCCACAGCTTGACTAACCGTGTCTTGCAATCTATCATCTACCTGAACATCAGGTATGCCCTGATGGAATATCTTCTCAACTGCATCAAGCACACTTTTACATTCATGTGCAGCATCTGTAAGTCATATAAACAAGGCTCAAAATAAAGAAAACCATGAAGACAAGAAGGAAGAGAAGGACAATAAGAGAATCCAAAAGTAAAAGAAAATACTGCCAGAAGTTGATTGACCATCATTAGTCATACCCTCTAATTTCCCAAGCTTTTGAAGAGACTTGGCTTTCAAATATATGGCTTCAAGCACTAGGCTAGCAGCATGCTGTGAGACCGCATGCTGCAAATCATTACGAGTGCGACCCTTCTTAGATGGCTGTTTTTCAGAAATGGATGGTTGCAATCGTTGTATAGCAGCTTGAAGATCAATGCCATCAAACACACGAAGGGCACCTTCTACATTGCCTCTTTGGTATTCCAACCTTCCAAGAAGGGCTCTTGCTTCCTGCAAATATTCATGTATACTCATGAAATGTTATAGCTGATTCATGCTTGCCCACCACTCAAAATATTTCATCAGTGACCACCCATATCATGTCAAGTAACAAATTGATGGAAACTTCCAGGTAACAAAATTGGTCTGTCTTGGACATATTATGCGAGAAATTCTGGATTCCAATAACAGTAAAAGAGCCAAAACTTCAACCTCCACACAATACATGCATTAGTCTTAGACTTGAATACTATTACATACATACAGAGAAATGAAAACAAGAGAAGAGGGAACAGTAACTTAATTTATTCAAACAGTTCTAAAAGAAACAAATATGGATCTACTGAGTTATGACCAGTAAATTGCAACACCTCTCGTAACAATAAGAAATCTAATGATTTTTAGGCAAAACAAATGCATAGTCCACAAGTTCAAAAACTTTGCAAGAGAGAACTATTGACTATTCCTGACTCTTTAATTCCAGCTAGATAGTATCTCAAAAAAAAAAAAAAAAAGAAAAAAAGCTCGCATGCCTAAGAGCTAAGGTATGGAATTCAAACCAAGACCAAAAGCTATGTCACTTCAAAGCAAGAGGAGATTCATCACTACCTTTTGACCCAAATTATCAAATCTAGCTAGATTGCAGGAAAAAGAAACAAAAAAAAAAAAAAAGAAAGTTGAAATTTAGAAGACAGACAGGAACCATAAACCTTCCTTTTTGGATAGAAAAAGGAAACATAAACTCATAGCAATGGCCCATTGAACACCAATGATACAAAAAGCGAGGTACAAAAAATAAAATAAAATAAAAGGCTTGTCATAATACAGAGTCTCGAGCCACACAAGGCTACAAATTAAAAGGGAAAAAAAGAAAAGGAAAAACTATTCAGGTTTGACAATTGTGTGATGACTAGTTATTCAAATAAAAAGAAAAGCAGTCCTCATTACCTTGTCTCAGCTCCAATAAGTCGAAAATATCAAAAGAGGTTCATTGTCGGACAGACATCATTATCCAGAATGCAATTGATGGCTTTCCAGAATTACCTCATACCTAAGAGAATGACAACTGACCACTACATTGCCTAAGCTGCTTTTGTTCATGAAGTTTAACATTAAAACGGAGTTAGTAGATTAAAAACTATGTTTTCCATCTCAATCTGGGTGGGTGCCTTATGGAAGAATGTAAAAGGGATTAACCCCATTATCCATTGATCACCATGCATTGCAACAATCATCGAGTCACAAGAAAATTAAAGAAAAAAGAAAACTGAAGGAAAAAAACACATATATTTTCACCTCAAAATTAAGCGACAAGCCCTCTCGTAGAGAAGATTCGGCCTCTTGAATGTTTCCCTCATCAAGCTTGGCTTCAACTTCTGTTGTTTTCATACAAACCCCATTTGCGCAGACTTTCCGAACCAATGTTTGATCGTACTCCTCATCGGATGCTTGTGATTGGCTCCCTACCATCTGATCTGCAATCCCTCCTTTTCAATTCCCTTTCATTCTTCATAAATTTAACTCTTTGCCTCCTTTTCTTCTTTGTTTCTTCCCTTCTTTACAAATCAAATTACCACGACTAAATCTTATTAGATCCTTTAAACAATTGTTTCTTTCCAAAAAAAACAACTTTTTGAAAAAACAAATAACAAAAGAAAATTGAAAACACAGATCAAGCATGAATCACAAAAAAGTTTCAATTTTTTTAACCAATTTGACATCAAATTTTTGACCGAAATTAAACGGGGAATAACAATTCGAGGAGGGGTTACCTTCGGATTTTAGTTCTCTGCTGTTTCTCCCTAGTTTTGTATTGAAAAAAATAATAAGAAGAAGAAAAAAAAGAAACTTTTTTGGCTTTTCCTGTTCATCTACGTTGTCTTTAGACTCCACGTGCGCGCAAGTTGAGCAAAAGCCTTGGCAAAAACGAAGCCGGTAGCAAATAGGCAAACTCAAGACAGGATGGCTCTGTAACAGCTGTTCCAGCTCGGCAGTTAAGAAATTACTCAGTTACAAAACTTTAAAACAATGAACGAAAATTTGTCGGTTTTCCAATGGCAAAAATGTGCCGCACGGTCTGATCACTCTTTAACCATTTTCATGTTCATGGAATTTAACTTTTACTCTAATATGCACAGATACGACAATACAAATAGTGTACAACGCGGATTCTGTGGCATGTTATGTTCAATTATTTACTTAAAATAACATCATGTAACATAATTTCATATCTTAAAATTAATTATTTTTACCTAAACTAGCAAAAGCAAAAATTATTATCATAATTAAAAATTTTATCCTAATTTAATAACTAATTTATCTTTCTTAAATGTAATCACACGTTTTTAAATAAAATTTTTATATATATTAAAAAAGAGAGATATTTATATATATTAAATTAAATATACTTATTAAACCTTAAAATTATAATTCTTAATAATATAATAAAATACAAAATTAATTTTTACTAATTAGATCACATTATAATTAATTATAAAAAAAATTATCGATTAGAGTCAAACTCCGTTTTTCGATTTGATACAGAAACAACTCCGATTTGTTTGAAGAGATATGTTGGAAACTCTTTAATTTTAGTGGGAATGTTCAATGAATTAGAAAATTGATACCTTCGGGAGTTCAATCGTAGAACAAATATCGACTTTATTGGAAAGCTCAAATGACATAGAAATGATGGAGAAGGATGGAACGTGACACTCATATGTCACGGAAATAGTACACATAGTAAATAGATAGATTCTGCTTTTGTGGTTCAAGTAAAATACCAGCTGGTAAATTTCCAACAAGGCAAATACAATTACCGTCCTTTTCTTTATTGAAGAGCAATAGAAGGGAACAACGTAGAGCACATTCATTTGTTAAGGTCAGGTTAACCAGAATGGTCATGTTCGATTTCACATGGACAATTTCTTTGGATCTCCGGAGAAAATGGTCTCACCTGTATCTGTTGCCAAGCAGAAGCAGCTGAAGAATGATACAAACAATCCCTCAGTTATTGCAGTCGCCGAAGTGAAAAGATCACAAGAACAAGAAAAATCACAAAAATGACGACAATTTAGCGCGGGGCTTCCCATGCCTTTGGAAACTATAACCTTGAACTCAGCCAAAAACTTGCTGCTCCTATAGGCTATAGTGAATGTGCAGCCAGCATTTTGGGTGACACCTTACACAAACAAACTTACACAAGGTTAAGCATTTTCAACCGACTCATTTTCACTGATGAAAGTGCCCACTGTTTTAAACCAACGCAGAAGACTCCGATGGCCCTTCACATAAAGCCATGCTTGAAGAAAACTGAAGAGACTCTCATTCACACCTCGGTCATCAATAAAATTGTGGAGTGCATCTCTCATCGATTCATCAAGCTCCCTGCCATAAAAGATAAAATCACGAGATTAATATCAGAACATGGATAATGACTTTACCTGTGTGAATACTTTCCCCATATAAAACATTCTCAATCTTAGTTGAGTACTTGGCACTCCTAGTTCTGCAGAGTAAATTAGAATAACTAGAAGGGTTTCTTCTTGTTGCAACAGGCACAACCATCAGAGTACTGCTGAAAAGTTCTTTTCTGATTGAATATCAAATTGTCAGCAATTGTCCTTGTGTCCATGCTTATCCAACTCAACTAAATCCAATCTTCCTAATCTAGCCAGTGTTGATAACAAGTCCTTTTTCCTCACTAGAACCAAGTTTTATGACAAGTTGATATAATAGCAACTTCTCTTTGTTGCATCAGCACTAATCATTTTGAGGCTACTTTTAATCTATCTCTTGTCCTACTACTTGAATCTGATTCTCCAGCACTCTCAGGCATATGAAAATATTTCTCGTAAATGCTGATATAATCATACACCCTTCTGGGATCACAATTAATGAAGAGAAAAGTGACTACAGTTATGCAGGCATCAAGAATGTAATGCCAGATAATTACTAGCAAAGCAAACCTAGCAAATCAATTATGTCCACTCAAAGTTGTTCCCTGCACTTCCCCACCACCACACAAGAAAAAATGTCCCTGAAAAACAAATTCAATCTTCATCACACCATATCCTATTACAAAAATGCTAATCTATAACAACTTAGGGGATCTACATCCTGAGGGATATGTTCTTCCATGCATCATCATGACAACAGCTAAGTTCTTTGGAATAGAACTGCATACCTCTGACATCCCTAAATCCTTATTCCTGTAACTAAAATTCTAAGACAGCTAGTGTTCAATTCCCTTCTTTTGTAAATTTCTACTATAAGATAACATTTCCATACATATAGTAAGCACAGGAGAATGGCTGCTTAAATTGTGTTGGAAACATACACAACATTGCAGTAAGACTTGGTCTCAATGTAGTGCATTACTAATAGGTACTTCCTTCTCCAACTATTCAGGTGAAAACAGTTCCAAGTTTTCGTGAGTTTTTGAGGGTATTATAGAGGTATAAAGGCATAGATCTTCCAGTCACCATAAAATTTACAACATCATTACTTATGAAATGTTAACAAAAGGCTTAAACCCAACAGTTTTATGATGACCACAGACAACATACTTCTCCTCAATCTTTCTAGAGCATTCCTCTGTTCTTCCTTTGCAAATCAAATTTCACTGCTAAGAACTGGCTTCCACCTTATAATCTTCTGGGCAAACTCTGAGTCCCTAAAGTTCCTCCAATTGTTCTTCATCCACATACTAACCAGAGACAACCAATTCAATCATTATATCTGTCATTCTCATTCATTCTAACACTTCATGACCTAAGATATATTCAATTAATGAACAACGAATTTAAAACAATGAACCCTACTCACTCGAAATTGGGTCCATTGTATGTAGAAAGAGACTCTTGAAAGATTGAAAAGTTCTTCTTTGGCCTCATTGAAACGGAGTGAATTCCAAGAGCATCCGGATACAATCCACACAGAAACTGCAAAGATTTCTCCTGTCCAGGCTTTGACACATCCACGTGAAGGAACAATTGATTAATGTCATCCTCTTCATTGTCAGCACCAGGTACCAAATTTGCCATTCGCATCACAGAGATACTAATCTCTTCATTGCCAAAAGTTCGAGTAAGAACAGGACCATTGCCTTCTAGAGCACCTTTCACTATTGTAAAGGCTGAGGGAGGGCTAACTTTCTACAACACATATAGGTTTAAAGAATTACACAACCCAATAAAACAATGTAAAAGAATATTTAACTCCACATCCAGGTACATCACATAATCTAAATGAGTCAAAACATATTCCAACAAGAACACACACATACACATGCAAAAATACTTTGAGAAAGTGTGTGTACATGCTATAAACATGCTACCCAATATTCAGGTATGAATTGAACGAAAAAAAAAAAAACAGCTCATTTGAAATGTTTAGGTCCTTTACATTGGATTACAGAAATGAACTCTAGTGTCCACAAATGTGCACATGATACACACATATCATACAAAACTAGGAACAAGTGCAGATGAGCTCACCATTTTCAATGCATATTCAACCCTGAGCATCTGAGCCTAAAACTCATTGGTAGAATTCTTCCAGGAAAAACAAAAAGAGGGGTTTTTTCTTTTTTCTCTTGTAATGTTCCATTTTGAAGGACAAGACAATAACTCCATTGTGACCTACAGTTCCAGTTGCGGAAATATTATACGTAAATCTGATCATTCCTCACAGTTATAAGAGTTTCATGCACTAGTACGCTTTTTATTTTGTAATGCTTCATTTTTCTTATGGAAAGTGAAAAATACATGCACAGAAAGCACAAAATTGCAGAGACAGAATAACACACAATAATAGTCACAGAGAGATCAGGGGAGCAGGACAATTTGTTAATAAAAAAAAAACAAAAAAGAAGGAAAGAAGAATGAATACAGGAGGAGGGTTCATTTTGGCGACTTCGAGGTAGTGTTCTTTGAGGGAGCGGAGCAACATGGAGTTCACGATCGATGACGCGTTGCTTCCTGAACGGCTGCTGCTTGACCGCCGGTAACTTGCTACCATCCGCCACGGCACCACCGCCCCTTCTTTCAACACTCTCCTCCACATTCCTCCCGCCTTCGCCTTCTTCTCCTTCTCCTTCTGCTTCCGCCGCTCTCTCCTGCTCTTTTTCTATCTCCTATTTCCTCTTGTTTTGCTTTTTGGCTTTTGTTTTTTAAAATTCCCTTATTTCATATTCCTCTCGCCCTTGCTTTTGAAGCCCTAACTTAAATTTCTGAGAAATTAGTTTAAAATAAACCAATTAACTAATTAAATTTCTCAGTTTTGTGTGTGAACTTTTTTTTCAAACTTTAATAAAAGTATATTTTTTATTTTTTTATAAACTATTTTTCAATATAAACAATTTTTAAAATTTTTTAATTGAGCTTAATTATTAAAATATTTATAAAAAAATTATCATTTACATTATCTATATATATATATATATATATATTTAAAACAATCTTTTAAATATTTTAATATAATAAAATTTTAATGTATATTTTAATAAGATTAAGATATTAATTTATATTTATTTTTTATTTTTTTATAAAATTATAAATATATTTAATTTATATTATTATTATTTTTATTAAATTTTGTTGAATGATTTTTCTTGAAGTTTATTATATTTTTAATCAAATTTTATTTAATCTTTTTTTAAAATTAGTGTTTATAGTATTTTTATTAGTATTGATTAATTATATTGTTTTAATTGATTGTAAAACTTGTTTTCATAAGTTTAATTACATAATTTAATTTTTTAATATATATAATTTTAAAAAATTATTTTTATTTTTTAATAAAATAAAATATAAACAAATTATCAATAAATATAATAAACATATATATTGCACAAGTTTAATATTAATATAATATAATTACAAAAATTGAGAAATGTTTAATAAAATATTTATATCACAAATTTTAAAATTATTTTTGTATTTAATATTTACTTAATAGTATATTTATAGTTTTTAAAAATAATTTTTAAAAAATCAAATCTTTACAAACATCTTAATGAAATTAAAATTTCAGCATACATTTAATTTGTTTATTTACATTATAAAATTTTTATTTTTTTATAGATAAATTTTTTTAATTTAATTTTTTAAAAAATAATGATAAAATAATTTTTATTTTGTTTTATTGTCTTATAAAGAAAAAAAGAAGAAACTATAAATTTTATAAAATTTTTAAAAATACTCATAGTTTAGTTTTTATTTTTTATTTAAATAAAATATATTTGATTTTATAATAAATTTGTATATTCTTATATAAATATAATTTAAAAATAGATCTGCATTTTTTTATTGAAAAAAATTATATATTTTTCAATTATAAAAGAAAGGACTTTTCATTTTTATTTTTATTTTTTGTAAATGTAAATCTTTTAACATCTTTTGACATTTATTTATTGTAACTTTAACATTAAATACACATTTAATGTTATGGCTCTGACAAATATTGTTACTCTTAAAATTATTATATTTTTTTTATCTCAAATCTTTTTTTTTTAAAAAATGATTATATAAAGTTATTTTTGGTGCCATATAGGGAAATCGGATCGAATCAAATCTAATATCTTTCATTTTTTTTTAAAAAAAAAAGAAATAATAATAATCATTTTAGAATGTGTAATATTAATTATTATTATTATTATTTAAAAATAATAATTAATTAATTTTTAAAAAATGTATAATATATATGCTAAAATGATCTTTTGTCTTCCCGCACGAGGGGCTGTGATTCGAGGCAATGCTCTGAAAACATCATTATCATCCTTACTAAAATTCGATAATAAAATATAGACGCCGTAATAAAAAACGAAGAGCAGGAGGATAAAGTGAGGGGTCAATCCGTAAAATTCCCAAAATCTGAGAGTCTGCAAATTCAGCCGACCGCTCGGTGGATTGACAGAGAAGAGAAAGAGGGATATGACTAGAGGAAAGCAGAAGATCGAAGCGCAGAGGAGAAATGCAGAGAGGAATCAGAAGCCAAAGGGATCTCAGCTGGAGGCCAGAGCCATCGCCCTCAAAGTCACCTGCCCCATCTGCAAGGTTCGCCCTCCAAGTCACCTGCCCCGTTGCCCTCTAAATTTTCTTTTTTTTCAATTAATTAATATTCCAGATGATTTACATAATGATTTTCCATATATAGATATATCTGATGATTATTATTTCTTGTCTTTTCACATAAAGCTTTGAACTTTCTTGGTTGGTTAATTTCGAGTTTTGTTTGTGTAGTCTTTAGGACTGATAAATCCCCCCCCCCCTTTTTTTTGGTTCTCATTTCTTTTATTTTTCTTTCTTTCTTTCTTTCCTTTCTTCTTTTTTCTGAGTTCCACTGATTGGATTGGATTGGATCGGATCGGATTTTGCTGTTTGTTATTAGAAAATAAACTTAAAGACTTGTTGTGATTAGTAAATTGCCATTGCTTAGTTGACTGCATTCATCAAAGAATATCATGGTTTCGGAATCATAATACGAGATGACACCTTTTAATATTTGTGGGTTCTGCATGGACCCACTAATCTAAACATGATTGGACGGAAATCCTCGCTTTTCAAGCCTTATTTTTAGTCCGTTTTAAGGATTACAAGCGAGTGTTTCCATCCCGCCAATGTTTATATGATGTCAAATGAAAACTCCATATGCAGTAATGGTATATTTATGAATAAACACTTTGTCTTTCATTTGAAATTTACTGCTGATCTGATTGGGTGATTTGGGCTGTTTCTTCTAATTGCTTGGGTATTGGATTCATTTAGATCCTTGTTGCAGGTAGGAGTTTGGAAAGCAAATCCATCCCTCCTTTTGGTTCTATTAAGTTACAACTGCTGCATATTTTGTTACCCAACAAGTGCACGCTGCATGTTCTGATTCTAGTTCTTTTTTGTTTGAGGTTTGTTTGGTGGTAACACTTGTGGCATCATCTGTTTAAAGCTAAGCATGTAGAGGATCCCTTTACAGTACAAATCCTACATGTAGTAAACCCCAAGCCATTGCCTGATTTATCATGTCTCCTTGCCTTTGCCCTTACCCTTGCTCTAAGAACTCGATGCTTTGGATTTTTCAAATTTCAGCAAAGTAACCTACTTGGGGTTTGACGCATAATCCAAAATACTTTTTCTCTCGCTACACTGAGCTGCACAATCTAATGCACTTGGACATTTTGTGTGTATTTGGCCAACAAACCTTTTTCTGTGTGTTGGGCCAAAAAACCATCAAATGCTTGATTGTTGGCATAACTGCTTGGTCCGGTGCCATCAGTGGCATTTCATAATCTAAAAGTATGAGCAGATCAGTCATTACAAATAGCTTTTTCCTTCAAATCTTTCTTCTACTGTGATCTCCTGGGAATATTTGTTGCTACATTTTGTAATTTTAAGGAATTCTATTCTCAAATTCTGGCAGTAAGAAGTGAACTATTCATCAAACACATTTGACAGGGACAGTAATAAGCAAAAGTAATCCAGTCAAATGTTCTCTACATGAACTGCTAATACTTTTGGAATTGACATTCATTGTGGTCAACTGGATTAGTTTTTGATTCAGCTTAAAGACACACTAATTGCTTGATCAGCATTTCTTCATCAGAATATATATGCTGCTGATTGATTCTGCTCAGATGGCTTTGCCATTGATCTAGTGTTCTCTACAAACTTTGCAGTTATTGAAACTATTTTCCATTTTAATGGGCTGACGTGTTGTTTGATCCTTCCAGTATATGGATTATTTGTCAATTACACAAACTAAAATTGAGGTACGCTTTGAATTCCAGGTGCAGCTAGCAAATCATAATCAACTTGGGGATCATTATGCATCCAAACATCCAAAGCAAAAGCCTCCTGCAGAATCAAGTTGACCGCATTTTCATTTGTGCAAACTTGCCAAAATGTGGGAATTCTTTTTTATTGATAAAAAACTCCATGTATATTACAGACTGCTACGCGAATGTTTACTATTGTATGCACTGTTCCGTAATCTAAACCAAGAGGAGTGGTCTTTATTGCATTTCTAGTATTCATTAGAGCAGATATCTCATGTGGCTTTGGAGGATATTGAAGTGGCCTACCACGGACAAGCACCGATGATCCGAGCCGAGATTGCTGTCCGTTATTGAGGGGGCACAAACCACACCCTGTAGACAATCAAGAAATGTCAAGAGTAAGTGTCTATTGTTTGTAGAAAAAAAAAAAAAAAAAAACTTGTTTGCAGAAAATTTTTTATGGGAAAGTCTTTGTGATGCGAAAATTTACTGGAAAATATTTTCTTGTGGTTTTTATTTTTTTTGGCCTATATAAGAAAACTATAAGTTCTTCTAAAGTCATTACAAAACTTTTGATAAAATGTGGATAATGATTTGCCAAGAAATCTCTCTTTTGAAAAATGAGAAATTAAATCTATTCCAAGATACCCTTGATAAGTGCATTAATCCTGATTGACGTCAGGCCATATAAACTCTATCCTAGGGTCTATGTTTATAATAAGTATTGACTAGTAGATACGAAGAGATCATCAAATAAATAATTCACTTAATAAGAGAAATAGTTTAGTTATTTTGGTCAGTGAGAATTTAAAATAGACCATTGGATGTTACGCGTTCATCGCTCTCTATGTTTGTGAAAGGTTGTGTATAATTGGAATTTTATATAACCAAGAACAAGCCTAGTCAGTAACGCAACTTTTTTTTTTTTTTTTTTATTGTTCTCATGGTCATAGTATTCTTAAGGTTTGCATGTCAATCAAGATTAAATTCATGTGTCCAAGGGCGTTCGGCCATTTTATTCAAGAACATTAAACATTCAGGAGTTCATCTCCTCACTAGAGTATAAAGCGTATAAGGAAAGCAAATTGGTTGCCTTTTCAGTTCGCATTGTTTCAATGTGGCTAAAAGGAGGCACAGTTATTCCCATATACGGTTAGAAATTGAATCATAATCTGTTTTTTGTTGTTGATTATACATATTGAGTATTTTTTTTTTTTTTAGGAGGGGGGCGTGTGAAAAAATACTCAATTTGTAATTTGAAATTTTATTCCAAGTTTAGATTTCCTTTCCACCAAGACTTGGAAGTCATCGCACCCAATTGGTTGGAACAAAGAGGGGAAATGAAAATTACATTGGCAGATGCCAATTTATGGCAAACGGATTAAGCAGGAAATTTTTTCTTAAAAGTACTTAAGCGTCGTATCCTTAACCGAATCCGATTATATCAAATTCTCATTGTCACCGCAAATTTTTGCCATTCAGTTTTCACATCTTACTAAAACTTTCGAGTACTCACTCCGTCAATTACATGCACGCCCTAAAATGCCCCAGGCCAGAAACGGAGTTGAGCAGAACAATACAGAATAGCAACAAGCGAAGGCACTATCTCAAACATTCATATTAATTTTCCGATTTTATGTTACATAAGACCAGTACAAAGATTATGGTGACAAACAAATTGGCTTTACCATGAAATCCTACAAGATACATCTAGTACAACAAATGTTCTTTAACATATTCTCTAGAGAAAACTAGCGTAAAAACCTGAGACCAACTCATGCCCCCCCTTGTTAACCTCAGGTTACGCTCTTAAATAAAGCAAAATTGTAAACAAGCAAATAAAGTGGTACATTTCCAGAGGCTGAAGAAGGCAGATTTTTTACCTTGGCCATTATCGGATAACTGGGCTGACAATTGTCAACAGCAGAATGTCCGCTATTATTTCATCATCACAATTATTGGTCCTGGTCCACCCAGCTCAGACAGAAAGCCAGTCTCTCTTACACGACCCGTGTGCTTCACTTTTTCCGAGACATCCTTCTGTTGACCCTTACAAATTTCCTATTGGACTTGTCAACACCACCAGTGCCCAAGGAGAAACTCCCCGCAGCATTAAGCTCCAGGCTGCTGGTAGCCTGAAAGGGCTGGGGGCTAGCTGCATTTGATTGCCCTCCAAACTGAAAGGGATTTGCTACTATTGGTACCGAAGAACTGAACTGATTTACTCCTGATGGAGATGTCAAACCAAAGACAATACCAGATGATAGAGGAGTGGCCTGTTGTTGACCAAATAGAGAAACTGTAGGTGTGGATGTTTGAACTGTGTCCTCGGCCATGCTGTCATCCATGCTCATTTGATCATTATTACTAGTTGGTGAAGAACCAAATGGGAAGACAGGAGTTGAATTGCCGAACACTGGCTGCATTTGGGTAGCAGCTGCAGGAGAACTCAAGGAAAAAATGGAACTAGACAGGGCACTGCCGGATGATCCGAACACTGTGGATGTGCTGCTGGTATCAGAAGCAGAGGCTCCAAAGGCAAAGCAAGTAGAAGAGATTGAAGGGTTAGATGTTGAACCAAGTATAGGAGGCTGAGATGTTGGCCAGCTGGAACCAAACACAGAAGAAGCTGTGCTGTTGTTAGAGCTAGAAGTATTGGCCTCCAAAGGGGAAGAAGAAGAGGTTATTCCAAAAGCAGCACCTGAACTGAACAGGGTAGGGGCAGCAGAAGAACTAAATAGAGAGCTGCCGGATGATAATGCCGTATTCCCTTTCAACTGAAAAGAAGGGGATGATGAAGATAAGTCAAATTGCAAAGGCATGCTGTGAGATGAAGTCCCAGTCCGAGCTGCAGATGCTTCAACAATACCATTACTAAAGGGATAAGCACCTCGAGATTGACTAGCAGCAGTTGAAGCACTGGCTCCAGCATTGAAGCTAAACATACTACTTTCAGAGGTTGTGACTAAAGATGTACCACCAAAAGGGCTACTTCCAGTTTTTGTTATTACAGGTGACCCATCACCAGCAAGGCTACTTCCTGTGCTAACAGTAGCAGATGATGTACCCCCAAAAAGACCAATTCCAGAGCTCGAAATTGCAGGGGATGTGCCACCAAAGGGAGCACCATTTAGATTTCTAAGGCTCATTTCCTTGGTCTTGGCTTTGGTCGATTCTTTATCAGGAGTTGTTGAAACTGCTGAGGATGGTATTGTTGAAACTAAAGATCCAAATTTGAAAACAGGAGCAGCTGTAAAAGCTGGTGCTGAAGCTGATACAGAGAGGCTGATACTACTGGTGGCCATTTCAGAGTTAGTTGTGATGTCAGTGACACCCCTGCTAATTTTATGAACAGAGATTGTCGGGGTTATTGATGAAATTTGAGGTGGAGCTGATGAAGAAAATGAAGGAATAGATGGAAGAGTTCCACTATGTAAGGTAGAACAACCCTTCACAGGGGTGCCAAACATGAATACACCAGGTGATGAGCTTGGTACAGATGAAATTGTGGTTTCTGCTGTCGTGGAATCAACATTAACCTTCAAGGCATTCTGTTGTTCAGCTTTATCTAACTTGGCAGGCCCTTCTGCTCCAAATTCAGGTGCCAGTCTGTACACAAGGCAAGGGAAAAAACTTTAATTACTTGAACCATGATTGTGAATGTTCACTTTTAAGATCTTATGGTCAATGCTAGTCAGAGCTTAATTGGGAAAATAAATATCAGAGGAAACTTAACTAGGACACTGTCAGAATAAATTAGAAGGCTTTTAGTGCAGACACAAGGCTCCAAGTCAAAGACACACAACATTAGGACATTAATCCACAAAAACAAAAACTCAATGTCACAAACAAGACAAAGAAGTCCTCGAGATCAAATATTCATTCTAAAATAGAAAGAGAGATACACATGACCCAGGGTTGTATAAGCATACCATCAAATAAAGAATGACCCACCAAATTATCTGCTCGTATAATTTTCCTAAAATCAAATGGTATTTTGTCACAATATATCCTGTCATTTCACCTTAGAACTGTATTATAGACCCAAACATGGCTAATAGGCACCTAACACAGGAGACCCACCCAATTGAGAATTGCATCAGCATTTTTATGTAGAAAAAATGACATGTAGATTTTGAAAAGCATTTTTGTTTTTGTTTTTTTAATTGGAGAATCCCAAGGGAAAATTAGAAATATAAAGGCATTGCCCCTTGAAAAGCAAATTGTCAGCAGCTGCTCCAGCTGGTTGGGGTCAAACACAACCCTTGATATCCTCCAGAAGAATCAATATGGGTTCACATAATTGTCCTAAAGTAGCATGTAGTAGTTCTTTCAACTACTATGATAGTTGAGAATCAAGAATCAAGCAATCCCTAAATAATAAAAGTATCAAAAAGAAACAAGCAAGTCCCAATACCCTTTATCTTGTTAAATCCATCAGAAGCAAAAGAAAGACAATCATATGTAGGCAACAATGTCATACCATTCAATAAAATAATATCAATCTACAAATACTAACCTGCTAGAGCCTACTGGTTGGGCATCTGAAGAATGATTAATCTTTGGACCTGCCAAATCAGCCACAACTGCTGATGAGGAGGCGAATACAAGTTGTTGTACTTCCCCTGCAGTTTTAATATTGTTTTCCAACGGGTTAACGATGCCATTTTGTTCTTTTGCTGAAACAGCCTTCTCCCCAAAGCTAAATGTGGGGAGAGAAACATGTGATTTTTTTGGTAAAGAAGCTTCAGATGCTACAGTTGTTGAGCTATGTACGACAGTCATGCTTGGAAATGCAGCAGCCCGGAATGCAAAGCCGGCATTCTTTTCAGTGACCATATATCCATCAACATCTCCCGCAGATTTTTGGTTTGGTAAAGAACTTGCTGGCTGGTTGACTTCAAAAGATGCTGGAATATTCTCTGACAATCTAATCTTGGGAGCAGTTGTCTTATTTCCAACCACAGTTGCCTCTAGCTCTTGTCTTCCTTCAGCCAATGTAGCAGATGTAGTCACATCATCATTATCAAGGACCAAGTAGTCCTACAAAAGAGAATAAATCTTACCTATTACATAATTACACCTATATCTATACTTGTGACAAAAGTGAAACGCCAAAAGCTGATTTAATATAATGGGACTATCATAGGTACCATACTAATGGTGTGTATATGGAACAAACTTGACAAGGAGGTGCATGTACCTCATGGGAGCTCATCTGGAAAGACCGTTTGTTCTGAGGAGGCTGAGCATCAGACTTTGCTGCAGAGAAAACTACCGTGCTTGCATCAGTCACACCACTCCTCATTGTAGGATCTACCACATCTACCGCAGAAGCAGACTTGTCGTAAGTAATATCATATTTTAATGGACCATTTTCTTTAGACCTGTCTTTCTGAGACACCAAGTCTTGTGCATCAGGTAAGCAAGTCTCGTGTTCAACATGTGACTTACCATCCTGAACATTCTCCAGAAACTTGGAAGAATTTATGCTATTCAGGCATCTAAGAGCTGGCCCCGGTAACATGGACGGAGACGACTTGGTCGGTGATTTCTCCCTTGATGAAACTATCACATCCAGTTGTTGCAGTATCTTTGATGCCATCTCACTGGACTTGTAGGGTACGGGTCTCAAACCAGAATGATGAACGCTGCTATTATCTTTTTCAACAGATGTTGGACCCATTAAAGCTGGCTTTGGGGTTGAGATTGGTTGATGATCAGAATCAGAACTAGTAACAGTACCATGGATAGAAAGAGCACCAGAAGAAGGCAAGATGCCAGATTTTTGACGAATTCTACGTATTGGACCCATAGAATCTATATCATTTTCCAGGACTGAACTCCTCCGCTTCAAAGGCTACCAAAAAACAACAAAATTTCAGTTATTTACTGTTAAATGAAACTATAAAATGGATAGAATGATGTCACCTCTTGTACCCCTTGTTTAGATCCAGGATATTTACGGTTCTCCAATGTGCTCTGAGATGATGATGATGGACCACCAAAAGCATCAATTGCAGTCCCAGAACCCTAAAAAATTGAGCAAAATATCAACAAGAAAAAAAAAATCTAGTGTTGCAAATCCAAACAGGGAAGCAATTTCCTAGTAATTTCACCTGGAGGGCAGTTGTTGGTTGAACTCTGGAGTATGGCGTTCGTGCCATACCATATATAGCAGATCTGCCTCGAGATCTTGACATTACAAAACCATTCACAGGAAACCCAGTGCGGCCGACAGGCCGAGATACAATTGACTGAATCGGCAAGCCTGAAGGAGACGGTTTATTGGTCAGTGAAGATGAAGCTTCTCTACAAAAATGACCACTGGAAGCTAGTGTTGATGGGGATATTTTTGAAGGCCTACTACACATGTATGCTTTTGCAAGCTCTGCTGGTGTAGCAACATCCTCATCAGCCACCTGAGAACATTATGGTTGTTAAGTTGAAACTATAGGCAATGTGTGAGATTAAGCAGTACATCTGAAGTCCCAACATGCATAATAAGTGTGTTTGTTTGCTGGCATCAGCAGACAAGAGAATAATGCCCAGCCATCAACACTAATTGCATGTAAATGAAATAAAGATAAAGCACATTCCAATTTTTCTACCTTTGAAGCAACAATAGGTCTTGACACAAGGTGACTATCAATCCCATAATCAATAACAGAAACAATTGGAAGATCCTCCTTCCTATCATGAGATAGCTCTGCTTTTGAAGTGATTAGTTCAGATTTCTTCTCTTTGTCCTCAGCACGCAGATCAACACTTCTTGATTGCAATAGGGCTGTCAGTCGATCAATCTCTGATCTGAAAGAGCAAACCAAGACAGCATTACTAGACATCTCCATAGGAACACTGTAGATGAGTGGCAATCCACAGACACAAATAGGCAAAAAATGGATTCTATGATAAACATTCCACAGAGGGACTAGTATAATTCAATTTATTGTTGTAGTCAACCAAAGACATAAAAAAAAGCTAGCAAAGTACGAAGCATTGTCAATGACAAATGCGCCAATAAAACCTAGAAAAGACAACCAATGTAGTAGTATGATATCTAAGATAACCCCACAAACCTGTCAAAGTTTATACATTATTATCAATATTGCTTAAAGTTAATTTTTCCTAAGCAGTGCATAATAAATAGAAAGGCACAAAAATTACAAGGCAGCATGTTTGCATACCAAATTGCAAAAGTCACAGTCACACCTACAGAAATACAAGCAGTTTTAAGTAAATAGAACACGCTCCAACAATGACTTGCCTTGTAAATGTCTTCTGTTTGAGAATTAGCTCCAGTTCAGTGGCTCCATGTTGATCAGAAATATTAACTGCAGCATCAGATCTGTTGGGAGCTGCCCCTTGCATAGCACGAGGGCCCTTTGATAATAAATTCACACACAAAAAACAAGAAAATATTAGATAAATACAACCTTTGTAATATACCTAAAAAAAAATGACATTTTGAATTTATAATAAAACATACAGGAAAAAAAACTAAAATGTTCAAATAGTAATTTGTGGTTAACTTTACATAATGTGCAATAAAGACAAAGGTCACCAGTAATGCGAAGGAAACATGTAAAAAAAAAAAAAGTAAAAAGCACCTACAATTCCTTAACCATAATTTCTTGTGCATCAAATCCTGTTCAACCATTGGCAAATGTAATACCGAATAACTTTTACTGGCCTGGCATTATCGAATAAATTTTTTTCAAATCCACAAGTTCAACAATATTGCAAGTCCAGCATTATCCCAGGAAGATAACAAGTGCATGTAGTGCACCACAAACAGAACATGAAAGGTCCAATTCTTGCAAGAACAAATCCAGAATACACAAGGCATTCAGAGTCATGAAAAGTTAAGGTTTCACACTTACCGTGAGAACTGTTTCCTGTTGCTCATCTGAGGCCATCTGGTATATCACTATAAGAAGCAACCAGGTCTTAGTTATTTAACAGAAAGAAGTACTCGAATATTAATGTGATAATTCATTATCATGTGACCACAAGAATTTTCAAATAAAAAATATAGGACAAAAAAATTCAACTGCTTGGGATAGGGATAGCTGTGTCAATTAAAACCTCAGTCAACCTTCCTTCGCAAGTTACACAATAAAGTCATTCAAAAAAGCACAACAAATAAACTTCTAACGGGCATTTTCAAACCCACACACCATCCTGCTAAAAGCAGGACTAGAAAGTAAAGCAGCCAAACAAACTAACTCCCAAGTTTCTGTGAACCGAAATTGTAATTACCTTTATTCCAGCACTAGAGAAAGCAAAGAGGAAACCCAACTTAAATGGCCCAATTTAACTAAAACCCTAATATTCCCCCCCCCCCAAAAAAAGAAGAAGAAAAAGAAAATCACTTTTCGCACAAAACAACCTGAATGACAGAAAACTGTTCCGGGAAAACAGAAACCAAAAAATTCTCGTATATAACATATAGAAACTAACCTGGCTCCAGCGGCTGGGGCGGAAGAGAAGGAAGAGGAGGCAGCCGCTTCGGTAAAACAGAAGCAAAAAGCCTGTGAGCGCTGTAGCCAATGAGCCGCCGCGCCGGCTCCACCAACTTCGATAGCCAACCATTTTTGCTTTTGCTGCCGCTTGCATGGCCAGCGTTCCGGACAGCCTGAGGGGGGCGATCGTAAGGCGTCGACTGCGTGGTTCTTCGGAAAGGCCGCTTCCTAAACTTGCCGAAACCCGCCCCGTCTTCGTAAGGACCCTCGTCGAGCTCTCGAGCCGACGCCATGGATAACGGCTCTCTAATTAGGGTTACGGCGGCTGCGTTGACAGGCGAAGATTTGCAGAAGGGTTAAAAAAAAAAAAAAAAGCTGAAGGACAGGGAAAGAGAAAGGGATTCCTAATTAGGGTATGTATTTATTTATTATTGTCCATAGAGAAAAATTTTGGTATACGTATTTTATACCATATTTTATACGATTCAAAAGAGTTTTGACACTTTATTTAAAAAAAATTATTTAATAAATTAATTTATTAATAAAATTATATATATATATATATATATTATATTTTTTATTAAATATAAATATATAATAATAACTTATATATTATATATTATGTAATAAATATATCTCATTTTTATTATTAAGAAAAAAAATTTAAAAAAAATTGGAGCTGTTGAATAGCTCGAGAGGGGGCTGTTTAGAATATTTGCATTATAATAATAATAATAATAATAATAATAATAATAAAAAAAGAAAAGACATTAATTTTTACAAATTCAAATAGATGTCTGCCTTAAACAATAAAATAAAATAAAATAAAGGGGGTATCGTTTTCCTCTTTTATACGTTCTGAAATAAATACAAAAACATCATGATGATGGCCAGGGTCATGTCTAGAACGACATTAAAAGGCCAGTCTACCAATACAAATGGCAGTCATGAATGACCCTGGCCTCACCCTCCATCTATAGATATTTATTTATTTACACCTTTTTTAATTATCACTAATGATGAAAAGTAACACAGCTTATTAAACCACAGAATCAATCATCCAATACACTAAATTAGTTGATGATTCAATATTTTATTTATTTATTTATTTCAAATTTAACTCTCTTTATTACTATTTGCTTAGAGAAATTTGATATTAAGTTATAAATTTATTAACACTAAACCTCAATTTATATAATCCATAGCCCAGGAGGTCATGTTTGCGGATGCGTATCCCCCGTATCATCACTAGAGTTTATTGTGACGGAGTCTACGTTGAAAAAGAGAAGGCATTCTTAGACTTATAAACGCGGATGCAAGCTTATGACTAATGATATTAGAATTAATTCGATCTGAATTTGATAACTGCTGTCAAGCACTTTAAGTCTGTCCAACAGTAAATAGGAGGATCTTAATCCACCGTAAAGATGTCGATAAATTTAATAAAAAAAAATATGACAGAGTCTCACGGATTAAAAAATCTTTAGACATTATAACGTGAGCGATGCACTCGTCATAACAAGTTCCCTTCAGGTTTTTCGTTGAAAAATATTTACACTTTACGTCTGCTTTTTCGTAATTCATTTCAATTTTCCTTGGATCAAGAACTGTGGGATTCAGGGAAGTTCGGTTTGGCACTCGCCGGCTGGGTAAATATGGTAGGGATCCACCCTGGAAGAGAGAACTTCTTGAACGCAATCAAGTCACCCGCAAAAAGCGGAGTCAGAATACTGTGCGACCACCCGCTAAGCCACCTACTACTACTACTACTACTACTACGACGACTGATGCGCGCGTTTTGCGCGGTTGTCTCTAATAATTGTCTGAACGCCCGGGAAGACACGACACTGCGAAACCAATCTGCTTTGCGCGTACACTTAAGGGTTGTCCATCAGATTGTTCCAGTCGCTCGATCTCATTAATTAAATTATAATTAAATCAATATCACCAAAATTATTGAGAACGAATGAGATTAAATTTGTAATCTAAATAAATTATATTTGATAATTTAGTTATAATTTTAAAAATTATTAAAATTAAGCTAAACTATTTATAATACTAAAACATAAAAAATTATTTTATGAAAATATAAATTACCCAAAAAAATTTAACCATTTTTTACAATACACAAAATTTTCACATCCACCACATTAAATATAAACATAATTCATATTTTTTCTTTCATTTTTAAATTACTTATCTCTTAATTTAATTTTTTTAAAAAATTACTTTATGATTTTTAATATTTTAAAAATTAATATTTAGTTATCAAAAATTTTAATTATTGGACAAATCGATGATATAAAATATGTGAATGAAAATTTTAGTTGCAACATATATATGATTCAAATCACTAAATTGACCAAAACGCATGCGATTGTTAACAATAATATAATAATTTTTTTTATTAATTTAATTGTGATTTTAAAAAAAATTTAAATTGTTAATTTAAATATAAAAATCAACCTAACTCAAATTACACCTCCAAGTATATGCACTTAAGAAAATAGTTAAAAACAACCAAAAAAGAATATAGACTAATTTTAGTCTTAATATATGTGGTTTAAATTACTAAACTGATCAAACCAAAAGGATCATAATAATATGGTAGATTTCATTTTTATATTAATTTAATTATATTTTTAAAAATTTTAATTATTATTAATAATTTAATTTAAATATAAACATGAGACTAACTCAAATTAGTTTAGCCGGATACCTTCAAGTACATGCTCTTAGGAAGCAGACATCAGAAACCACCAAGGGGAAGTCTTAATTCGTATCCCCCAAACCAAAACTGATCAGCACAGCACCCCTCGTCTGTCTCTTATCTCCTCCTCTTTGCAGTTTGCTTTTACGTCTTTATATCTGTCTCTATGTAAGTGGAGAAGTCAAATCTTTGGCATATCTTTTGTTTTAAGGATCTCTGTTTACCCATTCGTTAGCTTACTTGTTGGGCAGTGGATAGCTCATTACTTTGTTCATTTCTCTAGTTTGAGTCTTCAACTTCCTAAAGTTTGATTCTTT
>CM038594.1:7113891-7169063 GCA_021533255.1 Ceriops tagal | reverse complement strand
GCAGAGTAAAATATTAGATCCAATAAGGCATGGGTTCATTCTTGTTGCTATTCTAAGATAGATTCAATTACTGAGCAGACAATCAATTTGTTCATTGACGCAGAATTTTGTTGACCTTTTCTGTTTTTCTTCTTCTGGTGAATTTTACTGTTTGCTGATCTACCAAGTTGACTATTTTTATTCACGTGGCTTGATAGATGATTTAGGAACCAAAATATATCGAGAATTGGGTTATGTTTAGTTTTACTGCTACGATTAGTTGATCTTTGTTGGATTGATATATTTGCAAAACTTGTAAATGAATATCAGTCCAACTTGAGAAGATGCTTAGGTTCTGAAGTTTAGATCATTATGTGTTGTGCTAATGTGATCTTTAAGACTAGATCTTGATGTTGAAATTGGAGAGGGCATTTAGAAGCGATTGATTGTAGGATAGATGGGCAATACATGTGTTGGACCGAGCATTTCCAAGAATGGCATTTTCCAATCTGTATCGGCTGCTATATGGCGGTCTCGATTGCCAGATGATACTGTTTCTCAAACTAATGGAGATTCTGTTCATGAGGCATCATCTAACACTCCTGAATCACCTCTGCCAGTCCAAAATAAGCCACCAGAACAAGTAACCATTCCAAAACCTGAACAACCGGAAAAGCCAGAAAAACCAGAAAACCGTGCAAAAGCAAAGAAACGCCCTGAAATGCGAAGAGTCTCCAGTGCAGGGCTGAGGGTTGATTCAATTTTACAAACTAAAACCGGTAATTTTAAGGAGTTCTATACTTTGGGGAAGAAACTTGGACAAGGGCAATTTGGGACAACTTTTCTTTGTGTGGAGAATTTGACAGGGAAGGAGTATGCATGCAAATCAATTGCAAAGAGGAAGTTGTTGACTGATGAGGATGTAGAGGATGTGAGAAGGGAAATTCAAATAATGTATCATTTGGCTGGCCACCCAAATGTTATATGCATTAAAGGAGCCTATGAGGATGCAATAGTGGTGCAAGTTGTTATGGAGCTATGTGCAGGCGGTGAGCTTTTTGATAGGATTATTAAGCGTGGTCATTATACAGAAAGAAAAGCTGCTGAGCTTACTAGGACTATAGTTGGAGTGGTGGAAGCTTGTCACTCATTGGGTGTAATGCACCGTGACCTCAAACCAGAGAATTTTCTGTTTGTTGATCAGAAAGAGGAGTCACTTCTCAAAACAATTGACTTTGGATTATCAGTATTCTTCAAGCCAGGTATAATCCTTTGTTGTACTTAATGGTTGTTAAAAATCTTTCTTTCAATGTTAGTTTTGCATTGTGTTGCCCAGAACTTGCTGTTACATTGAATGATCTTTGATAGCCTCACATAAGGCATATAAAAGTACTTTCTTCCATTTTATTTGCTAATTTAGCATGCAATTTTTATTCATGTATTCTTGACTGCCAAAACAGTTGTGACAATTACATGATGTCTGTTTTACCATTTATAAGTTGTACCAAAGCTGGCCAATTTGTCATTCAATCTTCTGTGCATATCTTATGACACCATCAGTGAAAGTATATTAACCTACAAAACCTCCTGTGGAAAATAGGCACTTTACCATCAGAGAATGCCTAATGCCATTCATGACTGCATATGAATGCATGTCAGATGCGCTGCAAAGTGCATGTACTGATGTACAGCTGCAATTGAAGCCATTTCCGTGAAAAAGTAGATACAATGCTGTCTTTATGGATCTCTGGTATCATTTACCTGGCCTGCTCTTAAATTCACAGTAGCACTTGACAATATGAAAGAGCTGGAGATGAAATACTAAGCTCTGAGCCTTATTTATTTCGTCATCTTTGAGGATATAGATTCATTCTTCCATTACTTGTCAAGATCTCACAAAAAACAAGTTCCTATACATTTCATAAGAAACTTCAAATGCACAGTCACCAAAATTGGCATATTATTTCTTGAATATGCATTCTTAGGAAGTATAACAGCCAAAAAATTTTCATTTGACAGCTCAAGTTCTTTTGCATGTCAAGATTAAAGTCAAATTCCTCCTTATCTAGAGCAGCTCAATTTATGAGTTTAGATCTCAAAGAAATTGCAGCTGTTGATCATTTTTCCATTATTCTACTAGCCAGCCTTTATCATTTTGAAATGCATTAGTGATAGGTTTGACTTTGAGGGGTTTAAGCAGGAACTTATAATTTTCTCTTTCCAGGAGAGAAGTTCATTGATGTGGTTGGTAGTCCATATTATGTTGCTCCAGAAGTTCTGCAGAAGCGATATGGCCCTGAAGCAGATGTTTGGAGTGCTGGAGTGATTGTTTACATTCTATTAAGTGGTGTGCCTCCTTTTTGGGCAGGTGAGATTTTGTTTACATGTGGGTAAGGTGGAGTAACAATTTAAATTTAAATTTTGAATGTAATGTGATTTAAATCCAAGCAATTGCAACCACTTTCTATCTTTTATTGTCTTTTTCTATTTTCTTTGTTTGGTGAATTTTCCATTGGCTGAATTGTTGTGGTCCCCATGAATATCTAGAGGCCGAGCAGGGCATATTTGAAGAGGTACTGCATGGTGAACTTGACTTTTCATCAGACCCTTGGCCCAGTATTTCTGAAAGTGCAAAGGATTTAGTGAGGAAAATGCTTGTTCGAGACCCCAGAAGGCGGATAACTGCACATGAAGTTCTGTGTGAGTCTTGTCAAGTATTCTCTTTTTATTTTTTATTTTTTTTATAGTTTTTTAAATTCCACTTTCTTCTTGCACTACCAATGAGTTTCAGATGTCAACTTGTGGGCAATGCTCAAGAGAAACAATAAATAGCTGATTGTTGCATTATTGACCATTAAAAATTTACTAATGATAGTTAATAAGCTAACTAGATGTTTATTTTCAGTGTTTGTCTCCATAATATATAGAAAATTTTACTGCTATGGGATACATTTATATCAGCTTTAAATGGGTCTTTAATTTTCTTGTCCATCACAATATTTTAAACTTAACTATGGTTCCTTGTTTTGATTTATATCTTCCCCGGGTTTATTCAAAAATGAATTCTTGAAGTGGCTATAGTGACTGGAGTAAGTCCAAACTATCTACAGTGTAACTGTATGCAGAATTTTATGATCAAGCAAACAAGAAATGGAAATAAGAAAGCTGCTTGTGCCTTTTTGTGCATTGAAAATCTGATCCGTAATTGTAAAGATTCTTGCTTTCATCCTGAACTCCTTGGAAAGGCTGAGATGGCTGCTGTTGCAGTTGCTCTTTTATTTATTTATTTATTTCTTCAGCAAAATGAAAAGTAACATGAGCAATCAAACGTTTTCTTCTTTATGATTGTGGCAGCACTCTCATTTTGCTGTTGATGTCTTGTCTTGCAGGCCACCCCTGGGTACAAGTTGATGGCGTGGCTCCTGACAAACCTTTAGATTCTGCTGTATTAAGTCGCATAAAGCAATTTTCTGCTATGAACAAGCTAAAGAAAATGGCTCTTAGGGTAAGTCTCCAATATGCTTTAGAGATACAGAGTATGAAGCTTGAGCACCATGCTGAAATGACTGAAGGCTGGATTGAGAAAATGCTGCTTCAGCATCTCATATGTTGATGGCTTGCGAACATCTCTGGGGTAAGTTCCTGCCAAAATTCCCACTTTACATGAAATAAAGTTTTCTCTTCAATCTTGCAGGTCATTGCAGAATCCCTGTCTGAAGAAGAGATAGCTGGCTTAAGAGAGATGTTCAAGATGATAGACACAGATAACAGTGGTCAGATAACTTTTGAGGAACTTAAGGCTGGGTTGAAAAAAGTTGGAGCTAATTTAAAGGAATCTGAAATTTATGATCTAATGCAAGCAGTAAGTATCATGTGAAATCTGGATTCAGTTTTTCAAGATTGCCCTCCTTCATAATCATTTCATGATAGGAAGATAAAAATTGTTGTGGGAGGAGGGCAAGATTGGTAATATCCTGTGCATTGAGATTCAGTATCATTTCAAGTACCTCTTTCTTATGTTAATACAAATAGTACTTAAGTTGCCATAACAACTTTCTGTCAAGTCTCTGCTTTTTTTTTTCTTTTCTTTTTAGTAAAAAAAAAAGGAAAATTATTTAAGTAGCCCTTCAACTTTGGTGAAAAGCAATCAAGTCCCAGATTTAGTTTGTATCCTGATAAGCCCCTAACATTATTAATCTAGAGTAATCAAGTCTGTATTTACATTTTGTTTGCTACTTGGACAAAAATTCCATTAGCTGAGCAAATAATTGGACCCATGATAGTAGTATGGCTAGATCTTTCTCATAGCCACTAACACTGGTTCTCCCCCTTAAAATTTGTCTTTACTTTGATTTGAAAAAATCAACCATGTCAATAGCAGGGTCCCATTAATTATCTCAACCGTTGGAAACTTTGCGCTGGTGGACAATGGTGCTAAGGTTTCAATACAATTGCGACAAAAAAAAAAGTAGCTTTAATGTGCCAATAGAACACAACTGAATTTGAGGCATGATTGCATATTGGACCAAAGTTTAGGGGTTTATTTTGTGTTTGCTAATTGTTTGTAACCTTTCTATGCAGATACTTATTGAAAGTTATTAGTTGCTACTGTAACTTAAATGCATGTAGGATACACTTTTTGAAAATATGTTTTGCGAAGTGTTGTCAGGCCATATATGCAGCAATTCTTGTAAATTCCCTTAATTTTCTGTTGGAGGAGATAGAACAGCTAGTGCTTTGCCTTTGTTATTTTGACTCACTCTCTGTTTAAGTTTAGATTTGGTTGTGAGTTTCCACTGTATATTGAAGGACAGAGCATAATCATTGACAAATCTTTTCTGCTTGGGTGTGCTTTTGATATGAAGGCTGATGTGGACAACAGTGGCACCATAGATTATGGGGAGTTTATAGCTGCAACATTGCATCTAAACAAAGTTGACAGGGAGGATCACCTATTTGCAGCCTTTTCATACTTTGATAAGGATGGAAGTGGCTATATCACTCTAGATGAACTTCAACAAGCTTGTGAGGAGTTTGGCATAGAGGATATTCGATTGGAAGAACTGATCAAAGAAATTGATCAGGACAATGTAAGTTGTTACCTTATGCATAATTTCATATTTTTGTCTTCCTGAACACCATTTTTAATTGAAATAAAGATGGTAAAGGATGAAAGAGATGGTTCTTTATCTTCTAAGAAGAACTTCCTCATACTAAAACATACGACACCACTGTATTGATCAGATTCCAAAGTATTGGTGCACTGACTACACTTTTGGTTGCTTTGAATGGGCCAGAAATGGTCCTCATATCTGTTACTCTCCGTGTTGGTCTTAATCCCCTTCATACATTCTCATTTGGAAGATGACGCATTTGGAATGATTTTTGATATCGGTCTGATTGATGTTGGAATGGCTATGTGAGTTCTAACGTAGAATAGGTCTGTTTCTGCATTCAGCTTGTTGCTTATGCCAACCAGCCTCTGTCTTCTGTATCTGTCAAACCCATCTGATCTCAGTGAATTTAGGCCAAAATCTGAATTTATAGAAAGTTGTGCAGGATGGAACCATTGATTACAATGAGTTTGTGGCCATGATGCAAAAGGGAACTGCTGCGGTTCCAGGCCCAGGCCCTAACAAGAAGGGCCTCGAAAAGAGCTTCAGCATGGGCTTTAGGGAGGCCTTCAAGCTTTAGCACGGTAGGCATTGTCAAGCTTGTCGTTTCTGTCTTTGTTTCTTTGTGGTGGGGGGAGGAGGATACGTGTTGTGCAGTAAAGAGCAGAGCTACTCGGCAAAGTAGCAGGCATGCTGCCGGATGTACACTCACAACTCAAGTCTTCTGTCGTCAGTGAGTTTTTGCAACTGCGTGGAGTCCTAGCATTTCGGAGTTGACAGAAAGCTTGAAAGTTTCCAGTGTTATTCCTTCAGAATGCCATTTACCTTTACAAAGACAGCTTTGTATTAATGGATCGTACACACTGATTTGTTTTTGTTTTTCCAGGAATCTCGACTTCTCTAATTATGAGAGTAATTTCTTCTTGGTCCTTCTTGTAACCTAAAAAAAGATAAGAGAGAGGATATATATATATAGAGAGAGAGAGAGAGAAAGAGAGAGAAGGGGGGAGAGGAGAAAATCTTGAAAAAGGAAAGAATAGAGAGTGTGTGATTGAGTAGGATAGTTAGGGAGGGGACAATGTTAAATTAATTAACATGAATGACGCTTGTTATTTAAAGTATAACCAAATATAAAAGGTATGATCGGTTAGGTATAATAGTAATTTGAGTTATTGAGTTTAAAATTCTTCCACTTTTCCTATTTAAAAATAACTGTTGTAAGGAAAAGATAATTGTTACAGGAAAGATAATTGTTATCGGAAAAAAGGGGTAACTCTTTATTTAAAGAATGGTTATAGAAAAGAGGTAACTTTTATCATTATGAATTTTTCCTCCTCTTCACCATTAGATAAAACGAAAAAAAAGAAAGGGAAGAGTAGGAGAAAAAGAAAAAGAAAAGTTCTTCAGAGCAAATCAGAAGAAGTTTCTCATCTCTGTTATAGGATCTCAGCATCATAGACAACGATATATTGATTTAATTACGATTTGTGTGCTAGTATTCGCATAAAGAAAAGATTCTACATTATAGAAATAAGAATTTCATAAAATAAAAATTTTAGAAAAGTTTAACAATTAGTATCAGAGTGTATTTGTGAATATTATAATTTGTTTTTTTTTTTCATTTATTTACGTTGGAACGACGGGACATATGAAGGAAACGGCCGTCGTTGAAAGGAAAATTGATCTACGCCGGCCGCTAGGGACTCCACACCGCTAGGACCCAAATCGATTTGGGTATGACGAAACAGTCTCCTGGTGAAAGCTGCGCTTCCGGGTACGGCCGGAGACCCGAATCGATCTGGGTATGACGGAACGGACTCCTAGGGAGATCGCGGTTCCGGGTGTCATCAGGGACCCGAATTCGTCTAATGGGTATGATGGAACGGCCTCACGGCGAGACCGTAGTTCCGGGTATGGCCAGGACCTAGATCGCTCTAGTGGGTATGTCGGGACCCAAATCGCTGGCAGAAAGGCTTCCTGGCAAGCGTCCGCTTCCGGGTATGGCCGGTGACCCGGGTCGAGCGTGGGTCCGGGGACTTTGCAACGCGGGGCTTGCCAGTGTTGGGTGTACGTCGACTGCTGGACTTTACACCATCAGGGCTTGTGGGCATGGAGCATGCGCCGGCCACTAGACCCTGCGCCGCGGGTGGTTGTCGGCGTGGCGTACGCGCCGGCTACTAGAACAGTACGCCGATGGCGTATTAGCTAGTGTTGACTCCTACATAATGAAAAATTTAAATATCATGATAGCTTATTGATATTTTGTTAAATTGAATGATCTTCATAATTGAAGATTTTGAAGTTTATTGAGATCACATCAACATAAATCAAATATTGAAAGCTTGTTGTCACCAAAGTGGCCTGACTTGAAAGGATTTAAACAGTTGATTATGAATTTTAATTGTTCATTTCTTTGGATGCTAATGAAATGTTGTACAAATTTGAAATGAACAATTGTGGTTATTAATTATGAAGCTAAGAGATCATCCAAAGATGGATCATTGCTTGTAATTAATGACACTAAAGGGGATTGATTGATATATTGGGTAAACGTGATTACATATCCAAAGATAACATTCATGTTAACTCAAGTATGATTGATTGATCTATCAAAGTATATCTAAATTAGCATCATTATTGATTAAAGTTATGTATTTGAGGATCACCCAAAGGCGAACTTAAATACATAATCAAAGTTTGTAGTGTATGTATCTCAATCCATTTGAATTTACTCAAAGCATTAAGGTGTAAATTTGGATTATGTTTGCAGCTTCCAATAATGTATTCGCCTTGGACAATACGATAATCAAATTCAATGGGCTGAACTATGTAAAATGGTCTGAACATATTCAATTTTATTTAGGTGTTTTAGGCTTAGATTTAGCAGTCATCTCAGATGAAAAGCCTACAGCCATTACCGAGACCAATACAGAATTTGATAAGTCTCTTTATGAGGCTTGGGTACGGTCTAATAGGCTGAGTTTGAATTTGATGCGAATGATGATAGCTAAAAATGTCAAGCCATCAATGCCTAAGACGAAAAATGCTAAGGAATTTATGATGATAATTAAGGAATACTCTTAATCAGATATAGCTGATAAATCCATTGTAGGAAGCCTAATGAGTGAGCTGACAATTAAGAAATTTGATTGGTCACAGCCTATTCATGATCATGTGACTAGTATGACTAATTTATCAGTAAAGTTGAAAACAATGGGCATGGATGTGAGTGAATCTTTTTTGGTTCAATTCATCATCAACTCACTCCCTCCTGAATTTGACCAGTTCCAAGTGAATTATAACACTATTAAAGAGAAATAGAACTTTCAAGAAATTAAGGTCATGTTAATTCAGGAAGAAGGGAGATTAAAGAAGATGAAGGATCACTCCATTCATCTTGTTGTCGTAATGATGCTAGTGGTAGCAAGTCTAAACCATATAAGAAGAGTAAGAAGAAGGACAAGGCCTCTATAAAAGTCACTAGAGGTCAGATCCAAAAGGATTAGAAATACTTCTTCTGCAAAAGGATGGGTCACTTCAAGAAAGATTGTCCAAAAAGAAAGGCTTGGTTCGAAAAGAAAGGTATGTACTGTATATTAGTATGTTTTGAATCAAATGTAATTGAAGTACCCAATAATACTTGGTGATTAGACTTTAGAGCTACTATTCATGTGTCACATATTATGCAGGGATTCCTTTCAATCCAGCCCATAACAGGAACTGAGAAGTTCCTTTATATGGGAAACAGAATGAAGGCACGAATAGAAGGAATTGGGACGTACATATTGATCTTGGACATTAGGTGTCACCTGGATATAGAAAAGTGTCTATATGTTCTTGAATGTGCTATGAATTTAGTTTCTGTTGCAAAGTTGGATAAAGTAGGATTTAACTTTAAGATTGGAAACGGTGCATTTTCATTGTATAGACATTCGTATTATTATGGATCTGGTACTTTGGTTGATAACTTGTACCATTTTAATCTTGATGTTACGTATGCTGATTCTCTATTTCTTATTGACCATAGTATAGGTAACAAATGTAATGCACATGATGATAGTTTTGCTTTCTTATGGCATCAAAGATTGGGTCATATATCCAAAGAAAGGATATTAAGGTTGGTGAAAGGTGATGTCCTGCCTCAATTGGATTTTACTAATTGGGATGTATGTATTGACTGTATAAAAGGAAAACAAACAAGACATACATCAAAGAACTCAACCATGAGAAGTAATGAGCCTTTAGAATTGATACACACTGATATTTGTGGCCCCTTTGATATCCCAACATGGGGTGGTGAAAAATATTTCATCACATTTATAGATGACTACTCACGTTATTGTTACTAATATCTACTGCATGAAAAGTCCTAGTCAGTAAACACCCTAGAGGTGTTTATTAATGAAATGGAAATACAGTTAGATAGAAAAGTAAAAGTGATTAAATCAGATAGGGGTGGTGAATATTATGGAAAATTCAATGAAAGTGAACAATATCCTGGTCCATTTGCAAAATTTTTTGAAAGTCGAGGCATATATGCACAGTATACAATGCCTGGTACACCACAATAGAATAGTGACGCCGAAAGGCGGAATCGCACACTTATGGATATAGTTAGGAACATATTGAGTTATAGTACTGTACTTTTATCCTTGTGGATGCATGCGTTAAGAACTGCTGCATATCTGCTGAACAGGGTTCTTAGTAAGGCTGTCCCTAAAACTCCTTACGAGTTATGGACAAGAAGGAAACCCAGTTTAAGACACCTTCATGTATGAGGTTGTTCAGCAGAAGTAAGGATATATAATCCACATGAAGGAAAGCTTGATACAAGAACCATTAGTAGTCACTTCATTGGCTATCCTGAAAAGTCAAAAAGGTATAGGTTCTATTGTCTTAACCATAGCACTAGAATAATTGAGTTTGGTAATGCTCAGTTCATTGAAAATGGTCAGTTCAGTGGGAGTGGGGAATCACGAAAGGTAGATATTAGAGAATTACAAAATGAAAGATCCACAGTGAGCACTCCTGCTCAAGTCGGTATCCCCACACTCAGTGTTTCTACTCAAGTTGTTGTTCCTTTTGTTGCATCACAGTCACGTGACATGCAAGGACAACAAATTGATACTCGAAACATGCAAAGTGAACACATAAGAGATGAACCAAGTGATAATATGCAATTTATAAATGAACAAGTGATACCAGAAGAAATGACAGTACGGAGGTCTACAAGACAGAAAAGGCCAGCTGTATCGAATGATTATGTGGTTCTCACTTAAGCATGAATCGGAATTGAGCATTGATAAAGATCCAGTCTCATTTAAACAGGTCATAGATTGTAATGATTCTAAAAAGTGGTTCAATGTTATGAAGGAAGAGATGAAATCGATAGATGTAAATCAAGTCTGGGAACTAGTAGAGTTGCTTGAAGGATCAAAACGAGTTGGCTGTAAGTGGGTCTTCAAGACCAAGTGAAACTCAAAAGGCAACATCGAAAGGTATAAGGCCAGACTTGTTGTCAAAGGTTTCACTCAAAGGGATGATATTGACTATAAGAAGACTTTCTCTCTGATCTCTAAGAAAGACTCCTTAAGAATTATTATGGCTTTGATGGCTCACAATGACTTAGAACTCCACCAAATAGATGTAAAGACCATCTTTTTAAATAGTGACTTAGAAGAGGAAGTGTATATGGACCAACCTGAAGGTTTCATAACCACAGGACAAGAAAATTTGGTGTGTAAATTAAAGAAATCGATATATGGACTGAAACAAGCCTCCTGACAATGGTATATTAAGTTCAATAATACCATTACGTCATATGGTTTTGTAGAGAACAGCGTTGATCGGTGTATCTATATGAAAGTTAGTGAGAGCAAGTTCATTATATTGGTCTTATATGTTGATGACATTCTTTTGGCTGCTAATGACATGAGTTTGTTACATGATGTCAAGAAATTTCTTTTTGAAACTTTTGAAATAAAAAATATGAATGAGGCATCCTATGTGATAGGAATAAAGATATTCCGCAATAGATCACAAGGATTGTTAGGATTGTCTCAGAAAGGCTATATTAATAAAGTATTAGAGAGATTTAAAATGAAAAATTGCTCTACAGGAATAGTTTCAATTCAGAAAGGAGACAAGTTCAGTGAATTGCAATGTCCAAAGAATGATTTAGAACGAAGAACAATGGAATCCATTCCCTATGCATCGCTGATTGGAAGTTTGATGTATGCTCAAACATGCACTCGGCCAGACATTAGTTTCACTGTTGGAATGTTAGGCTGATATCAAAGTAATCCTGGAATAGATCATTGGAAAGCTGGAAAGAAAGTACTTAGGTACTTACAAGGCACCAAGGATTATATGCTTACTTATAAAAGATCAAGTCATCTTGAAGTAGTAGGCTACTCGAATTCAGATTATACTGGATGTGTAGATTTGAGGAAATCTACATTTGGTTACATGTTTCTGTTGGCTGGAAGAGCAGTTTCATGGAAAAGTGGGAAGCAGTCTGTCATTGTTACTTCTACTATGGAGGTCGAATTTGTAGCATGCTTTGAGGCTACTGTTCATGCATTGTGGTTGCAGAATTTTATCTTAAGACTTGGTTTGGTCGACAGTATAGAAAAGCCATTAAAAATTTATTGTGATAATTTCGCAGCTTTTTTTTTTTTTAAGAATGATAGGTATTCTAAAGGTGCGAAACATATGGATTTGAAATACCTATCTGTTAAGGAAGAAGTGTAAAACCAAAGAGTGTCCACTAAGCATATTGGTACTGAATTGATGATAGCGGACCCATTAACTAAAGGTTTGCCACCGAAAACATTTACTGAACAAGTTGAACATATGGGCATTTTGGACAGGTCCTCATTCTATTGAAAACCAATATTTTATACTGCTCATATCATTGTGACACTCATGAATTCAATTAAGGTCATGGTTTTACTTGTACTTTGTTATCTCTATTTAGTTATATACAGTTATAGTTTATGAGATAACTAGTAGCATATTTGGAAATGACAATTTAAAGTTTCAACATTTCTCGGTTAGGTTATTATGAATTATGATGATTATGTGATACATGGAAGGAATCATGTCACTAAAAGATATGTGACCGCCATGATCCAATCATTTTAATTCAATCAAGTATTATAGTTTGATGATCTTTAAGTATTTTGCACACTTATTTGTTATTAATTCATTAAGTCATAACATGGACCAAGTGAGAGATTGTTAAATTAATTAATATGAGTGACCCTTGTTATTTAAAGTATAACCAAATATAAAAGTCTAATATGATAGTCAGTTAAATATAATGGTAATTTAGGTCATCAGATTTAAAATCCTTCCACTCTTCCTATTTAAAGATAACTTTTACCGGGAAAAGATTATATAACCATTATTATCAGAAAAAAGGGATAACTCTCTATTTAAAGCAACGTTTATAGAAAAGAGGTAATTTTTATCATTACGAATTTTTCTTCCTTTTCACCATCAGACAAAATGAAAAAAAAGAAAGGAAAAAGTAGGAGAATAAAAAGAAAGAAAAGTTCTTTTGAGCAAATAAAAAAAGGTTTGGATCTCAGTATCATAGATAATAATATATTGATTTAATTATGATTTGTGTGCTAGTATTCGCATAAAAAAAAATTTGTATTATAAAAATAAAAATTTTATAAAAAAAAAATTTAGAAAAATCTAACGGACAATGCTAAGTGTGAAGACGAAAATGTAAAGAGAAAAAAGATTGGCATGTGTACAATGAGGAAGAAGAACGAGTGGAGAGAGAAATGAGAGTACAGGGAGAGAAGTGACTGAAGAATGTACGAAATTTAATGAGCCACGAAAGTAAAAATGAAGTGAGATGCTGCATATAGAATATAAGGAGGATACAGTGATCGATGAGAAAAAAGAAAGCATGTTAATGTATTTATTTTTAAAATAATAATAATAATAATAATTGACCCATGTATTTACTGATTTTACGCCATGGATATGATTACGCGACATGCTTATGGAAACGTTAAAATTTTTGAAACTATTTTTTTGTATTGTCTTTTGCTCCTTCTTGTAGATGATTCCACCACTTCTTTTTTTTTTTTTTTTTTGAATGGTACGGGGGAACTCGTGTTCTTCTTCTTCTTCTTCTTCTTCTTCGTCGTCGTCGTCGTCGATGAGGCTGCGATGATTTAAAGACCGTGGAGATTTAGTTTCCAAGTACACTCTCTTGAAGTGACTCTTCTGATGGGGTTAATCTGGCGGGGCGATCTAAATCTCTTTTAATTTATTATTAATTAATTAATCTTTATAACACAAAATTAATATCTTAATTATATATCATAATTGTCTAAATATTAATATTATCAAGATAAAATTGACTAATTCTTTCAATATATAATTTTTAAGTATAATTTAACATTTTTATCATGTTAATATTTTAATTAGATATAAAACATAATATCATTTGGAGTGACAAATTCTTCTTTTATAACTCAATTATTTCCATCAAGTTCATGATATACCTACTGTTTACCTACACCCGTGTCCTTGATTGGAATGATTTAAATATAAAATCGAAATATAATAATTCCTCTATAAAATATTTTAATAATTTGAAATTTAATAATTTACATATAACTATCATGTAAAAATTTTTGTAAACATATTTATTTAAGAATTATCCTAATGAGTAAATTTTAATGGACTTATTTAATTAACAAATACTTAAATGTTTATTCAAATATTTTCATACATCGGTTCATGAGATCTTTTATTTTCTTTATAACAAAAAAATATATAATAGTAATAATTTTATAATTTTATTAATGTCTTGTCTTAATAGCATGTCAATTAAAAATATTGTAAAATAATGCTTTTTAGTAATAGGTATACCATAATTATTTTTTACAAAATGTATTTATTTTATGAACTTTGTTTTTAAAAATTATTGATAATCATTTTATGTATATAAATAATATGAAAAATAAAAGATTTGTAAATAATTCATTATTAAGATACATAAAATATCAAACATATAGTTAAGATAATAGCCAACACATTTGATTACTAAGACATACATTGATAACAAGAAGGATGATATCCTATTTTGGTCGGATGAAGCATGCAATTCCTATACTATGGAACTGATAACAAATAATATGTGACGAAGGAAAAAAAAAAAAAGAAACAAAGAAAAAAGAAAATTCCCCTAATTCTCCGAAGCGTGTTAGCCTGGGTGGTTATCGAATATAAAAAATTTTTTAATTTGAAATTCAAGTTCTGAATCATCGCCGAATACCCATCTGCCTATTCTCTTTCTCCTCCATCCATTGATCATCAAACGGGCATCTCCATGGCTGCATCTTGAAAGATTGAAGACAGTTGGTTTTTTTTTTTTTTTATGTTTTGTTTGGTTTTGTTTTATTTGTCTTTGAGTATTTGTGGACGTAATACATTTATATATCCTTTGTTGTCAACAAGAAGATGGCAATGCAGACAAGAAGATCATCAACAATGGACGGCGTTTCATGTGCCCTAGACATGCTTACGACAACGCATCCTCTGCCATATAAAGTGCTCGTGATTCTTATAGCCATTTCCGCCGTTCTCTTCACATCCTGGCACTATCTTTCTCTTCATTGCCATTATTACTCGAGGCCGAGGACCAAGTCGGCAAAACTACTCCTTTTCATGATCATGAGGTGGGTGTTTCCTGCAGCCATCCCTATAATCTTGGCGTTGATTGTTCGATGCCTGTCGTCACCACTGATGATGTCGTCCTCCTCGAAGAAAGAGCGATTTCTTGCAAGGCCAGGGCCGCCCCCGCCGCCTAAGTCCTTGCCGTCTGAAGGCCCGTCGCCGTGGGTGGTTGTGGCTTTGATCGTCCAGTTACTTGTAATGGCAAAGTACCAACAACGGATACACGCCCGATGGCTGTGGCCTGTTGGGCTCTAAATTCTAATTGAAAGGCGGGCATATTTGATTTTCCATTTTAGTTTCTTTTTCATGCTTGTGTTTGTGCCTCCTCCTTGAGCCTTTAATCTTTCTGCTATTTTGTGTTAAATTGATAATGATATGATTTTGTACACAGTGCCGAAATATTATTTCGGTTCACATTTCATATTTCTTTCTTTTTGAAAAAAATTCATATATCTTTCTTAAATCTATCTCTCTCTCTCTCTCTCTATATATATGTATATATTAGGTTTAGAGCTGTTTATGGTGTGCAAATAAACGTGTTTTTATCTTCAAAAGTTTCCCCTTTCGACAAACAGTCCCCTTTCCAGTTTTTCCTAACAATTTGATTAATACCTTTTGGCCAATACAGCCGACAAGTTTTATTTTCTAGGTTGCATTATAAAAACATCTAAAATGAATATGAAAAAACGACCTATGCATCTTAATTGTTAATTGTAATTAATATATTTTTTAACATAATAATTAATTATAATTAATTGACAGTAATGACGAGTCTGTATTCATTTCAAGTATCATTCTTTGTAATACATTTATTAATATTTTTTTATAGGAAATATAGTAGATAAGTTTTATTGATTAACGTAAAACTCTTTAGTTAGGCATCTGGTATGAAGTAATTCCTTACAAATCTTCTAATCCAAACACGGATGTCCACGAGGAACAATGATGTGAGACGGCTACCCTATGGCATGTCTGGAAGTAGTGAAACAAATGAGGACAATCCTAATGTCTCGAGCCTTATCGACAAATATTTTAGTTTTATGCATGAATTTGGAGACTCCAGATTTCATTTCTCCTACTAATGCAGAATTGGCGTCTTGGGAATTGTTTCCGAGTGGTTGATTCAATCGAATGTTTATGACAGCTGTGCGGGGGTAGAGCCTTGGACAAAGCCAATACTGGAGAAGTAATTCAGAACTCTGTTGGCGTCTGCAACGAGGAAATGTTTTAGACTTATGAAATATATTGGGGTTATTACTTGAAATTTTAAACACAACTCTGTACGGAAGACAAATGAGTTACACCGTGACGCAATACAAAACAGCTAAATTTTGCAAGAAAAGGAACTATGCTTAGTACGAGCGCCACTCATTTTACGTCTCTAAAAACTACTATTGAACAGCCAGGGCTTCCCACTTAATTAAGAAATTTTATTCAAAAACAGAAACAAAAAAAAAAAAGAAAAAAGGAAAAAGCGAAGTTATGCGAGTAGAGATGTTCCTGAGATGGGCTGGCGCCTGGAGGCCGTCAGGGTTTTTATGCTATTATGATTGTAGCCAAGCCCAATCTTCGAGCTCCCCCCAATTTCATCAGCATGTATCCATGTCACAACGAGCAGCTGGGCTAGCCCGAGTTTTTATGTTTTTATTTTTTTCTTTTCTTTTCTTTTTTTGGGTTAAGGATGCCGGGAGAAGGGTGGAGCGGTGCCTTAGCGGGGCATAGAAATTTTTTGTTTTTCTCATTTAACTGGCGGATTTTTAGCTTTGGAGACTATTAAGTGATTGGTCCGAGTCGGAGTGAGGCTTGAGCATCCGGGCTTGTCTGGTGGTTTAAGGAACAGTTCGAACTTTCCTCAGTGTCTCACAATCTTCTTTATTTATTCATGTGAACGAGGCCACTCCTGTTACAATGAAAAAAATCGAAAAAAAAAAAAAAAGGGTAAGTAAGCTATGAAACGATGTCGGTTACCCTAGTTTCTCTCTCGTTTTGTTCTCCGATGATGGTATTGTGTCATTGGTTATTTGGCTTTTATGCTTCGCTACAAGCCGGTAAACCCTGAATAAAACCCTAGAAGGATATATGACCGATCAAGCGAACATGTTACTGCAGCGTACTTGAAATCGTTGCCTCTCTCTCTCTCTCTCTCTCTTTCTCACAACACACACACACACACACAATGGAACAGAAACAGCAACAGAAACAACCAATCGTGTGCGGAGAGTGCGGGGCAAACCCATCAAAGTACAGATGCCCAGCTTGCTCACTGCGGTCTTGTAGTCTCCCTTGCGTCAAAGCCCACAAGCAACGCACCGGCTGTACTGGCAAGCGAGACCAAACCCATTTCGTCCCTCTCTCTAACTTCGACGATAATCTCCTCTTTTCTGGTAACTCTGTCTCACGGCTCTTTCCTTCTCCGTCACACTCTCTCTCTGTGATATTTTTTCCTTTTTTTTTTTTTTTTGGAGTCCTCTGCTTTCTGCTGAAGGGAAAATTTTAATGTTATTTATTTTGGGCCTGTGCGGTTTGCTTTTATCCGTGAATAGATTATAATTTGCTGGAGGAGATGAAGAGGGTCGCTGAATCTGCTCGGAGGATGAGAGCTCAATTTCGAGTGCATCCTTATCCCAAGTTTCCACCTCATCTTCGAAGCCTTGTGCATGCAGCCGCCAATCGAAGAACAAAGCTTCTTCTTTTCCCAACTGGAATGTCAAGGAGAGATAATAATCAAACTCGCTACAACCATAGGTTATTGCCATTTTATTGGAACCTGCACCTAGCTATGATATATAGATCGTAGAAGTCTGATTTTGTTTTTTTCCTTTTTTATTGTGTGGTTTTTCATAGTTGTGTGTTCTGCTTTTGTATCTTGGCCTAACATGTTGCTTTGCATTGATTTTTTTAAGAATTTCTTTAAATTTGTGCCATTGATGTCAGGGGCTTTTTGAGCATTTTTGCCTTGCCAGTTTGCCATAATCTATGGTTTTAATATTTCTCATTGATGATAATGGAGAATTTTTAGTTTTCAAAGCTGTGTCTCGATGACATGATTAGTGGTTGGTATAGACTAGTTACTATTTGGGTGCTTATAGTCCCTTGCCGATGATTTGTTCAGGAAGAAGTTTATCTCTTGGACTATTGAGTGGCGGTTTCACTCGACAGACATTGTTTTACTTGACCATCGGTGAGTTGTTCTGCTGTATTATGATAATCTCTCGGTACTTATGAGCTGTGATGGGGTTATGAACAACAGATAGAAGTATAGAACTCAAGCATTAACTCTCCTGACAGAGTACACGAAGACGCAAACCTCTATTCAGTTATGGAGAAGCATCTGAAACCTGGGCCATGGAACCATTCGTTAAGGCAATTCTGCGAGAACCTGGATTCTCTCAAATTTTTTATTCGTAAAAATCCACAGGTATGAGTCCACGACGCAATTTTTATTGGCCTATGGGAATACTGCAAGTTCAAAGTATCCAAGGACAATTATGCATAGACATAGTTCAAGTTAGGAGTAATTGGGGAGTTCAAGATTTTCAAAGGTACTTAGATGGATATGGTTCAAGCTAGGAGTATCTAGGTCCAAAACATCCACCGATGTTCAACATTTATGCTGTTCAACTGGGCCTCATTGTCATATACTTTGTCTTGCAATATGTGATAAATAGGTAGCCTGATTTAAAATACTGTCTCCTATTGCACAAATTTTATGGTACAACTCTCCTTCATATTGAAATGAAGGTTATTAGTTGCAAAGATGACCTACAATTTGCATTTTGTTCTATTATCTCTTTACCAAATTATCTGATCTCAGCCTATAAAAGTGAATTTGGTGGACCCTTGAACACTTGAATAGTGCTATTCCGAGAAGAAAAAAAGTAAATATAGAGCTTGTTCCATTGTCTATTGGGAAAGCTGTATTTGGGTGCCTTTATTTGTAAATCTTTTAATCGTACTGAATCTATTACTTCAAACCCTTTTTCCTCAACAATACCTTGGTGACCTGTAAGTTTGGCCATAGGTTTGCAATTGACATAAAATGCATTTAATCATCTTCTATCCCATATAACCTGTACAACAGAGAGAAAAAATGAGGGTGCAGTCATATACTTATATCAACCCACCCTGACCACAACCAACACAGGATATTCAGATACTTTATGAATTCAACTCAGGGATTTTTTGTTTTTCTTTTCAGAGACCCAAGTCACCCTTCTGCGAATTGGACGTTAAGGTCCCTTTAAGGCAGCAATTGGCAGAAGCTATTATTCTGGAGTACCCTGTTGTTCATGTTTTCCTTCCCTCACACAGTTTTGACTTTGAAGTTTTGAAGAAGGTGCATCCCGACGCCCAGAGATGTGAAGCTAAGGATTCTAGTAGCAATGACTATCCTAGCCCAAAAGGTGTTGCCTTTCCAGAGGAGGAAATAGAAGAGGACAACGGGTCTACAGATCCTAATTTTTATGATATTATCAGGGATGTGAAGCCGGGTTCACTCCATGGAATTTCATGCCGTAATGTATCTGAGAAAGCATCAGATTCATCTAATGGCTCTTTGTTGGAAAAACCAATGTCAGGCAGTAGATTGGGTTCCAGCTCCACAGTTACAGAACCAAAAGCTTTTGAGAAGATGGAATTTGACTTTGAACAAGGCTTCCTAGATGAATACTCAGATCTTATTTCCCAATTTAATCCCGATGACTTTCTTGATTTGGAAGGTGAATTTTCCTTTGAAGCAGAAAGAATAGGTGTTTCAGATCCCGGGCAAAATTTGTTGGCAGAGGAATTAGAAGAGGGAGAAATTGCGGAGTAGCTGGTTTGACCGTATCCTGGTTTGAATTTTGCCCGCTGGAATTTAACAAGAAGCATTTCGCGAGAGGGTTCCTTCCATCTTCAGTTCCAATCATACAGTGCCATTGAGCTTCGGTTCTCATGCTTGTGCCTTGAAGGCGAAGTTTGTTGTTCCTGCAGCCATAATTAACAGATAAGGCACGTGTGCTCCGCTTCATGGGAAGCACGAGGAGGTTGTCGGACTTGTTAATTGGACCTATCAATGGTACCCAATGGGGATGTACTTGTCCGATGTTGCATTTTGATGCTACAACAGCTGCCTGCAGACCTCCTTGATCTGGCACCCTGGCCGCTTCATTTTGTTGACGATTGCTGTCATCTACTGTGGCCTAATTTTGTTAACCATTATTCCCCTATTTTAAGTCTCTCTCTCTTGTGCTTTCATTCATTTATTTATTTATTTTTATTCAATTTTCTTTCTTTTTTTTTTCAAGCGTCATCATGTCCAGTTTTCTTGGAGCGTGTGATTTACTTTACTACTCATGAATCATTATGGGTTTTTGTATATAACATCTTTGTCCAATGAGAGTACGAGACGTATTAAAATTTGAAGTTGGTATCCATCTAATTCTTTTACCTAATTAAAATGAAATAAAATAAATGATCTGAAAAAATCGTTGGATCCAGTTGACTTTGATCGGTGAAATAGATAGGATTTTAGTAAAACCAAAAAGAATGTTTTAAAATTTTTAAAAATAAAATGTATATAATTATATTATGTTATTAGGAATATTTGTGGAGATATGTATTTAAATTTTATTTTATTTATTTTTTCTAATATACAAATATAAATTATATTTTTTGAAACAAAAATTGATCTATTGGTCTGGTCGTCAGAAGTCGGATCTACTGATCCATAGAACCGGACCCTCGCCTGGGTCAGGGTCAGTTCCGGGGTATAATTATAAATAAATAAATAAATAAAAAAGAAAGAAAACTAGGGTTGAAACGGAGACCATTTTCAGGCATTCATAGAACTCATTTATGCAGCCCAGGTCAAATGCTTTGATGTCTTTTGTGGAACAATTTCTTTTCGCGGCGGTGCCTTTTGGCTGTGTGGTCAGTGATCACATTTGGCGTTTGCAACCTGCAGAGGCCATAGCTCTGCGCTGAAGGACCAGGTCACTGTAAAAGCTTGCGAAACGATTCCATAAATACTATTTTTTATCTCACGATGTAAAATAAATTTATATTAAAATTATTTTATATTATATAAATAATATTATATTTTATAATACATATATATATATATCTATAATTAAAGCTAAATTGTTGGGAATTATTGGCTGATTAAAGTAGCACCGTCAGTCAATCAGTCCAGAGATTTCGCAAGCTAGGGGGATTATTTTTTGTTGAATTCTGCTGTTTCCCAGAAAGAAATGGCACTTCGTCTCAACTTTGCAGCCTGCTCTCCTGCTTCTCTGCCTCTCTGTTCTCCGTCCCCTTCTTGTCGTTGTCGTTGTTGTTGTTCTTCTTCTTCTAAATCCTTGGCCTTGAATTCTCACTTGTTTGCTCAACCGGCTCGCGGCCGTCTTCGTGTCGGTCGCCACTCCACCTACCGCCGCCGGTTATCTTTCATGCCGGGGGCTACGGCGTTTTCTGCGGCGGAGTCGGAGGAGGTTTCTGGTGCCGAAAAGAAGAAGCCACTGCTCGAGGTCAAGGATTTGACCGCCGCGTTGGCTAATTCCGAACAGGAGATTCTTAAGGGCGTGAACCTCGTTGTTTATGAGGGAGAGGTTCGTGTTTCGAATTGGAATCCTTAATCTTTTTTCCAACAAGCACTTCAGTTATCGTTTTATTCTTCAAATAATATGCCAGTAGTAATATATTGATGATATGGTGGTGCTAATGAGGCTCATTCAGTCTTTGTTGCGGGCTTCCTGTGATCTAGGTTCACGCTATTATGGGAAAGAATGGGTCTGGTAAGAGCACATTGTCAAAGGTGTGTACTTCCCTTTAGCTCAAAAGGTTCGAGGCAAAAACTATTCCTTGTGGGTCTTATTCGATCGGATTTCTTTCTTGGGTTTTAGGTTCTTGTTGGGCACCCGGATTATGAAGTGACAGGAGGAAGTGTTTTCTTTAAAGGGGAGAACTTGCTTGACATGGAGCCGGAGGAAAGGTCCCTCGCTGGCCTTTTTATGAGCTTCCAGTCCCCTGTTGAGATCCCAGGTGTTAGCAATATTGACTTCCTCAATATGGCATATAATGCTCGAAGAAAAAAGCTTGGTCTGCCGGAGCTTGGACCAATTGAGGCATGCAATTATTTTACTTGTTAGTGGTTTTTACCCTCACGGCATGGAGATCTTTGAGGCACAAGTACCTTTTGCTTGAGATCTTTCAAAGTGTACCCATAGCCTGTACATTTGAGTAGGATTAAACTGTTTCCATTAGCTGTGATTGTTGTTCACATTCATGCCTCTTCATGGTTTAAGGTTTGCATTGAGGCAAAATGTTTTTGTTTCATCTTGATGCTAAGAGATTGAAACAACACCACAGTCTTGCCTATTGCATCATCAATTACCTTGTTCTTGAAAGAGCTGAATGATTTAGAAGTCTTTATCTTCATTTAGGATAGTTGACACAAATTCTACTCAATCTTTTGATGGTTTTATCTCCTTGGTGGATTTGCTAATTCCATAGGGGTGTACATTTATCCAAGGGGACAAAGATTGAGAATGGACTCTTCATTCTATTATTTGGTATGTTTGACATTAAAGAATGAAAGGAATGGAAGTAAAATTCCTAATATTAGAAATTTTATGTTCACATTAGAGCTAGGTTTAAGAGATTAATAATAGAATTATAAGTCTGTTTCCATTCTCATTTACTCTCTTTTAATTTTGTAATCCTTGATTGAAAAACAGAGCTCAAGTTTATGAATCAGAGTACTAATTTAGAATGGAGCTCCCATGATTTGGCATATGAAAACTTAGGATGACATTTACACAGTATTTTGGCTATATAAGCAAGGCAGCCTAAGTAGTTTTCTTCACCTGCCAAATAGTGTGTTTCTAAGTGAGAAGCCTATTCATTTAGGTTAAAAGCAATTTAGTGTTGCTTATCGTTTAAGTGGATGCACTGATATTTGTTTTTTCATTGCAGTTTTATGCTTACCTGTTTCCCAAACTTGAGTCAGTAAACATGAAGAGTGACTTTCTTAACAGAAATGTCAATGAAGGATTTAGTGGAGGTGAAAGGAAGCGCAATGAGATTTTACAACTTGTGGTACTGTTTCTCAACTTCCTTTCATTTTAGGCTTGTGCTTCTATGTGTCTTAAGACTTCTTCTTGCAAATAGTGTAGGAGGATAGACTTTTTCTGTTCATGTGCACATGATGTATAATATCTGTTTATATGGAAAAGATATGCTTAGGACTAGGTAATGCAGTTTAGGTTTTTGCATTTTTTATTTGGCCATTAGTGCCCAAATAGGCATTTGGGTTAAAGAAAATGATATGCTTGTGGGTATCCTCTTTCAATTGCATGTATCTAGTAAGGTGGTAGTTGGTGAAGGGATGCTTTGGGTGGAGTAGCTATGTTGGTGTACTTAATAGAGAAGTTCTGGTGTGCATGTCAAGTCCTTTGGAGGCTATATGAAAAACATGTGCACTTAAATGTTGCTTGTTCTGGGAGGTGCTTGGAGAAGAAGCTTGATTTTGTTAAGCTTAAAAGGAAGGAAGAGAAATTCACACTAGAAGTTTTGCTAAGTTGTGGCTGAAATGCCTAACACTTTTGGATTATTAGCGGGTGAGAAAGTTGTGGGAATGTAGAACATGTGATGGCCATTCAATATGTGGTAAGCTGTGGGGTTGGGATTTTAAAATTTTTAAATAGATGAGAAGATGAATTTGTTTTGATCCCTTTGACTCACTTGCTTAACTGGACAAGCTGAGGGAGTGACGATTGTGTTGGTTTGGATACATCCAGTGTAATGTAGAAATGCTCCAATAAAAAATGGGACAAATCTAGGTGGGTGATTACAGCATAGGGAAAATGGAACCTAAGTTGCCTTGAAAAGTCATGTTTAGAAGGGTCTAGAATGAATATACCTCACATCATACTCCATTCAGAATAGATCGGAATTGCAAGAAAAGATTCATGTAGCTGAACTCATCTAAATTTGAGATTGAGGCTTTGTTATTGTTGTCATCGTCACCTTTGCTGTTGTCATTACTTAATAGTTACATATTTTTCTACAAGCCTTACTTCTCTGAAACTTAGCTGAGTATATTACTCTTTCTGCTTTGTTCCTTATTTTTGGAAAAGGATTGCATTGTGTTAAGTGAAGATGAAACAGCAATCAAATGCATGTCACCAAATCAGGGTGCTTTATGAGCGATTGGTCATGTGTTAGGCTATCTCATCTTTTATATGATAATTTCCTTGTGATTCCAGGTTCTGGGTGCAGACTTAGCCATACTAGACGAGATTGATTCTGGTTTAGATAGTGATGCACTTAGAGAAGTGGCAAAAGCAGTCAATGGATTGTTGACTCCAAAGAACTCTGTTCTGATGATTACTCACTATCTACGACTTCTTGAATCCATTAAGCCATCATTCATCCATGTCATGGTAAGTCATTCTCAAATATTGGCAAATAGGATGGGAATTTCATGCAGAAATCTACTCCTTGAAACTTTGATTTGGCTGTGTAATCAATTTCGTGGTTTTCTTGCCCAAGACTCGGAGAGCTTAGAAGAATTCTAAACTAGAATTTGTTCTTTTTTTTTCTTTCTTTCTTTTTGTGCCTGTTGGTCTTTTAGGAGAATGGAAAGATTGTAAGGACGGGCGATATCTCGATAGCAAAGGTTCTTCAGGACGAAGGCTATAAAGCAGTATCTGCCTGATAGGCACAGGCCAACGGTGAATGGTAACCCTCCGGGCCACCGCCAACTGAGCGCATGACATTTTCGTGTTCATATTTATCTGTTGTCCACCGGCCTATGTTCTGTTTGTAGCATATTTTTTTCAATTAACCTTTTTTTTTTTTTAACAAAGTAATTTACATTGTTATATAGAGTAATCTCAAGGCCAATTGCGGGAGCATGAGTCTCCTTCTTTCAAGCAGACTGCACTTTTTCCCCACGCAATTATTAGATTGCAAGCAAGGTGGTTTGTTATTCTTTAAAGTGAGAAAATTTCCCAGCTCTTGCAAGCCTTAGCTCTCTCCAATCCCCTGAAATAATTGTGGGCGTAATTTCTGATGTACGAAAAAAGGTAATAAATTTGTAAAATTTGGGATTTTCTTTATTCACAAATCACAAAGAAAAAAAATAAAAAAGAAAGAAAAACGTATTCAGAAGATCGAATAAAAATTTCATCTGGAGTTGAGTTCATCGGGAGCCGCTTCCCGACCTCTCCAACATCTTTCTACATCATGGAATTTGAGTTTTGGGATCAGGTGAGCTATTCCTTGTCGACCTCTCTTATGGCACTGTGGCCTGCGTAACTTGATGGTTTTGTCACGGTAAAAGTTACTGACATGATTGAGTTCTTGGCGTACTTGATTTACATTCAATGCAGGATTGTGCTAGACTTCCTCGTAGGATTTTATGATGTCTTTTGGTTACGGAGGTTCCCCCCACAACAAAGGTAACACTGACACTGAATGTTAATTGTTCCTTCACGAGGGTGGTCACAGTAATTCAGCCGGCGGGACCATTAACAAAGTGGGCCGACGAATATCATTGACTTGGGTTTTAAGCAAATGATGAAGCGGAGGCTTTTTAAAGCTTTAAAATTGTCCCGAGCAGGTGACGTGATTTTTTTTTTTTTTTTGAGTAACCCTATCTAAGAAATACGCAAAAAAACAACTCTTCACATATTTATTTACAATGATCAACCAACCAGGGACGTCGCCTCAATTTACATCAAATTTATTTTTGATAATTTTACTTATAATTTGTAGGAACCAAGCTATTAGGCAAGCAATCGTGTTTGATTGAGAAGGGCTGCCGTCCGCACATAGGTAACATGTCATGCACTCAACTGAATAGGTTGGCCCCGAAAAGGGAAAATACAAAGGCTAAACAGCCAGTCAACCAAAAACGATCTGGTAAAAAAAAAAAAAAAAAGAAAAATTTTGGTCTTCTGCCCCCCCTTATCTTCTACTCCTGCAAGAAGTTTTGTTTTTGTTTTGGATAGACTTGCAAGATCTTAAATCGTCAATACTCAATAGAAATAGAGAGTAATCCCATGAAAACTTTGATCCAATGTTAGCATTAAAGTGATAGTTAAGGATTTTTTTATTATTATTATTATGGTTTAAGCTAATTGATTCCGATTAGGACTCAAGAAAGATTTTTTGAATTATAAATTCGTTGATATGGTTAAAAGAATTTGAGATTAAATCAAGTTAAGTTCATTGATAAAAGAATAAACAAAAATAAAAAAATAGAACTTAAAAATTTCTTATCGTTCAATTAGGACCATGTAAACTTTATTTTAAGTTTCATTGACCATTGAAAAGTAAGATTAAGGGTTGGTAGCATACTAAGGTAACTTTCTTCAAACCTTAAATATTATCCAAAAACTGAGAATTATACTTATAATAATTTTGGACCACGTAAAAAAAAAAAAAAAAAAAGAAGAAGAAAAAGAAGGGAAATTCGATCGGTGAAAGTAAAAGTCTAATAGTTTTGGCTTCCTTCCTCCTTTTCTTGTCTAACAATTTGTAGCGAAATCCCCAAATTGTCCCTTTCTCTGACAAAACTCCTCACTTCCCCTCTCGCCAGGTCCCTCCAGCGTATCCTCATCTCTCTTCTCTTTCTTTCCCCCTCCTTCTCTCACTAGATTTAATAAATCGACCACATATATACATCTATATATATATATATATAGATATAGACATACGCATATTACGTCATTCTCTACTTTCCTCAGATTTCTCGATTGCACGGCCGGCGATGACTCTGGTGACTCCTCTATCGTTGGATGTAATTACTTTTAAGTCTGAGCTAATAACGCTATCGCGTCAGTGGTTTTGGTCGTTACAACTCAATTTCAGTTTCGTGTTTCGAAGCGATTGAGCTCTCTCGAGCGATTGTAAAGATGTTGCTTCGTAATTTATGTTTGCGGGTCTTCATGCACGAGGATTGTACGGCTTGGATCATCAGATCCGTGCCTTTTTCTATTCGCTAGCTCTCTCTCTCTCTCTCTCTCTCTCTCTCTCTCATATTCTTGGATTTTTAATTTATACAGCTTTGAGCTTTGTTTATATTTTTGGACTAAATATTTTTATTATTTATATTTTTGCACCAGCAACAGCAACAGCAGCAGCAGCAGCAGGACGATGAGATGCTGGTCCCGCACTCCGACTTCGTGGAGGGTCCTCAGCCCATGGAAGGTGCATTCCCTTTCTTTCCCTACTTCCACCGGAATTTTTTTCCCTTCTGTTGTTTCCCGAGAAAAATTCCCCATATCAGAGCCCTAAAGCTCCTTTTTTTTTTTTTTTTTTACTTCTTATTTTGGTTCAAATTGGATCAATCGAGCATTCTGGTTTTGGATTATGATTTTTATTTCTGCCTCTTACTTCGCTGATTTTAGTTTTCAATTAGGGTTTAAATTCTGTTTTGCAATGTTGGCTTCGGTTGTTTTTCCTTTTTTAGTAACTTAATTTGGGATTAGTGGAATTAGTCATGGTGGTCTTGAAATACTGCATTTCTGATTTTGAAGTTAATGTCTTCCTTTTCTTTTTATTTTTTGTTTTTTGTTTTTTTTTTTTTGAAAGCAGCACAATCGGAGACAGCAAGTGCAGTGGATGCACAGTCATTAGATGATCCTCCATCTGCCAGGTTTACGTGGACAATTGATAATTTTTCAAGGCTTAATACCAAAAAGCTTTACTCTGATATCTTTGTTGTTGGAGGCTATAAATGGTATGTTGATCTCTTGTCATTTGTCATATTCTGTGTAGTCTTTGTGTACTTGATACAATTTGCTATTGTTTGATTGATAATGTAGGCGGATACTGATTTTTCCAAAGGGGAACAATGTGGATCATTTGTCTATGTATCTAGATGTTGCAGATTCTGCAACTTTGCCATATGGTTGGAGTAGATATGCACAATTCAGTTTATCAATTGTCAATCAGATTCATCAAAGATACTCGATCCGAAAAGGTATTGTCTTGCTACTTGATGAGGTGGAACTTTTTTATGCACCCATTTATGGCTGCCTATTGCTCTCCACGTGTTAAAGTCACCTTTAGTGTTTAAATTGATGTTGCTCATTATGTTGTTGAATGAATGCACCTGTGTAATGTATTTAAGATTTTCTTTTTCCTTGACAAATTAGGGCACTTCACTTAGCAGGAATGTAATGGAATTTATCACAGTATCATCTCAGATGTGTTCCTTTCCAATTTCTGTTTGAAGTTTTCAACTTTTCTCCTGTTATGTGATGCTTTACCGATTAAGTGCTTTTTTTGTGGTTGTAGTTTGGCTTTCTCATTGGCAAGTTGTGCCTCTCTTGTACTTGGTGTTGCGTTGTATTTTTCTCATGTGGATGTGCTCATTTGTGTATGATAATCCCTGAAGAAATTAAAAATCAAAAAATGAAAAGGAAACCTTCTCCTCACTTGCATACTCAATCTTCTTGTAATACTTTTGTGCCAGAATGGGACATGAGTTGAGCATTTGATTAATTTAATTTTTTCTAGGCAGGAAAAAAGTTCTAGTAGAAGACAATATGTTTTATTCTAATGTGTTCCCTACTCATTGCTTGTGATAGTACAATTATGATAGAATTAGTTGCAATTGTGTAATATTTGCCAAAAAAATAGACATTTTTTCACTGCTAATTTTCTGCTTTTTCTTTGTTGGGGGGGGGTGAGGCGGTTGATTTATCAGGCAGTTCCATGTTCTATATACTGCTATATCCTCTTTCCCCTCTTCCTGCTGGGGGAGTTGGCTATATTTCAAAGGTCAATGTGATCTCAATATTAGCAATGGTGTGGAGTTGTAATGTGGGTTTTAATGAGGAAGAGTACCAATCATTTGTGGGATACATTAGGTCTTAAAACTAGAATCTAAGGTTTTAGGGTGCATAGCACAAAAATAGAATATATGCATCCCTTGCCATCATATTGTTGATTTGTAATTGTAAACAACATTTTGTTCTTATAAAACTGTTATCTTATTCAATATTATTTTAATTAAGCATCAACTTTCTATTATAAATGAATAAGTTTGTAACTGTAAATAATATTTTGTTCTTATAGAATTATTTTATTTAATATTGTTCTAAACATATATTAAGTTTAATTATACATAAATAAATTTGTAACTGTAAACAATATTTTGTGCTTATAAAAGATTTATTTTATTCAATATCATCAATGAAAGCTCTATTTAATTAAAAGCACCATGAGGATGAATGTAACTATTTAATTTGTCATTTCTGATCTTAGGATGTTTGTCTATGGCAACTGATGCTAATTTGAATATTTATACAAGGATATATACATTTACCAAAAATTAGAAACTTTTGACGACTTTGCCTGGAATATCATAGCTAAGCATGTTAATGTGTCTTATATTGATGGGGCAAGTCCTAGGAAGCAATTGATTAATATTATTGGAAGTCTCTTATTTTCACATCAGACAGTAGCATTAAGTACTGGCTTCATCACAAGGATATCATGGCTGTTACCACCACCACAAGTACTACTGCAATAATAATTATTTTGGTTTCTAAATCTGTGTCATGGGTTAGATATAACATGGATATTTATTTAACAAGTTCTGATATTTTCAATATTTCATAATATTCATCATCTTACCACATGGTTGCATTTAAGAGCATCCATTGCAGTATGCAGGATTGATATTAAACAATAACTCCAATGTGTGTTCTGAGACAGGAAATGACTAGAGTGTGGATGTAAGAGCAAAATTTACGAAATTTTGGATGTATATGAGAAGTATTCCAACATCCCTTAAATAAATCCAATTGTCCAACAAATCTCAGAGTTGTCCTTACTGAAGAAATTTAAATATTTATGGGTTATAAGGGTGAGAAAAGTATATGCTTTGATTGTTTTTGATGTTTGAAATGGTGATTTGTTGGCCAGATTTGCATTTTGTAAAGTGTACATCTCAATTGAACTTACCTCTGGGCAAATGTTTCTCTTGGCTGTTTACTTATCTTTTCCCGTTCTTGCAAGTGAAAGAATGGTAGATACAGCTTGGCTGTGACAATTTTTCCCTCAAGAATGGACATGCTCATTAATGTGGATGCTTTATATTGTGAAAAATTAATTATATGGTGGATTCTTCTGGAAGAATATAATAACAATTTTTTTTTTGTTTGATATATGTTTAAAAGCTCTTCAGTGATGGCTGTTCTGTCCTTTCTTCAGAGACACAGCACCAGTTCAATGGCCGAGAGAGTGATTGGGGCTTCACTTCATACATGCCTCTTGGAGAGTTATATGATCCTACTCGAGGATATCTGGTTAATGACACATGTGTAGTTGAAGCTGATGTTGCTGTTCGTAGGGTGATTGATTACTGGTCACATGATTCAAAGAAGGAGACAGGTTGTGTTGGACTTAAAAATCAAGGAGCCACTTGTTATATGAACTCTCTCCTTCAAACACTGTACCATATTCCTTACTTCAGAAAGGTTAATATATCAGGTTATCATAACTTGAACTGTTGGAATTTTCTATAAGGCCAATGTCTGAAAAATGATAATTACAGGCTGTGTATCATATGCCAACAACAGAGAATGATATGCCATCAGGGAGCATTCCTTTGGCTTTGCAGAGTTTGTTTTATAAGCTTCAGTATAGCGATACTAGTGTAGCGACAAAAGAGTTGACAAAGTCTTTTGGCTGGGATACATATGATTCTTTCATGCAGCATGATGTACAAGAACTTAATAGGGTTCTTTGTGAGAAGCTTGAAGATAAAATGAAGGTACATGTGTTCTGTTATTTTGGGACTTTCCCTTTCATTGGTACTTTATGATGTTAGAAAAAGTGTTGAAGTTTAGTGTTTTATTTTATTGGTAGGGAACTGTTGTGGAGGGTACAATACAGCAGCTATTTGAAGGGCATCACATGAATTATATTGAATGTATCAACGTGGATTACAAGTCTACGAGAAAGGAATCATTTTATGGTACACTTTTAGGCTGCAGAGGATAACTGTATTGTCAGACATTCATTTTCTGTTCCTCACACAGTGGTGTAAACATATCATTGCAGATCTTCAGCTTGATGTCAAAGGGTGTCAGGATGTTTATGCTTCTTTTGACAAATATGTGGAGGTGGAACGTCTTGAGGGTGATAATAAGTATCATGCAGAACAATATGGTCTGCAGGTGAGATGCTTTTGGAAAGCTAGCGCTTAAAGGCTTTTTTCTCTTTTTTTAATGCTGACTTGTTTGTAAGAGTTCTTGATTCAACAGTGCAACTTTTATATTTGGTTTGCTGTTTTCTTTGAGGGGTTTTGTTCTGTGAAAAGTAATATACAACCTGTCATTATCCATTCCTTTTGACATTCTGACAAAATGTGTTTTTTTTCCACATTTCCTTTTAGCTTATTTTACTGTTTGATTGTTGTTTTCTAGCTTTTGCTGTTCTGGAATTGTTTTTAATGTACCTTATTTTATTTAAATGTACAGGATGCTAAGAAAGGTGTCCTATTCATTGACTTCCCTCCTGTGCTTCAACTTCAATTAAAACGGTTTGAGTATGATTTTATGCGAGATACCATGGTAAAGGTTAGTGATTAGATACATGATCATATGCCCTTTTGATTTTTTATGTACAACTGGCTGCGTACTGATGTGCAATTTGTTACTCAGATTACCACTTTGTGGTTAAAAAAAAAAAAAAAAAAAGAGGAGAGCTTTACAGTGCATGGGTCTCCCCACTTTTATGGGGGAGGGTTGTCTGCTTTACATCGCCTCCTTTTCATTTTCTAAAGATGCTATTGCTATGACTCAAAACTTGTGACCCTTTGGTTACAAAGGAGCAATGTTGGTGTTTTGACTCCTTTGATGGGATTAATGCTAGTCAAAAGTATTTTTCTGACTCTTTCAATTTCCAATATCATCATGTATTCCTAACCTGAAGTTTTTGACTAATTAACTAATATGCTGATTTTGCAACAAAGGATTTTTAAAGAAAAGCTTTCAAAGTACATAAGAGCACCCACTTGGCATAAGACATTACCAACTCTATCATATGTGTCAGCTTTTATACCTGGCTCACTTATTTTAATGGTGAAACTTCATGTCCTACTGGCCCAAAGTCCAGGGAAAAGAATGTGCCTCTATTTTCTAGCAGGTCTTCTGTTGCACTACTGTTCTAGTCAATTCTTGGATTTACATGTATATCTACCTTGATGATCTAATCATTGATATTATTTTGAAATGTATTGGTAATTTTGTGAAAAAGCAGAATTGAAAATATACTTGTGGTAGCAATTATTGTGCCATATGAGTAGTTGTAGCAACATATAGACTACTCCCTCACTGGATTAAAGTTTGTGTAGCTTTTCCGTTTTGCAATGCCTAAATACTTTTGTTGGCCTACTTTTTTTTATTTTATCCAATATGCTTCTTCAAGGTTTTCTTGGGTGAATTCATGCTTTTTCCTGTACAAAGTGAAAACTTAAAGAAGGAAATTGTGTGTAAGATCTGTAATCTATGGATTCATTGCTTATTGAGCCTTTTCTGTTTGATTCCTAATTTCTGTCAAGGCGCCCAATTCTTGGCATTTGGACTTTCATTAAGTCCTTTGACTGAGCTTTTTAGGGATGCCAAGCTGCTTGTTATTCCACTTTTGCATGGTCATTTAAAGTAAGCAAGTTACTTCACATATCTGTTTGCCTAGATTTGAAAAACTACTATAAACCAGTAAGGCTGTGTTGATCACATCTGTTGAGTAGACTACATATTCTTCATGATGAACTACAAGGAAGTAAAACAGCCTGTACTTGTCAACTAGTCATAGTTAAATTTAGACCAATAACAGAGGCTATTTGGTATTTGAAGTACAAAATATGGGTGCTAAAATTGAATGCATTAAAATTTGTTTGGTTACAGCTGCTTGAGAAAAGTTAAAACAATAAAAGAAAATGTATCATTTTTTTCTTTAAAGGTCATTCTTTTTTATATTTGTGTTTGAATGTTTGTGGAACTGAGCATAGAAAAGTTGAATTGAACTTGACATGAGCTCATTAATGATATTTCAAGCTTTTAAATGCAGATGAGTGGATGGTTGGCACTCATTGTTTTATGAGCTTGTGTTGCTTGACTAATTTATCTTGCAAAATATTGTGTAATCTTTGTTGTGTTCTTTTCTTGTTGCACCACTTCCTTTTGGGTCTTCATTTGTAGTTAGTCTCAACTTTATGCTAATACCCTGCAGATAAATGATCGTTATGAGTTCCCTTTACAACTTGACCTTGATAGAGAAAATGGCAAATATTTGTCACCTGAGGCAGACAGAAGTGTCCGCAATCTGTATGCCCTTCACAGGTATCAGCCATCCTTTTTCTAGGCCTTCTTCAAAATGATGCAGCCCTTACCATGTTGGTGGAAGAATTTCTTGAGCTTAAACAAGACTATTGAACTACACTACTTGTTATGGATGTCATGTTCTAAAATCATGGGAGAGAGTTGGTATGATGTACAAGTTAATAATTGATAAGCACAATATCCTCATAAAAAGCAGAGGGATGCACTTTGTACTAAGTATGAACACTGTAGGCAGAAGTTGATGATGCTTGGTGCTACACAGAGTGTGTTTCCACATTTTTATAGTAGTCATGAGTCTATGACTTAGTGAAGTATTTATCCTGTTTTCCTTGCGCTCCTATTGTTTTCCTTGTCTTCTCCATTCTTAGTAATTTTCTGTACCAACCTGTCAAATGGTGGTTTAAATAAAGTTCTAATTTGCCAGCAGATTCATTCAATGTCATGGTTTTTGCCCCCTTATGTGGGATAAATATTTAGGTTGAATGCACCTTTAATCATACAATATGGTTACTGGCTTCCTTGGCCTTTTTTTTTTTAATATTAATATTTTATCCTTTCAATGATGCGATGAATTTGAGGGAACAGGGTCATATATCACCCAGTTAAATTTTTCATTAATGCCCAGTTTCATCATGTTTAGTTTATTTGAGTAAATTTATCCTGTCATGGTCTTCTTTTTGTGCTGCTTTGGTTGACTGTTTCCATCATTACAATTAACAGTACAGAACATCCCATATCCTTTATTCTACTTTCATAGTTTTTCTTTGTTCAGCTTTTTATTTCTGCTTTTTGTGCAACATGTCACTGTTGAAAGTATAATCGGATTTCCTGATTTGTTTCTTCTTGGTTGCCAATAATGGATCATGCATTTCTTGTTTACAGTGTTTTGGTCCATAGTGGCGGTGTACATGGTGGACACTACTATGCTTATATCAGACCAACTCTCTCTGATCAATGGTATGGATCAAGCTGCATGGAGTTTTGCTGTTTTCATAAATGTCCTCAGTAGACATAATTCTTTCATGTAGTAACTGAAGCGTTACAGCCTCTCCTTGTTTTAATTTGGGTGACATAAAGTCTTCTTGAATTCACCAAGGATACTAATGAGCAGCATCACTGTCTTTGTTAGCCTTTTTTTTTTTTTCTATCCCTTTTCTTGAAAACAGAGATGTTTCTTGTTAGCATATCCCCTTTTTTAGGTATACAAATCCCCTTAATCCTTATTATTTTTACATTCACTCTTCCGCACTGTCATTTAACTAGTTCTCCTGATATTGCAATTTTGCTAACATTATTTGGCATTAAATTGCTTTTGCTTTTACCCACTTGAGATCCCTGCAATTCAATTGCCTAATGAAATCTTCTAATTGCAGTCATTTCTCATTTATTCTGAATTCCCTGAGTTTTGTGGTATACAGGCTTAAATTTGATGATGAGCGGGTAACCAAAGAGGATATGAAAAGGGTGTTAGAAGAGCAATATGGTGGTGAGGAAGAGGTAATGTTTTCCAGTACTACTAGTTAACCTTTATTATATCAGTTCTTAGTGTTGATTGAGCTTCCTTGATTTTTAATGAACAGTTGCCACAGACAAATCCTGGCTTCAACAACTCTCCATTTAAGTTTACGAAATATTCAAATGCTTATATGCTTGTGTACATCCGTGAAAGTGACAAGGAAAAGATCATCTGCAATGTGGATGAGAAAGACATTGCCGAGCACCTCAGGGTGAGATGTTGGCAGTAACTTTCATCAATTTGCATTTTTGGAATTTTGTTAAGCTAAAAACAGTTGGCCCACACTCCAAATATCTCACTGCAGATGCGATTAAAGAAAGAACAAGAGGAGAAGGAACAAAAGAGGAAGGAAAAGGCCGAAGCTCATTTGTACACTATCATAAAGGTTTCAATATTCCAAAAGTTTCTCTTCTGGTTTTGTGTTCTTTCTCCCCATGTCTACTCAGATAGGCAAATGTGCAAGCACATAAGTGATATGTAACATCAATTACTGATTCAGTTGTCACTTGTTTTTAGGTTGCACGTAGTGAGGATTTACTTGAACAGATTGGAAAGGATATTTATTTTGATCTTGTAGATCATGACAAAGTTCATAGTTTCCGGATCCAGAAACAGATCTCCTTTAACCTTTTCAAGGTTCTCTCTCACATAAATCTATATAGATGTCTATGTATATATGCTGCTTGCTCACCTGCCTGCATGTGTGATTTGTTGTTTTGAAATTGGAACTCTTTATGACTGACTGGATCAATTGCAGTCTTGCAAACTTTTATAATGACCATATGTCTTAAGTAGCGTATTTAACAGCTGATCCTTTTGCCTCAACTATATGTTTTGTAGCTTCTGTTCTTGTGGGAGTCTTTTTGACTATTAGCACCATTGTTATGCATGCCTGCCTTTTTAATTAGTTGCATTTGTTGCTACTATCATGTATGTGTCCTTGCATGCATGCACATACACGTGCTCACGCTCATGAAACCTACATAAGGCATGATGGTTTTGTGCGGTGGAAGATCCTACAGCAGCTAAGCTGAATTTATGAGGTCAAGGCGGAGACAGGGTTTTTTGGGCTTTCCCCTTGATGAATTTTGCTTTGGTGTGATCATAGCTTTTGTAGAAGTTGTATTTTGTTGGAAAGGGTTACCAGAGTTTTATGGACTATTTGTTGTTAACGTGAAATTTTGAGTCCACTACAGGTGGATGACAACACAAGCCATTTGTTTTTTTTTTTTTTTTTTTGCATGGAGTGGACTTACTGGAGCATGTAAAAATTGGTCGGTTTCTTGGTTGTTGCTTTGTTATAGTACACCTTATGATGCTTAGTATAGGCTTAAATAAGTACACATAAGGTGTCAGAGAGTATCACTTCACCTTTTATGAAATCTCCTCTTTTGTAGTTTGCCTTTTATCCACCATCTTTTATGTAATTTTGTCTTTTCTATTTTGTTCCTGAGCAAAAGGTGCCTGCATTTCATCTTACTTAGCCTGCTTTCTTGACAGCATTACAATGAATTCAGTATAACTGTGAGCCAACCTATGTTTCATTTTATATGTTACATGTTGCAGGAAGAAGTTGCTAAAGAGTGGGGTATACCAGTGCCATTTCAACGTTTTTGGCTATGGGCTAAGCGCCAAAACCATACATACCGTCCAAACCGACCATTGACTCCTCAGGAAGAAGCACAATCTGTAAGTACATTATTATCTTTGGTCTTTTTGTTTGCTTTGATCTTTTTTAGGCTTGGTATCCTCTTGCATGTTAATACATTTTGATCTGCTTGGTACATATATGTTACAGCATGTGCACATGCATGCACAGGTTGGAGTGGGAAGGGGGAAGGTGAGAGAGAGAGAGAGGGAGAGAGAAGTAGTGTGGGTGTTCCTTGAAGCCAAATGGAAGAAGAATTTCAAGCAGTGGGGCCCAGGGTGCTGTGAAGAGGGTGGGACTGTTTTTGGAAATCTAGAGTAAGGAGAATTTCAAGCAAATTGAGGGAATAAATTATGGAAACTGAGAACTAAGAGAGGTTGAAGGAACATTCTAGAGAATGGTGGAGTAAATGAAGTAGGGGAAGAAGCTGAGATTTGGAATGCTTGACTAGTGGCATGGACCACCTCTTCATTTCCATTTGATTACTGTCATTACTCACTTGGACAGAATTGTGATGAGTGAAACCACATTTCTGGGGGCATTAGATTATGGGTGTAACTTATCCTTTCTTTGGAAGTTTAATTGTCAGGAGGGGCAGAAGTTAGACACCTGGTTTGATTTGTTTTTTTCTGTTTCTCATGTGTGTTTGTGGGTCTTTGTTCTTTCTTTTTCTCTAATTCTGTTATCTGCATCTCACATGCCATTTTCAACACTCAGGCTGGTTCTGTGTTCATGGTTTAAGTCAATATCAATCTCACTAAATGCTCTCCTATATTACACCAATCTGTCATCTAATTCTCAGATATTGATTTCGCTGAACAGCCCGGGAAACCTTAAATCTCGGCCTTCGGTTGCTGAAGATATTGAAAGTCTTGTCCAATTCACTGCTTCAGATTTCAAACATTTAATCTTTTTTTATTTAGTTTCAAGCTCTCAACTTTGAATTGCTCCCTGTTTTAACTCATTGAAACACCTGGGCCTATCATTCCAAAATTTCTTGCATAAGATCAATGCTGTGCATCTAACTTGGTGACCAAAGCAGGGTTTATTCACCTTCAAGTTATCAATTGAATGCATTCTGAGATGGTTTTGTTTCTTGAGATCCTTGTATTATTTGGTGACATCGTCAATTTTTGAGCTATGTAATTATTAGAGCTTTTTGATTGAATACTTTGGAGATCCTTCTATTACTTGGTGACACCATGAGTTTTTGAGCTATGTAATTATTAGAGCTTTTTGATTGAATGCTCTTGAGATCCTTGTATTATTTGGTGACATCATCAGTTTTTGAGCTCTTATATAATTATTAGAGCTTTTTGATTGAAGGCTCTTGAGGTCCTTGTACTATTTGGTGACATCATCCATTCTTGAGCTCTGATATAATTATTAGAGCCTTTTGATTGAATTCTCTAGAGATCTTGTGTTATTAGGTGAAATCATCAGTTTTTGAGATCTTATACAATTATTAGAGCTTTTTGATCGAATTTTCTTGAGATCCTTGTATTATTGGGGACATCAACAGTTTTTGAGCTCTTATGTAATTATTAGAGCTTTTTGATTGCATGCTCTTGGCTCCTCATATATACACAGAAACATTTGTATGCCTCTGTGTGTGAGTCTGTGTTTGTTTTATTAAAGATTTTTTTCTTCAAGAATATATCCTTTTCCATTCCATTGTGCTAACACCTTAAAATGAACTGTAGGTTGGGCAATTGAGAGAGGTTTCAAATAAGGCAAACAATGCTGAGCTAAAATTGTTTTTGGAAGTAGAGATTGGGCAGGTGTTGTTGTATATCTGTTTCCATCTTTTTCTTGTCTAATAGCTTTAGGTGACTGTTATTCCACTTGCTACATCCTTACTACCTCTGATCTCTTCTGCAATCCAGGATTTGCGGCCTGTTCCTCCACCTGATAAGACTAAAGAGGATATTCTTCTTTTCTTTAAACTTTATGACCCTCTCAAAGAGGAGCTTTGGTAAAATGCAAATCCATCTTGTCTTACTTGTTCAGGAATGAAGGTTGATTATTTAATGGGTACCTTCTGTGATGACAGGTTTGTTGGCAGGCTGTTTGTAAAGGGTACTGGCAAGCCATTAGAGATATTGACAAAGCTAAATGAAATGGCTGGCTTTTCACCTGATCATGAAATTGAGCTTTATGAGGTTGTCCAAATTTAATTTGACTAATTGCTTCACTGGCTTATGGTGTTAAAATTTTTAGGGCTAGCAAATATCTGACTATTATTTATATCCAGGAAATCAAATTTGATCCCCATGTCATGTGTGAGCATGTTGACAAGAAGCTCACTTTTCGAGCTAGTCAGGTATTAAAATCAAATCAATAGCTGCAAAATTGATCTTTGTAAATTGTTCTATAGCTGTTGGCTTCTCCATCTTTTTTTTTTTTAAAAATAAATTCTTATTGCCTTTTTTGGCAGCTTGAAGATGGTGATATAGTTTGCTTTCAGAAATCCCCTAAACCTGGAAGTGGCAAACAATGCCGCTATCCTGATGTGCCTTCATTTCTTGAATATGTGCATAACCGTCAGGTATTTTTATGAATTTTATGGGAAGAAATGTATGTGTCTAAGTAATTTTCCAAGATTCTATTTTATGTTATAATCCCGTCTATACTTAACCTTTGTTATTCTGGATTGATAATATCATTGTGATTGTTGCCAGGTTATTGTAATTTGACAAGTGAAGAAATTTGGCATTTAACTTTCTTTCTCTTTTAAAAGCTCCTGCAAAACTCCTGCAAATTGTCTTAAATAGAAAGCTGCAAAAATGAATTAATTTTTGGCCCTGAAACTTCCTTACTAACCTCTTGTCCAAAGTTTTCTAGCAAAAATGTTCTGAAGGATATACTTCAAAAGGTCTGGTGGTTTTTCTATGTTGTGAAGTTGGCAATAAAGAGTGTGATGGCATTTTGGTGTCAACTATCATATAAGAGACCATAATGGCATCAATTAATCTGCTGAATTTTGTTCCTGAATTTATCTATTAGTTCAATTTTCCTGTTATCTTTAGGTTGTTCGCTTTCGATTTTTGGAAAAACCAAAGGAGGATGAATTCTGTCTTGAGCTGTAAGTTAATTATTATAAGACACAAGAAAATTAGAAGAGTTGGTGGGATTCAATGTTGTATACATGGTAAACTCTTGTTTATTGATCTTTCAGCTCAAAGCTTCACACTTATGATGATGTTGTGGAAAGAGTAGCTCATCACCTTGGCTTGGATGATCCATCCAAAATTAGGCTCACTTCGCATAACTGTTACTCACTGCAACCAAAGCCCCAACCCATCAAGTACCGAGGACTAGATCATCTGTCTGATATGCTTGTTCATTACAACCAGGTATGGTAGTTTAGTTCTGGTTAGGTTGTCTTTTTGTGCTTCTGCCCTGGCGGATGACATGAACTATTGTCTTGTTTTCTTGACAGACATCTGATATCCTTTATTATGAAGTATTGGACATCCCTCTGCCAGAGTTGCAAGGCCTGAAAACGTTGAAAGTTGCTTTTCACCCTGCCACCAAAGATGAGGTTAGTGCAGGTCATGAAATTGACATAATGCAGATATCAAGGTTTGTGCTACATTAAACCTCAGCAATTTTTTCAGGTAGTGATTCACACCATTAGATTACCAAAGCAGAGCACTGTTGGTGATGTCATTAATTACCTTAAGGCAAAGGTATCAGTTATGACTTTGTGGCTTTTGACATCTAGATTGTATAAGGCTAAACTCCCTAAGTTGATGTAGTTTTGCAATTTCATTGAATAAGATATCCACAGTTTATTATGTTTGTGTTAGAGATTCTGAGGATATAAATTTGATGATATTCATAAGTGTAGTTTGTTTAAACCAAAGGAACCACCCCCCCCTCAACAAAAAAAATCCCAAGTGACGAAAAAGGAAGGAGGAAAAGGTGTAATATCCCTTTACTTTAATGTTGAACAGGTGGAGCTCTCTCATCCCAATGCTGAGCTTAGACTGCTCGAAGTTTTCTATCATAAGATCTACAAGGTACCTAGTACTTTTCCAACCATGATGTTTTGGTCTGATGTACATCTTGTTGAAATTGTTAGCTAGCTGTACTCTTTGATCAAATGGGTTAATTGTTAAAGTTTCAAGAGAAAAGCCAATGTAAACCTGAGCATCGATTTTCAAACTTAATTCATAATGTAAAACAAAATTATTGGCGGGATCCACTACTTTTGGGTATCTTATTATCATGTCAATGGTTAGAAGATTGGTGTTCATATAAGCTTAATAAGCCTTTTCTAGCTGTTCTTTTTGGGAAAAAGGCACCATTTTTCAATTCTCTCTGAGGTGAGGATGACATTCTCATCCTCATATCATTGTGTTTTCTTCCTTTTGTTCTTGGAAATTCAAAAATTTATTCACCCATTCTCTAAGTTGAAAATTATGTGAATTTTTTTAAATGTTGTTTGAAATTGTTTAAAATATTCTCTCTCAATAGTGTCATGCTCTCACAATGTATGAAGAAAACAGGTAGGATTATGTAAAACATAGGGTTGCTGCATTGCATCAGTTGTTTGTACACACTGTTGATTTGACAATAGCCATCAGTTATTCAATATTACTGTCGACTATGCAAATTTAACTTATTCATATATTTTCTTCAAGGATTTGAAAACATGTGATGATGGCTTAATTGAATAAAGTAATATTATTGCATGAAGTTTTTGGGCAATGATTCATAAGGGTTAAGGTGTAAATGTTCTGCACATGCTTATAATATGATTATTCCTGCATTTACTTGACAAAAGTCTTGGGATGTTTTATTGGATTAAATATGTCAATGATATAACATAATATTACTGAAATAGGTGATTGTGTATATATGCAGATTTATGTGTTTAATTAGACCTAATGAATGTGGGAGGGAGGGGGAGAGAGTGATTGGATTGGAACTTCAATTGTTGTTTTATTTGCACAGTTGTTATCTCTTTGTGCTTTCATTATTCTGTTTCTAATTGGGCATCAGAATCTTTCCAGATCTTCCCACACAATGAAAAAATTGAGAATATAAATGATCAGTATTGGACATTGCGCGTAGAGGAGGTAAGCCTTTTTGTGTGCGTTCCTCTGTAGTATGTTAACTAACTTTTGTTGTTTTTTTAATTATTTTTTTATTTTGATTGTAGTTATAGTCAGATGTTTTGTGAAAAATGGATATAGGATTGTTGGATGGCTTTGTTGACCACAGTTAGAAGTCATCACATCTAAGATTGTGTCACATTTTGACAAACATTAATGGGTACTTAAGAGTATCCTCAGAAATAGGGCCAGATAAATTTCTCAGCTTAGACCCCTGCTGCTTATGCCCATCTCTTATGTAAGATGGTGTTTTTAGTCATATTGTTTTTGTCATGTCTTTTGTGATATAGAGGATCTTTCAAAATAGTTGCCATTTTGGTGTTCGTATCCCAAATTGCATGGCATTAAATGTGATTTGATTCAATATTGATACTGGGATGCAATGGAGACATGGGAGAATTGAACTTTTTGTTGTGTAATTTGACAGGAAACATGTTGGTTAATGATAATTTATGGAAATTCTTTTTCTTTCCATTTTTTAAATTTGTATCTCATTGTTTTTGTCTTCACATCCTTGGTCCACAAGCTGATGCCATCATTCAACGTCCTCTTTTTCAGATCAGTTCACATAGTAATCCAATGTGCTATGTTTTGATTTTTTTTAAGTCCCAATTAATGAGTTCTGGCATGTTATCATTGTTGCCTCAGATTCCAGAAGAGGAAAAAAACCTGGGTCCCCTTGATCGCTTGATTCATGTTTATCACTTTATGAAGGATGTGGCTCCAAACCAGGTGGTGAGTACATTGATTTTTTTGGCTCAGTATCTTGTTTCTAATTAGTACACTTGTGTGATTTTCTCATCAATCATCCTTATGGCTACTATTGGTACTTTTGATTGTTATTGAACTGAGTTATACATACTTTGTTCTACATCCCTCGCCTTGTTTCGTCCTAACAGCAAGTTCAAAATTTTGGAGAACCATTTTTCATTGTCATCCATGAAGGCGAGACATTAGTTGAAGTTAAGGCTCGTATTCAGAAGAAATTGCAGGTTCCTGATGAAGAGTTCTCAAAGGTATTAGCTGTAGTGGCATCTAATATTGTTGTGCTCTGCAGAAAAGATCAACAGCGTTTATCTGGTTGTCTATTAATATGACATTGTGGTTTTTCCTTTTGACCAGTGGAAGTTTGCATTTCTGTCACTGGGTCGCCCTGAATATCTCCAAGACACTGATATTGTGTCCAGTAGATTTCAGGTTTGTCCTCTATCTCTCTCTCTCCCTCTCCCTCTCCCTCTCCCTCTCCCTCTCTCTCTGTATTTCTCTGTGTCTAAGACAAACACATCCACACATGCACACACATTGCACCTAGCACAAGCAAGTAAGGAGCAAACTTGATGAGTTGGAAATAGGTTTTGGTTTCAGTTAGAATGACAAACACATGAAATGAACTCCCAAATCTGTTCTTAGTTAAATTTTGCCTTGATATTTTTTTTTTCCCTTTTCTCCTTTGTACTGATCGTTTCCTCCATTTGAGCCATGACTCTCCTCGGTTTTCAGAATGTGGTTGTTCCTTTTTTTTTTTTTATAAGGAATATTATTAAAACTGAATTTCCTTGTTTTTGCTAACTCACTGAACTAAGTTAGATATGCATTTTCTTTCCCTGAGGTTGTTGCATAGGAGATCAACTTATTTATTGAATTGTGCTTTTGCTATTGTTTTTGGTATTATTGGAGAATCCCAACTATTGCGGCAATTATATTTTATTATTTTTCTTATTATTTGCCCTTTTGAAAGCTTATCCATGGTCACTTTTATCTTTATAGGAGTGATAAACATGATTTGCTTAATAATTTTTAGGATATTGGCTGGGAGCTAATTGCTGTAGAAAAGTTTTACAAAATTTGTGTGAGAGAAAAACTTTTTCATTATATATCATCATTCATAGTGTAAAATGTTAATATATATACAAGCAGATTATCAATTTCTTCTATCATCAAGTCTATAATTAGTCTTATGGTCATCTTATAATCAAGTAATTATATTTACCTATCACATATATATAATGATATATTAACTTATTTTATTTACAACACTCCTCTCCAAGTTGAAGTATAGATGTTGATCATGTTCAGCCTATTATGAATATAATTAATCATCGGACCACTTAAAGGTTTTGTGAAAATATTGCTGAACTAATCTCCAATTAAGATATAACTAGTGAAAATGAGATTTTTTTGAATTTTTTTTTTATAAATGAAGTGACTATCAACTTTGATGTGTTTAGTAATCTGTTGATATATTGTATTCGATGCAATGTGAAGAGCAACTTCATTGTCACACCATAGTTTTATAGGTGTTGAATTTTCAATTCCTATCTCACAGTATTTGATATCCATATTAGCTCACACGTGGATTGTGCCATAGCTCTTTATTCTTATAAGATATTAAATTTCTATCAACTTTAGAATCTGTCCAATTTACATCTAATAAACACTCAATATGAGTATGATAGTGGTTACCATATGATACACTACATTTGGAGGTTCTCTTGAGATAACATAAAATCTGTTGTAAACCTACCTAATGAGTAAGTCTTAGAAGACATAAACTGGCTTATAACACTAACAGAATATATAATGTCAAGACAACTCATTATAAGGTAATTCAATTTTCTAACCATTCGTCGATATTGCTCAGGTTGTGCAAATAAATTTTCATCATCTATAGTTAGTTATATGTTGATAACTATAGCATTATTACAAGGTTTGGTCCCTAACTTTCTAGTTTGTTGCAAAAAATCAAAGATATACTTTTTTTGGGATGAAAAGATACTCTTATTACTTGCAATTTCAATGTCCAAGAAATATTTCGATACACGCAAGTTCTTTGTCTAAAAATGCATTTGAAGGAAGAGACTTGTACTGTTACTTCATATTATTATAATATCAACATAAACAACTAACAAAATAAAACTAGCTTTAAATTGTTGATAGAATATGAAGTGATTATAATTACTTTTCTTTATATTTAGCTGTTGAAATACATCACTTAATCTGTCACACCAAGCATGAGGACTTTGTCTCAACCTATATAAAGATTTTTTAGGCTAACAAACCTTACCAGACTCTCCATGAATAACAAACTTAGGTGGTTACTACATATATAATTATATGTGCAAATCACAATGAAGAAAAATATTTTTAACATCTAATTAGTATAAAAGTTAATCATTAATAGCAGTGAGAGAGATAAACAGCCTCACAGAGTAAGTATAGTCATTAGAAAAAACGTTTTAGAATAATTCATCTCATATATTTGAGCATACCTTTTTACAAAAGGGTTAGCTTTTGTCACAGAGCCATTAGGGTTAGCTTTCATAACAAATACCTATTTCCAAGTATCATTATGATCTAAAGTCATCATATCTTTCTCACTCACCAATTAGGATGGGATAAAATCTCAATTACTGTTTTAGGGATAGAATCTGATTCGAGAGAAGAAATAAACCAATGCAAAGGAGATGCCACATGTCCATAAGACACAAAAGAAGAAATAAGTTGAGTATATATTTGTGTACTCTTTTTAAGAACGATAGGAAAATCAAAACTAGAATCTGTAGATGGAGAAACCGGTGGAGGATGTGAATTATAGTATGGAACATGATGAAAATTCACTTGAATAATAGGTGATTTAGTGAAACCAATAGTAATGGTTATAATGTAGACTAAAAGATTATTTTCCTCTCTTCACTACCATAGATATAAGTGTCAAAAAAGAATATAGTAATTTGAACAAAATGTAACATCAGCAAAAAATAAATAGCAATTCAATTCAGGAGAGCAACAACTATATTCTTTTTACAGATGAAAATACTTCAGAAAGACACTTGAGAGATTTGGAATCTAATTTAAACATGAGGACTAACATCATGAATAAAACAAGTATACCAAAAAATATGTGGTTCAATTGAAAATAATGAACGAGAAGAAAATAAAATTGAGTAAGGAATATCATCTTTTAGAACTAATAAGTGCAAACAATTAATTAAGAAACTGGCTATGGAAACAACATTTGCCCAAAATTACTCAAGGATACAAGAACTTGTGTTACCTGTCACATGATCTGTTTTAGTGAAGTCAATGACCTAGTTTTTAGAGGATGACGTAAGGCATGTTGGTTTACCTGATTGATCATAGGTGACTGGACTAGATGTAAAGGACTATTGTGAGGCGTTTTATTGTGTAAAGTAAGTAAACTTATTAACAGAAACAGGCATAAACATATTAGTAGAAGAAGATGCAATAGTTACATGATCACTCGCTTAAGTCACAATATTACTGACATGAGACTACTGTTGGGATTTGCTGTCAAGTTTCAAACTATTGTATCTAGTATGATCAAGTTCACCACAATGATAATAAGTCGACTGTGATTTTCTTGTCTATGGCCACTAGTCTAATCAAAACTACAATGACCACCATTTTTATTGCCTCAGCCACCTTTACCACTCCGCCTATTGCAACAAGCCTCATTCTAAGTACTTTTACTCACAAGGGCACTAATAGTTTTAGGAGGAAGAGTCTAAAATCCCTCCACACATTTTAATCTATTAAATATGGTGTGAACAGAGAGGATTATGTTCGAGCGGCATCAAATTTAAATGACAGTTCTGTAAGAAAACTCATAATAGTTATTTGTTCATGTTGAGACTGTTGAGTTTTCACATCAGAATTAAAAGGAAGAAGTGCATTAAGCTCATAAACATTTAAAATTCATAAGATATTTAATAAGATATCTTTTTTACTTCCCCAGATAATAAAACTCTGCACATATCATATGTTTAAGACATGTTACCCTTTCTAGAATACGAAAAAGTCAAATAATCTCTAAGTTTTTTAACCAACCCACAATGATTAACTAATCCAATTATCTTTGTATCAATAGAATTACAAATATGCAAAAATATCTTAGCATATTCTCTCAACTAAACTCTTTTTACGTCAAAGTTAGATGGTGATTCATTAGTAAGATGATCATCTCTATCTACATCTACATAGATACATTGCTTTGCTCCAATCCAAATAGTTTTTATTAGTATGTATTTTGTGATCGTTGTCTGTCATATGAACAACGTTTGAAATTATAGTCTTCACATTTATGCTCTTAGTCATTTTATTGTCAGCCATTAGAATCAAAATGAATATTGCCAATGAAAGAAAGACATGGCTCAACAAGACCATACATTTGATGAATTAAACCAAAGAAATAGACAACGGTGGCAAAATATTGTTACTGTAGCATGACACAATAGGTGGTACTTTAGCTCAACACTAGCATAGTATTGTAGTGTGGCTAGGGTTTCTCTCTCTTGGGATAATTTTCTATCTCTTTCTTGGGAGACTTACCTCTTAGGAGATTTTTTTGCTTCTTTTGAGGACTTTCTTCTTTCTAAGGGAATCTCTCCCAACTCTAATACCATATAAAAGAAAAACTCTTTCATTGAATATCATCGATCATGGTAATACCATGTAAAAGAAAAACTCTTCCATTGTATATCATCGATCATTGTACAAGATATTAATATATATATACAAATTGAGGATCGATTTCTCATGAAAGCAAGTTCCATAATTAGTTCTATGATTATCTCTATAATCAAGTAATTATATTTACCTACTACATACATATAATAATATATTGACTTATTATAGTTACAACTATATGAATAATCTCATAGAAAGAAATTCTAGCCGTCACTGGAAATGGATTATTGAATGCTAAGTTTCACGATTGTTCTCTTTTCCTGTTGCTTCAGAGAAGAGATGTATATGGTGCTTGGGAGCAGTATCTTGGTCTTGAGCATGCTGACAATGCGCCTAAAAGATCATATGCAGCTAATCAGGTACTTGATTATTTATATTAAACATCAAGCCTGTAGGCATGGTGGTCATGTACTAGCTTTAAGGTTATTGGTTAATGATGGTTGAAGGACAACCTAATGCATGTAAATGCATTGCATATGCTGATGAGAGTATCTTGTTAGTTCGAGAAAACTGTAAAGCTGATGGTACCTTCATTTTGCAGAGTCGGCACACATTTGAGAAGCCAGTGAAAATCTATAATTAGGGGGAAAAAGAAAAAGAGTCAAAGCCAGTTCATTGCTTCATCGCTGGCATTCCAATGGTTTGCATCCTGCTGCAAATGAGCAAAGTACTCTGACTAACCATTCAATGGCGTGTGCTTTTGCAGTGAGAGTCAATTGTTGGCTTTTTTTGGATGTGTAATTCTTTCATGTAGGAGGGCCGAAAGTTTTGACCTTCAAGGGTGTGGGCTTCTTTGTGGTGAAGTAGATGTTATTGAATCCATAATTCCATTGTAAGTTAGTGCATAAGATTTTGTTGTGGGCGATGTATAGAAGGTATAGGTGTGGCACTAAATTTTTTCCTCGTTCATGCTTTAAATTAGCCCTTTGTAGATTTCCCAGATGTATTGGAGAATGGTTAGGGCCGTGGGGGGCATTTGTACAATGTGTTATTGTGGGGCGTCCCGCTTTTCTGCAAATGAAATATCATTTCAGTTCTCAAGTCCAGTTTAATTGTCTTCTCTCTCTCTTTTTTTATGCCATCGGATCTGCAATTGTGGCCGTGATGAAGATAGTTCCATTTTTGATTTATGGAGAAAAGAAAGGGGTAGGCTGGGTAAGTCGAGGGCCTCTCTAGTTTAATGACTTTGCCTAAGACCCCATGTGATTTTGATTTGGAGAGTCATTTTTTTGTTTTTTTTAATCATCCTCTGCATTAGAAAACATAAAGATTTCTAGCACCAAAATAAAACCACCTGGATTTCGGGGGAAAATGTGCTGAACTGGACAAGTTTCTACCAATGTTGCTCGTAAATGTTTGGTTCTATTGCGAGCCAAACTAACGACGAGAATGTCGTTCAGGCTATTTTCTCGCAATTTGTCTGAGGAGCGTGAAAGGCCCCGCGTTGTGGGCCCTCTGAGTAGCGACAGTCTGACCAGCGGCGGTTGAAGTTAATTAAATGCAGTGGTGAATGTCGATCCACAAGTTGCTTTATGTAGGGCTCAGTTGTGACTAGAATTTTTCCAATCTATAGGATTATCCAAATTTGTCTTCTTTGTAATCTTTGAAATCTTAAATCCTGAACTGGAATTTCGTTGCCTCGGTGTTGCCAATTCGAGTAGTTTTATTCTTTAACTAGAACTTCTTCGGCGCACTTTACTTTGCCATCACTGTAAATGTGTCCCCCCCCCCCCTCAGTATATCAAGTTACTTTTCAAAAAATCAGGAGCCTACTTCTGCACGAAATAATTGATAGTACCTTTATTTTGCAGAATCGACGCACATTTACCTTCAAAATAAGATTCTCTCTTCCTAGCTTTTCCACCACCCTCTCTAGAATCTCTCCCGTCCGACAGTAATCTTAAAAAACAAATGCCTATTCTTGATTTTTATTTCCAATTGGAAGCGTCTTTAGCTGAAGTATCGATACCTAAAGGACCTGATCACTATCGTCCGAACTTTTCATGCCGTGAAAAGTTTCCAGTGCCCGACTAAAAATTGCCAACCTTAAACCGACATTGATGAGAGTGAAGTTGGCTGTATGGCCACCCCCGCAACCAGGAGAAAGGCAAAAATCCTATGCAAATTCAATTGATCAGTCCATTGAACAAGGTTCATGATACGTGCCAATGATATGGGGCATCCTTTCCCACCTGAATCAGCTCTGGAGGTCTCTAGCAACACGGGTCCAATCTGCCTGGAGCCACGGCTTTTGAGGTCCAAGACACCCCTCAACACATCTGTATCAGCCCATCTCTCGGATAGGTTCGGCCGAGTAACCTAACGACACAATTATCCTGTTAAAATAACACTCACGTCTTTTGTTTATTACTCGAGCACTTGGGTCTAGCCCTTGCGGTGGTGCCGGCGCTGTCAAAGGCATATCATGTATAGCGGGCGGGTTTCATCACATGTTATTTAAAACCCACTAACCCAAGATTTTTTTCCAGTCTCATAATTAAACCTTGGCTCAAGTTTTTCCAGTCTCTTTAATCTCCTTTTTGTCTTGTGCATGTCCAGTCTGCTTATATTACCCCCGTCAGTCATCAAATATATAAGAACCACGAAACACAACCAATAATCCAGAAATGTGATTCCTTATTGACAGAAATGCTCGATGTTGTTCTGCTTGATGAAATTAATGCTTCACCTGATCTTTTTGAGAGATTGAAGGATCGATTTTCAATTCGCCATGGTTACAGGGTATTATCGGCTTACCATAATTTCCAAATCGCCAGCTTACTGGTATACTAACTAGTTACTGTCATTGCATCAAGAATCTTACATCTCTATATTTGTCAAAACTAGTGATCTGTTTTTTTTTTTTTTTTTGAGAGATTTAATTAACATTCCAAGATTGTACTAAATAATATTTTTCTATAGTTTGAAAAAATTTTCACAAGATAAATTTTGGATAATAATAAAGTTACAGAAATAATTCTTGCCTATGAATAAATTATTTGTAATTTGATAAAGTGTAATTTTTTTTTCTCTTTTAATTTTGTACTCTTGTTTTGAAAATATAATATTTACAATCTCAGCTTTTTAAAATGAATTATTATTTTAGATGAATTATTTTAATTGCCGTCAACTAAATTAATATTTCTTATTCTTCAATCACATCACATAGTGTAGGATAAAAATAAATATTACAGTCATCGGTTATAGGTCCAATATTAAATATACGGGCTTAAATCAATACTTGACTATCTATGTTTACTTGTTTTAGAAATTATGTTCACTTTCTTTTTTTTTTTTTTTAATTTTCAAAATCAGCTATTCATATTATTTCCGTTACATAATTGGACCTCTTTTGGCTTTTCTGTTAGGTGACACCGCCTGACCAAATTAGAGAATTTGAAAAAAAAAAAAAATCTTTTAAAAATTTGAAAATTCCCCAAAATTTGAAAATTATACACTAATCCAAAATTTTCAACTGAAATCTGAAAATTGAAAATGGTGGATTAGAAAGATAACGAAAAGTTGGTTGAAATATATAATTGAAAGCACATGAAAGATCTGTTTCAAAAATAAAAAATAAAAAATAAAGTAGACATAATTTTAAAAACAAATATATTAATTTAAACTCTCTCTCTCTCTCTCTCTCTCTCTCTCTCTATATATATATATATATATATATAGATATATATAATATAAGAGGTAAAATATGAGATTAATAGTTATATTTGTAAGAATAAAATAACTCATGTCTTTTGTATTTATTTTATATATTAAAAGTTATTTGGACAATATTTTTACCAAAACATTTAAATTCAATTAGATTTTTCTTGCAATACTTTTATCAAATTACGGGTAATTTTGAGTAATTCTTAATTCTAATACTTTTATTTGCAAAACTTTTACCTCGTGACATTGCCAAACAAAATTTGAGATGGTTATATTATGATCTCGCGCCAATGTTTAGCCCTTTAGCTAAACAAAATGATAAGAGAGAAATAATAATAATAATAAACAAAAATAATTATGTCAACACACATAAAATTTTTAGTTTGCGATGTGGTGAGTGTTACATTATATTATTATTTTTATTATTAATTATAATTATATATTACAATATTAAAAATTTATATTTAATAATAATAATGTTGTAATATATATATATATATATATATAAATTTCTCTCACTTGCATGCGCGCGTAAGCTTCACTCATCTTATTAAACCCAAAACAATCAAATTGCAAAACGCTTTTCCTTTGTGTTCTATTTAGGTGCAACGTACAATATCATTTCGGTTTTTCTCTGTTCAGGAAAGAGGCTTAAGCCCCCAGAACTTCTTACTTCTGTAAAATGTTTTCTTTTTCTTTTTCTTTTTTTTTTTTTTTTTGGGTTATTGGGTCCGACTAAATCTCGAATTGGAGACCTTCAGTGCTGGGGCTACCATAAATGTTTGAGTATCTGAATGTCAACTTTTTTTTTTTTTTTGGTTGGCAGAAATTAGTTCAAATACGTGGCTTGTAAAGTTTTACAAGTGGGAGTCATCTGGTGAGCTTTCTTGGTTCTTCTTAATTTTTTTTCTTCTTTTCTCTTCAAAATGTATTGAAATTATTTTTTATTCTGAAGTTGGGCGAGACCTTGTCTTTTTTGTGGTTCTGCCCAGCACATGGTGCTTGGCTTCTTCTTAAGCATGTACTCAAACTTTACAAGTCCAAACCAACAACCTAAATTTCATCCCATTTTTGGCTTGTACTTCTATGCCCAGATTTGTAATTTTAATGATGATAACAAAAAAAGACAGCCATCAATGTTTCTGAATCATTTGAAACAAGGGGTTGCAAATGTAACTCGTCTTGTACCAAAACATTCATTTCAATCATACTTTTTGTCGCAAACATAACTAGTTAATTGGCATCGATCTTTACAAGGATCACATTCATTTGCTGCTTGGCCTTTTCTACTATCCATTACATTGGACTACTGCGATCATACTTAAATCAAATTGTATGAGACTTTGACCTTAGTTAGACATTTGGTGTTTTGGTCAATTGTCTTTTAGAGGATGACCAAAAAAAGGAAATTGCAAATTAAGTTGTGCCATACTATGTGTTTCATAAGAAAGAAAATTGTGACTGTTATGGCTTTGTTGGCAGGTTATGGAATGCTTTTCTTACTACTTTAGAACTTAAGGAGTTATTTTTATGGGGGTCCTTTAGCGTTGATAATGTCTCCATTATCTTGCCTTTAGAATTCTATGCAATCGTGACAAATGACCCTTACTGAAACTACTGTCATAGGTGAGGAGCGACAATGCTGTTTGACCACTGTATTGCCGAATTCAAAGGTAAATCTGTACTTTGGAGCTTCCTGTTTCTGGCATAATTTCCCCTCAGATCTGCTTGATGTTGTTATGCAAGCACCCAACTCGAATTATTATTGTATTTGGCCTTAATCAGGCTGGGACACCAGGTGGGCTTCACATGGTTGCACATGCATCAGACATGGTTGGATGGTTCAGAACAGAAATGCCAGACTACTTGGTTATTCTAGTTTCAAAATATGTTGGCATGTATTTGTTTGGGCCCTCCATATTGGTCCCCATTTTTCCCCCCAAAGCATCTAGGTTGCAGAAGATTGAGTATACATTGCCTTTTCAAGTTATCATTAAGGTACCCTTGCAAGGACTGAATTCTAGACTCTAATGGAAGACTTTAATGCGCTGAAAATGGTCTTGAATCGTAAATGCCCTCAACTAATTTTAAGTTGTTGGCTTCAAAATTTTAATCTGGGAATCTATTGACAAACAGTAAAGGTTCTGAATTGATGCGAACTTCATTCAGTTTTGGACCTCTTTGCATAAAATTACTGCCAATCTATGGTGAGAAATTTTGATTATTTTGATTTGTTTCTATTTTTTTCATATCAAAGTTAGTCTGTGCCATGTTTTAGCTTCTTTATGGTGTTTTTTTTTTTTTTTTGGGATAAGCAGCCTCTTTGTGTTCTGTTGCATTCTTGCGTTATTTGTATTGCCATTTAGGAGTGTATTGGTGCTTTTTGAAATACTTTTTTCTTTTTTGGTTGGGTGTCAAAAAAAAAAAAAAAAAAGGAAGGGGTAAATTTATTGGTCAACTATTTCATTTGTTAAGGGATGTTGGCAGCTTTCAATGTGTCTAGGGAGCAACATTTCTGAAAATCCAAGAATGCTGATGCAGGATTCCTGACATTATACCTTAATATTAATATATATATATATATATACCTCACTAGTGCCTCTAAGTGATCTTTGAAATTTAAATGCTTATCACTTGTGAAATATGCTTTTATCGCTAAAATAATATAAGTTTAACTATTGGACTTTTTTGTTTAGTAAGTTTATTTTGGTAAAAATTACTAATAAGATATTAGGTTATTTTTAGAGCACTAGGATTCAATTTTTCTTTTAACTCTAATAATTGAGGTACCAAACGTTAGAATTGTAAGATTTAAATTTAGAATATTACATGTGAGAAGAAAATCTTTTAAACAATAATTGGAATGCAAAATTACACATCCGGTATTGTAAGGCTAGTACAAATTCTTCCTTAGACCAATATCTGGCAGGGACATCAGTGGTTTTATTAGAGGATATTCTGGGGTTTGCAGATGTGTTTTTTTTTTTTTTTTTTTAAATGGCCCTAGTAAACGATGGAATCTTTATTCATTCAGAAAAGTTGCGCGGCAAGAAAACATGGTCCAAATTAGCTTCATTCCCAATAATCTCTCTTATATTTGATAATGTTACTTTCTCAAGTGCATGAGTAATTGCATTAATTTGCCTGCTAACATGACAAAATTTATACATATATACAATCTAGTCATTTAAGTTGCTTGGCTTCTCAATTGAAGATTGACTTGCATTTAACTACTCATTATTAACTTAACAATAAGGAAAATTTTAAAATTGTGTGGGGCTAAGTGTCTTGCATTCAAATTTCTTACAAATATTTTATATTTTAAGTAGAAGTCAGAGTGAGTAATTGTCTCTGATTATAATCTTTTAGGAACTAAAATGTTTAGGGAGAATTTTAATGTGCTTGAGAAGGGAGATAGACTGAAAGGCAGGGGACTATAACATAATTAAAGCATCACAGCATATTGTTTTCGTTGTTTCTTTTCCCATATATCCGGTAAGCAGTGTCATATGGTTGGTAGAATAGAAATTTCTTCAATTATATGGCCTTTTTTCAAGTGTTCCCGCCAATCCTTGTAGCTAGAATTCCCTCCTTGATCAAGTTTTCCCAATCTTCCTGAACTACTACTAGAGCCTTTTACCATCTCTGACTTCAGCTCCGCAACCTCACCACCAAGGCCTGCTGCATTAATCACTTTTTCAAGTTCCTCACAGATCTGTTTATTAACCCCCGCTATTTCAGGAGAAATCAAAAAAGGAAAAAGCATATAAACAATGCGCCCCCAAACAGTCCTTTAGTTTTGCACTGTCATCATTCCTAGTTGTTCAAGAGAATTTAGCAAAAATCATGTCATTAGGTTGAAATTGTTGTTCTAATTATTGAATTTGTTGAATGGGTTGATGTTCCTGCACTGCTCAAATTTTTCGTCTAAAATTTAAGTTTTTGTTAAGTTGATTTGCTTTATTTTGTAATTATGCAAGACTAATTCCAATTATTTCATATAGAAATGATTTTACTTGTATAACCAAATATACTTTGTAATTTCTAGAGAATTTTATTTAAAATTTTAATTTTAATTTTGTATTTAAATTTTAAATATAAAAATTACTTCTATATTATGAGGTATAATGATCGATAAAATATTAAAAGAAAAGTTTGTTTGAACCTTACCCGCTTTGTTGTAATTTCTGCAACAACTATTTTCACGCTTTGCTTATTCTTGTTTTTGCTGGTGTGCTGCAATATCATATTTTGTAGCTTCCTTTGCTGCAATCTTTGATTTGTTGTTCTTCGCACCATCTATGCTGCATTTTCAGTTTCCATGTATCTTGCTTGCTCTTCACTCTTTAAAACCAACAGAATTTTAGTTTTTAATTTTGTTTATGTGTAAGTAATTAATAAATATAAAAAAGGTTAACTCTTACAAACCAAAAAAAAAGAAAAAAGAAAAGGACATTTAATTTTGAAGTCTCATATTCTAATCCTACAAAGAGGTATAAGCATCACGAGAATGCAAAAGAATTATTCTATTACATAATTCAAGAAGAAGAAGAAGAAGAAGAAGAAGAAGAAGAAGAAGAAGAAGAA
>CM038594.1:6785865-7113881 GCA_021533255.1 Ceriops tagal | reverse complement strand
AAGAAGAAGAAGAAGAAGAAGAAGAAGAAGAAGAAGAAGAAGAAGAAGAAGAAGAGAAATTAATGGGTGGGGGGGGGGGAGGAAGAGCAGGAATTGCGAGGAAGGAAGAGACAAAGAAATAGAATTGGGAGAGAAATCTCACTTGTTTTTCTTTCTCATCACCCAAACCGTTGTTGCTACAATGATCCATTACGTGTTCATACAATCAATGGACAAAATGAATCAAGAAGTGTGATCTAACGGTCTGGGACTGCCACATCATCATTCATCCTTTAGCCCTACTTAACAGAGTAAACCACTTGTCTTAAAAGCCAATTAATTATCTCATAAATTAATCTCTACCTTAATACGACTGTTAAAATTAAAACCTACCTACTAACGGATTTAACTGAATAATTAAGAATGCTTCTTGCCTCCCAGTTTCAAGAACTCACAAAGCTAACGGATTTTCCCTCCATCTCTCTCTCTCTCTCTCTCTCTCTCTCTCTCTCTCTCACACACACACACACACACACACAGATTTGATTTGAACAATGGTGCTTTTCTCCAATCTTGGAGATAAGAATCGGCTCAAGAGCGCGGTGGCAATCTTGGCGAAACTTGCCAACCATGTCATCATCCACTACTCGGAAACTTCGCTGTCGCTGACCGTGGTGGGTGAAGCCGGAAGACTGATGGCGACCCTCTCTTTCAGTTCCGACCCTGGCATGAAGATTTTCAAACGCGTCTATCCGGGGCATAACCTCGTTGATCTTGTTCGGTTGAACAGCATCATCAGAACTGCCAGAGATACAGAGTCGATTGAATTGTTGATTAGGGAAAGGGATGGTGAAAAGACATTACTTATTCTGCTTAGAAGTATGTTATTAAATTCGATCTCTTCGTTTATTCATTCCTTTTTTTTTTTTTTGGGTTTTAATTTTCTGAACCTACCTTTCGTTTGCAAAGAAAAGGGTGAGAAGAAATGGGAGAAAAAGAAAACAAAGTTTCTATGTTTCTATGTTGTGGGTTACCGTGTAGTGACATTGTGATGTTTCCTTAATTTCAGAAATTTGGGATAGACTAGTTGTTCTTCTTTTGAATGGGAAAAACGCTAATCACAAGTAGAGGGATGCCTTTTTTTTTTTTCCTCTCTTTTTGAGCAAACTGGATAATTTGAGCCTTGGTATGTATAAAGAAATGAAAAATAGAAAAAAGAAAGTGAGTGGTAGGATAAAAAAGAAACTGTATAAAGATTTCATTTCTCACAAATAGGGATGGTGTTCACAAAGGAGATTTATTTGTATTTGTATCATAATAACGACATGGGTTTCTTTTATAAAGGAGATTTGATTTCAATGGGGTATCGGGTTTGAGGAGATGATCTAGTTTCTTGTTGGAATTCTTCCGCGTTGGGTTCTGAAAGAGATGGAAGATACTAACAGTGGTCTGTTTCTCAGGGATAAATAATAGGTCCAGACGTCATGTTTTACCTATGAATAAAATTGTGGGTGACCATGCAAGAGTTTTCGAGCCGCAAGATGGGCTTGGAGTTGGCATAAACGCAGACCAATTTGTTCACATGTTCAATCAACTGGCCATCTTCGAGGCAACAGGTAAATTCCTTGATTCTCACCAGTTCCATGGTACCTTTTTGTTTTTCCTTTTCTTTTCTAATTTTCAGTAACGGCATCAGTCATCATGTCAAAACTGATACGAAGTATTTCCCAAAGAAAATGGCCTGTTGACTTAAATGACACCCAAATCTGTAATAAACAACAACAACAACAATAATAAAATCTTTCATTCTGTTCCTCGATTCTTTTTGTATCTTCGAACCTTTGATACTTTAAATCTTGAGTGTTATTTGTGTTTTGGCAAAGCTATCATTCTCTGTAATACTGCAGACGTACGTGTTCCACTTCGCATCTCTAGGACTGAGGATCAACTACGGATTTCTGCAAGAAGCAATGAGATTGTCCTTAAAAGGGAGGTATGTCTGAGATCCTGCGTTCTATGGATGCTCATGAATTATGATCCACAGTGGAAAGAGAATGATCAACCATCTACAGTAAAGATGGGAAGTTTGTTTTAATTCGGTTCATCATAGGTTGGAATCCAACCTTTCACGGTTCACCAGTTTTTTGGTAGTAGCCGGCTCGGTCCTAATGTTCTTATCATTTGGCATCACCTGGCCACTGATATTTAATTAAGCCTAGTTCCCAGCTTGTTTTGACATTTTCGCTCTCAAAATTTGGGTGAGGGATTTTAAATTAGCAACCTTCTTTTGATTGTTGCCTATCATTTTGCAGGATGGCGAATATAGGCTAAAAGGTGATGGACCAGATGAGACAGCTGAAGAAACTTACGGTCTCTATCACACAAGCCCATTAATACATGCAGCACGTCTGTCACAAACGGTCTGGATATATAAGACTACTCCTGATACCTTGCTGAACTGCGAATTAAAAGGAGAAAACATTCGTGTGACAGGCAATCTGTTGTTCTCCATCAAGGAACGTGTAATTAGAATGATAGCAGGGAGGCTAGAAGATGCTTGTCTCTTGAAGAATGTCATAGAACCTCTCAGGATGATTAATCCCCAAGCTGCTGTAAGTTTTTCAAACAAGGGGTTATCAATTCACGTTGAGATCGAGAATGATGGAGCTGGAGCTGGAGCCGTGCTTCATATTGATTCTTCACTTTTTAAGCCAAGGACGTTTCGCTGCACCATATTTGGTTCCAAAGTTGCGGATCTCAATGGCATATGCCACCAATTAGATACCATTCCTGCTCGATGTGAATTTGGTTTGATCTTATTTGGTAGGTCATTCAATATCACCACCAAAATCTGCATTGGAACCCGAGTTGTTTGTGTTAGAACTTACAAATGAATAACGTTTGTAATAACCATTGTTTAAAACCCCACTTGGAATTGTCATCTGCCACATTTACAGCTAAATATGAATGTAACTACTAGCTGCATTCAGATATCATCTACAAGCACTTCTTTGGTTTCTGACGGTAAAATGTGAATTGATTTCTCAGGCACTGGTTGTAATAGGGAGCCTAGCCATGTACATTCCTTAGGAGACGAATGTTATGCTGAAGTGGATAGTCAGGAGCTCCGTAATGCACTCACCAGTCTAGGCCTTCCCAGATCTACAGGTAGTTATCCAACTGATTATTGGTTCATGTGCATGTATGAATTGTAATGTATTGATCATCAATGCCCTGTATATAATCCTTAATGCTGCATTGCATATATACTACGATAATCTCTTTCGTTATTCATTATTACTAACTAAACATGTTTGCCTCTAAATTTATGGCGAAAACATTCATATGGGTGATTGATTAACATTGAAATTTTCAGACACTGGCATTGCACTTCATATCTCTATAAGCAAAACACAGTTGGGGCTCTGTGCGTTGAGTGACAGCGAACTGGAACAGCTGACTCACTCCCTTTCTCCACGGGTTGAAAGTAAAACAGTAGTTATCACAAATACGGTACTCCCACGACACTCATTCTTTGTTCTTGTTTTGAACAATAGCAATGTTCTTCTATTATTATTATTATTATATCTCAGTTCATTTATTATTTTGAGTTGCAGGAAGGGAATTTTTTCTTTGCAAGTAATCCAGTTGACAGGCAATATGAGATGGTGATAAGGCCTATTGTCAACCCATTTTCAATGGCAATACTCGCGTCAACCTATGTCTCGGTACACATGTCCCGCACCCTCGGTGTTTTCGTCAAGTGTGAGATGCCGAAACTCAGCATAATATTTCTATTGAATCCAATTGTGCTGAATAAATTGAGGGGTCGTGGTTTTTGACAGACACTGTTGAATATTAATGTGTGTGTGTGTAGGATATAGAACCAATGTAATGTAGTTGTTTCTCGGTAAATCATACTCGAATTTAGGAGTTTCATGAATAAAAAATGGCCAAAACATGCATTTAGTCTTTAAACTTGGTTTTATTTCTTAACTTAGTCCCTTTAGATTCGAAGTTCCCGATTTCATTCTTAATTTTAATTTTAACACTCAAAATGGTTTTTGACAATTAGGTTCTTTTAGATTTAACAGAGTGAAGAAAAAAAAAACAAAAATAAACATCAAATGATAAAAATTTTCTTTTAAAATTTTTAATCAGTTTTAAAATGACTATTTATAGTATAACTTTACATTATATTTTTAGAAAAAAAAACTCAAAAAAAAAAGAAAAAGAAAATAATTTGAAATGAGATCAGTCGTAGATTTATTTTGAATTTTTTTCAATGTGATATCTAATACCTTTTGCTTTACCAAATGAGTTTGGCATTATGATCCTGATGATGCTGTTCGTTCAAAACCAGAAAACACTAACTTGTTTCTAGCTTGAAGTGCAAGAAATTGGAGAGAGAGAGAGAGAGAGAGAGAGAGAGAGAGCAAGAACCGAATTTTTGAAAAGGAGGCTTCGTAACCTTTCATTGAGTATTAACTTGTTTATATATGAAGTTTTTAAACATTATATATTTAAACTAAAGTTGATACAAGTTCAAAATTAAAATTCAAGTTGATCAAGACCATGCTTTGGTCTTACAAAATTATGGGAGATTTAGTTGCTGGAGCAAACAACCTCGTTCTAATTGGAACTAATTCAAACAAGTTCACAAAATGAGTAAGCAAACACTTGGACATTAAGCAAGCTTGAAGGAGTTTTGGAAATCGAATCTCTCTTGCCCTCCCAGTGAGGCCTTTCACCTTCTCCTCTCCTCCGTTGCCTCCCCTTCCCACCACTCCTTCCCTGCCCCTCTCAAATGGCCGTAAACCTTCAGCAAACTTCCATAAGCCTCTGCAAAATACGCACCCCCCTCTTGAAAAAAGTTTCCCTGACTATCCCTCCCTAAACACAAGTCTATTAAGTGAAACCCCCTTGTTGTTGGAGCTACCAAAACGGGGAAAATCAACCAGATTATTGTACTGTGGATGTCTCTCACAAAAGGTTCTCTTGGTACGACAAGATCATTGAAACCTCTATCCGTTAAAAAAGAAGTAAGAGGAGATTGTGTTTCTGATATTGTTGAGTTACAAGTAAAAGTTACTCCCACGTGAAAAATAAAATAGGAAAGCAAGTAATATATATACATGTATATATTACAAATAAAAGACTCTTGAATAAAAAATAGTATCAAATGACCTAATAAATATTGCTTGTTACTTTGTCCCATATCCCATAACCAATGCGATTCCATTGCAAATCATTGGCCTGGGCGTTTTCAAATCGAATGCTTTGTAGATTTAATTACGCTGCCCGCGGCGATTCCTTCATAAACTGTGACGGATAAAGTTTATATGTAAAAATACAATAATAAATTTCATGATTGTTTCTTATGAGTTTTAATATTTTAAAACTATTTTCCACATTTTAATAGTCAATTATAATTTTTTTCATATAAGTAATCATTTGATTATGTAGCCATTTATCTCCCATGTGAGTTGTAAAATTTTCTTTATAATAGTTATTGTAATTGGAAAAATTATAATCAACTTCACAAAGAAATAAACATTTTAATATATAATATACTTTTTTTTAATAATGTTCATTACTAATAATTTGTTTTTCACTCAAAAATATTACTAATATTTCGTTTAACTAGAGGATAAAAATACTTCTAAAAAGATTGTTGGCCAGATTTGGATTAAAAAGCATAAGAATTATTTTTTTTAAAAAAATATAGATATATAAAAACAAGTAAATCATTATCTTCCCAATGATAATTCTAAATAGGGTTTCTCCCATTTCAACCGTGGTGTAACCTAATTGTCGAACGAGAAAAACTATTATCCTTTGATTAAGGAGAGACGACAATGTAGGACTTTGAATTCGGATCAAAGTTGGAGGAGACACACCAAATTACGATCAAACTTTCTGCTATGCATTAATTGAATTCCTAATATGAATTTAATACACGCAGCCATTGCTCGGCTATAAATAAACCTAGATGGTTGAACATTTGTGTGATTAGACAATTCATCTTCCCCGGCTAATTTGATTAGTTAACAAGAGACATGGCCGGCTTCCCTTCTCTATTTCACCTGCTCTATTTCTTAATGTCTCACCGCCATCCATGCCGCTGCTGCAGCTCCGAGTACATCAGTCGGTGGACGAAGTCTGCAGGGCGGCTTCGAGCCACACCTTCTGTACCAAGGCTCTTTATTCAGACCCACGTACCGGACACGCAAGCCTAGTCGAACTGGCTGATATTTCTGTGCGGTTGGCTTACAACAACGCCACCAGCACCCAGATCTACATAGAACAGCTGCTGCTCAAGAGTGCCTCCAGCGAAGCAGACCAAGTCAAGCGGCTCCAGAGATGCAGTGTCTACTACGCAGGGGCCATTATAGCAATAGAAGTTGCATCCAATGATGTCAACTCCAAAAATTTGTCTGAACTGGTTGATTTGGCATCCAATGCGACTCGCGCTGTCGAAGATTGTAAAGCTGCCTTCTGGAAAACCCCATCATCGCGTCCACCGGGGAATAGCAATCACAACTTGAAGAAACTTTGTGAAATCTTTGCCACGTAGCTAGACTATTGACATCCCGATATCCTCAGAAATAATTAATGTTATAACCATATTATAATTTATTTTCTCGGGCCATTTTACCTCTCTCTTAGCTCCTGCATGTGCAATGGCCCAGACGGTGTAAAGGAGGGACTTGGATTAGTGGATTACAGTAATAGAAGTTGCAGTCAATGATGTCAACTTCGACGACTTCTATGAACTGCCTGAATTGGCAAGCAATGCGACTTTCCTTGGCGATGACTGCGAAACTGCTTTCCAGGGGCCCTTCGCCTCCTCTGGTGAAATAGGAATCAAAACTTGAAGGGTCTTTGTGAAATCTTTGCCATCGTAGCTAGCTTATTGACAACCGGATATCCTCCTCAATAACCATGTTATAATTTGTTTTATGGGCCTTTTTTTTTTTTTAACTTTTCTTATAACTCATGCATATTGTAACAGCCTATTGGGTGTGCGCCTCTCTTCCCAATATGGGATTCCAGTGCAAAATGGGGTTCCCTGCGTACTGCTGGCTTAGAGTGCTTAACAGCGAATATCATAGTCAATTCAAATTTTTTTTTTATTCAACGTGAAATTTTGTCACACAATATAATAGTCCAGATGGTGTTTAAAAAGGGGCATATATTAGCAGGGTTAGCACTACCTTCCATCCTATAGTTTCATCAAAGCAATCTGGAATGTTTAGTTGAAATATTGCGGGTCAGTGGGATTAAGTTCCCCGAGTCTATTGGAATCTCAAGCTCACTCAAAATTAATTGCTCCCTCCCCAATTCGACTCCACAAACAAAAAAAAAAAGATTCACCTAGTCCATTCTTAGACGCAAGCGTGGGTTTTCCTCATCGATCACCTAACAATGGGGCACCATTAAGTTCGTTTTTCCAATAGGTTCAATTCGCATGTTAGTCTCGGCGTATTGTGTGAAAATACAATTATTTCTGGTAAGATTGTAGATACTACTCAATCTGGTAAGAAAAAATTATTTGAATATGTTTAGAACGTTTAATAACTTAAGAAAATGGGTTCAACTGGCGCACAAATTTTCTGAAACAGGATGCAGTTGGAAATAGAAAGCCGAAGCAAAATAGGAGCCATTTTTATCAAGTGGTTCAATTTAGGCCACCAAATTGTCCATTTCTCGATGACCCTAACGTAGTTGCATTGCATACTTCCAGTTCCCAGTCTCATTCAAGGCCTTTTACCATAGCCCGCCATATTTCTGCTAATAAAGAGGCTCAAAACCCAATGTTAATGGCGAGGCCCTCCAACCATAAACCCCAGGATGTTTTCATCACTCATGAGCAATGCCTCTTCAAAGAGAATGGCAGCCTTAATATCATTGATAAAACTCTCACAAGTGCTCTCTGGTTGCACAATTGCAACCCAATTTTTTCCTGTTCAGGAGTTGCATGGATGAGCATGACTACTAGAAAGTTGAACTAAACCAAAATCTAGCATGTTTTAGCTAGATCATTTGTTGGGCATACTAGAAATTTGGTGAGATTTAAGACACGTAGAGAATGAGCTGAGCTGTGTTAAATTAATGTAACCCAGCCGGAGTTTTTATTGTGTCAGAATCTCAAAAGGTTCTTCATTTCTGTGGTTCTAAATACAATTTAAAAAGTAGGTAAAAGTCATAGGGCACGAAACAAAGCAAACGACATTAATCGAATCTTTATCAAAGCCCCAGCACCAAGCCTTGGATGAACAACTTAGCTTATTGGCAACCTTTCAGGAAGGCAAACAATTTGTGACATGATAAAACACCCCCCCCCCCGGGGGGGTGGGGGGGGGCGCCAGTTCCAAGATATTGACTTGGTTTCGTGCAGCATGAGTCTTTGCCCTTGGACAAGCAACTCACTGACTTGCTGTATATCATTTCATATGGCAAGACCTTTTTGTCGTTTTTGAAAGAATCAGAGTTCTGACAAAGAAAAGTTTTTGAAACCCTTTTGGCAAAATCAGAAAGGTGCAGAAAAGGGTTATATTTTTCATTTATGCAATACAAATATAATTATTAAGTAAAACATAACTACCTTTATTTAATTAAAAAAAAACTAAAATTAGTTAAATTACTTTTAGCAGTAATTTTTTAGAAATTAGAAAATAAGAATAACTATCTAACTGAAAACTTTTAATTTTACTTTTATTTAATTAAAACATTAAGATACAATTTACACCAAATAAAAAATATGACTTGAAGCATGAGCAACAACACATTTGTAGTTATAATTCTGGATAGCTTAGCACAATGTCATCTTCTTTAAGATTTACGAGGTAGCTTGAAAAGTAAGAAAACTAAAGTTTCCAACATTCTTCTTTAAATTCTTTAACATTTATGCTCATATTTAATCTTAAGTACTCAAATCTATTCTTAATTAAAGATTTAGTTAAGATATTAGCAACTTGATTTTTTGAGCAACAATGAATCGACTTCACTTTTCCATCTTATTACACTTCCTTAATAAAGTGGAACCTAAACTTGAAGTACTTTGTTTTACTATTAAAAATAAGGTTTTTGGATATAGCTATTACTAATTTGTTGTCAACATTAACTCTATAATTTCATTTTGGTCTTGCTTTAAATCACTTAACAACTTTTTTAGTCATATTACATCATTTATTGTAGCAATAACAATAGTGTATCTTGCTTTTACAGTGGATTATGCAATATTTTTTACTTCTTAAAACTTTATTTAAAAGCATATGATCTAAGAGTAAACAAATATCCAAATGTGCTCTCTATGTCATTATTAATGCCTATTTAATCACTATTTGAGAACTTAATTAATTTGCTTTCTTTTAATTTTATAAACTTGATACTATAGTTATAAGTTCCTTTTAGATACCTTAAGAGTCTTTTACTAGTTTTAAAGTGTATATTAATTGGAAACTACATGCATCTTCACAAAATATTTATGACATACATTAAATCAGGTCTAGTCGTTATTAAGTATAAAGACTTTTAATCAAGTTTTTATAAGTTGTGTTATTAACTCCTTTTGAACCATCTTCCTTACACAACTTTTCTCCAGATTTAATAGGATTGGAATAGATTTCAATTAATCATATCATACTTTTAAAGTAGTTTGGTGGTATATTTTATTTGATTGATGAAAATGTCATCAGAAACTTGCTAAATCTCTACTCTTAAAAAATAATTCATTTCATCTAGGTCAGTAATTTTAAAAACTTTTTTTATTTGAACTTTAAAGTGATCAATCAATAGTCAACTACTACTAATGACCGAAATGTCATTTATATAAATTGAAATAATTAGCAAGTCATTTCCTTTTGACTTGATATACAAGGTAATCTCACTTTGACTTTTAGTAAAACTTAAAGCAATTGAGTATCAATCTTGTTAGACCAAGTTTGAAAAGCCTACTTAAGTACATAAACTGACTTTTATAAAATATAAACTTTGCCTTTAATTCTATCAACTTGAAATCCTTTTGGTTATTACACATAGATTAATTCTTCCAAAGTTCCATTTAAAAAGGCTAACTTAACATTTAGTTGAAAATTTTTTTAACCTTTTGTAGTAAACAAAGGCTGTAGCAACTTGATTGTGTCATACTTTGTCATAAGGATAAAGGTATTTGTATAATTAGTACAAAATTATTGAGAATAACCTTTAACCACTAACCTTGTTTTATGCCTATTAATTGAACCATCTATATTCTATTTAATCTTGTAAATCCATTTGACTCCAATCACATTTTTGTTGATTGGTTTGTCAACAAGCTCCTAAGTCCAATTTTATAAATCATTTGCAAATTTTTCCCTTTATTAAAATCTTCCAAACATCCTATTGTAAGGCTTATGAGAAGTTTTCTAGCTCTAACATAGCCATATTTTCCCTTGAATAAACATTTACTAGAGACTTAACTCTTCTCATTGGTTCATGATCAAAATAAGCTACCTAAGTTGTAGGAGCACTTATCTTTGCTTGCAACAAAATAAAGTTGGAATTGGATATGAATTTTCGAGCTGAAGTCTTTTAAAAGTTCTAATTCTAGCATTCCTCCTCATTAAATTTGATACTTTTACCCTTACTCATAATTATTTTCTTGGTTGTTGCATCATAAACCTTATATGCATTAGATTGACTATTATATCATAGGAAAACACTAGTTTAAAATCTTATCCCTTTTTGCAACAAGTATTAAGATATAACATACATAGATAAAGAACTTAAAATGTTATAAAGATTGTTAAACCTTATACTAGGCTTTATATAGAGTCTTTTCCTTTAAGGTTTTAGTTAGAAGTATGCTTGGTAGATAATTAGCAATATTTACAACCTTTGCCCAAAAGCATTTAAGCATACCTTTTTCAAATAGTAGGCACCTTAATATTTACATCGAGGTTTTATTTTTCTTCTTACTAACTCCATTTTGTTGTAAAGTATATGACATAGTAAGTTAGTGATTAAACCTAAATTCTTTACAAAATATGTTGAACTTGTCTACTATGAATTCAAACCCATTATCTAATTTAAGTGAGACAATGTTGTAACCAACCTTTTTCTTAATGTAGGCCTTGAATTTAATAAAGACTTCTAATACCTCATATTTGAATCTTAAGAAGTAAATCTAAGAGAATTTGGTTGTATCATCAATAAAGATAAAATATCTGCTACCATTGAGTGATGGAACACTCATTAAACCATAAGGATTTGTATGGATCAATTGCAATCTTTTTATAATTTTATAGACTTGTGGTTAAGAAAATTGAAGTTGAGATTACTTTCCTTTCAAACAAACTTCACATATAAAGGCTTAAACTTTAATTGTAAGTACATTTAGCGTTAAATCATGCATTTGTCTCGTGGAAAGAAAATTAAAATACTCTAGTCTCTTATGCTAAAACATGCCTTTATCAAGAGAGTTAAGGTAAACATTGCTCTCATCTTCACTTAGATTTATAACAAAACTTTTGGCAAAATATCATGGCCTTTAGGATATATAAGTTTACATTTTCCATTCTTAAATATTAATACATAATATTTTTTATTAATTGATCTATATTTAACAAATTTTGATCCATTTGTAAAATATAAAAGATATTAGAAAGATACTTCATACCTGATGAGGTATCTAGAAACATAGTTCCTTTCTCTCTTACCTTCAAATGCTCTTTATTGTCTATCCTTACTTTAGAATGAAAAGTCTAATTCAAATCTTTGAATTTGGTAACATCATAGGTCATATAATAAGTGTTGCCTCTATTAATTAGCTAAGTTCCAAAAATCTCTTTTATAGCTTTCATGTTACCACAAACAACTACTTATTTTCTTATTTCCCTTCAACAACTTAAGCTTGCTATATAGTTTTAGATTGTATGGCTTGCTTAATTTTACAAATCTTAGTCATATGCCCCATTCTTTTACCAATGTTGCATTGGATGTCTATACCAGTAAAATTTCTCCATGTAGATAATCCTTTTACAATACTTACAAGGATTAAACTTTTTCCTTTTTCTAGCTTCTTTTCCATCTCCCTCTTTTTTCTCTTTCTCTTTCTTTTCTCATGTATATTTGACCCACTTACATAACTTATCTTTTACCACCAATGTAGCCTTATGAATCTCTTTCTACCCAATATGCCTTATAAGCTTTAATGCATGCAGTGTATTGACAAGTTTAACAAAGGTAAAATTGCTAAAATCTTTTAAGTCTTCCAAAAATAAAATTTTAGTTTCATATCTTTATAACAGACACACTAGAACTCTTTCAACCACCCTTTGATCACTTAAATTTTCTCATTGTAGCCTAATTTGGTTCATAACCTTCATAAATCTGTTAGCAAATTGCTTTATAGTTTTTATTTATTTCATTTTCAAGGCTGCAAACTCTTTTTTGAATTTTAGAACTTAAATGTGATTAGTTTTGTCACTGTTATAATACTCCTCCTTAAGCTTATCTTGGGCATCCTTGGTTGTTTTATAAGTCATTTTTCTAAAGAAGACAACATCTAACACTATAAAGTATGATGAGGACCGTTGTAGGTCTCACATTGAGAGGGTAGCGATCAATGTGAGCTATCTTATTTTTACAAATCGATTCAGATTTAACCTCTGTTTTAATTAGAACTGATGATCCAATTTTTAATTTTCTCCTTTACGTGATCGTGACCGTATGAATAAAAAATAATGCGTAAGCACCTAAAAACACACGAAAATTTTTACGTGGTTCATTTATAATATATGAGCTACGTCCACGATGTGATAGGATCACTCCTAAATCAGATAATCCACTCTTGTTATCAAAGGATACAGATATGGTATGGAAGGATCACTCCTTAACCACTTGTAGAAGGATTATTCCTTAACCACTTATAACGATTTCTCGATCACTCTAAGGGTATCCTACCCCTTTTTAACACATTTATCAAGAATTTGTGATTAAAACATTTCCTAGAGAATGATCACTCAATGTATACATACTGCTAAAGCAGAATATAGATCTTCTCCTTCTTTTATTGCCGGTATTGTTTCACCTGTTGCCAATGCTACTCACAATGCTAAAGCTGTTTGTATGAATTGTCGTTGGTGTCCACGCGCACTATTAATGTGGTTCGCATGCATTGTCGTTACTATTTGTGTGCGCTGCTCCTGCTGTCTACGCGTGATGGCGCTGCTATCCATATATGCTATTATGTCTATTTGCAAGCTTAGTTAATACTATCCATTCGCGCTGTCGCGTTTACACACTGTCCACATGCGCTGTGCCTACTGTCTGCATGCGTTGTTCCCGTTATCCTCACAAGCTTTGTCTGCTGTCCACACAAGTTATTTGTTGTCCACCGTACACGCTATGCTCACTATCCGCACAAACTATACTTGCTGTTTGCACAAGCTATGCTTGTTATCCATAGTCATTGTGCCTGTTATCCGCGCGCGCTATGCTTGCTGCCTATGTGCACTATTCCTGCTATTCATAGTCTCTACACCTGCTATCTGCACACACTACGGCTGCTATCCGCATAAATTGTTCCTACTATCCATATGTACTGCTCCAACTATCAGCTCATACCGCTACTGCTGTTCGTGCGTGTTGCTGCTGCTTTCTCGTGCTGCTGTTGCTTTCTCCTTACGCTATAACAGTTTTCTTTCGCCGTTACTGCTCTCCCCGAGTGTTGCAGCTGTTTTCTCGTGCTGCTACTGCTATCCCCACACACTTCAGCTGTTTTCTCGCATGACTATTGGTTTGCTAGTTGATTCCTGAACCTACTGCTACACGACCTACTGCTGCACTTTTTATAGGTGGCTGTTGATTCCCGGACTTGCTACTGCACATTCTGATTTTTTTCTTGATTCCTAGGCATATTTCTACTACTAAAAAGTCTCCTGAGGTGCTGCTGATACTAGTATACCTTCCTAGATGTATAGGGACGAGCTGCTGGTGCTGGTATACCTTCTTAGATGTGTAGGGACATGTTGTTGCTGCTAGTATACCTTCTTGAACATGCAGGAATGTATTACTGCTGCTAATATACCCTTCTGGACCTGTAGGGATGTCTGCTATTGTTGGTATACCCTCTTGGGCGTGTAGGGACATCTGCTGCTGCTGATATACCCTCCTGGACGTGCAGGGATGTGCTGCTAGTTTGCTAGAAAGCCTTCTGGATGTGCTGGCGTGGTGGCTAGTTGTTGCTGTCACCTTTGTGAAAGCTTGCTGGTGTTGTGGCTGTCTTGGTAAAGGTTTGCTAGTGTGGGTGGCCGACTACCTTGCTCTCTTTCTTTCCTCCTTAGCCGGCTGCACCTTGCTGCTTCTCCTTAGTGGCTGCTGCACTCTCCTTAGTTGGCTACCTTGCCCTCTTTTTTTCTCTCATTGGCCAGCTGCCTTGTTGCCTCTCCTTGGTGGTTTCTTCTCTTTCCTTGGTTTGCTACCCTTTGCTCTCTTTCTCTCCTTTTTGGCCGGTTGCACCTTGCTTGGTGGCTGCCTTCTTTTTGGTTGTTCACCTCTCTTTTTTCGTAGATTTACTGCTCATTTCTCTGTTTGGTCGACTCTCTCAATTTTTTGCAACACACAACCTTTTTGCAAGACACATAGGGATATTTATAAAGCTTTGAGATTAGGGCTACACGATCATTAACGGTCATTGTTAATTCTCATATGTTGGCTTATAATCAATAACCAAATTTGATTCCTAAAATTTAGGGTCAATGGTCAATGGTCAACATGGACTTTCTAAAATTTAAGGTCAACGGTCAATCTTGACCCCTAAAATTTAAGGTCACGGTCAACATTGACTTCTCAACACTAAGGTTAACCTGTCATCACCGGTTTCTCCCAATGACCTCACTACATCTCAACGGAATTCATAACCTCACATCAATACATACAACTATGTGAGATGGTGTTGACAAAAAATTCAACACTAGCCATCAAAGATGGACTCAACAAAGTGGATGCAATTTAAGGCCTTAAAAACTTTGGTTATCTCTTCACTATGATGTCTCGTCTATACAAAGTTTGGATTGTAAGGAAGCTAATAAACTTAATCCTTTCCCTCCATAATTTTTTAAAGGTCAAGTGCCTTCAAATAGATCTTCATTTTGATTGTTCATATAGGATAATTTTCTCTTAAAAAGATAAGAGGTAAGGAGGTATAAGAGCCATTAGTTGCCATTTTTTTATTAAGGTTATAAAATTATATGTTTCTAATTTCAATAATAAGATGCCTTAAGTCTCTCTCTTGTTTTAGGTTCTCCCGTGATCTTATAAGCTCCAACAATAAGTGAAAAAAAATCAAAGTTTTGACAAAGAAGAGAAAAAATTTTAAAACTTTTTTTGCAAAACTAGAAAGGTGCAAAGAAGAGCTATATTCCTTATTGATGCATTCAATTCTTAGAACATCAAATACAATTACAATTTTTAAGTAAGACATGATTATCCTTAATTAAAGAAAATAAGTAAAATTAGTCAAAGAAGCAATACCTTTTTTGCTATCAGGTGTGCTTTTCAAAGAAATCAGAAAGTGAGTGGAATTATCTAATCCTACTAACCATCTAATTGAAAATTTTTAACTTTACTTTTACTTAACTAGAACATTAAGATACAACTAGACACAAAACAAAAAAAAAATGTCTTGAAGCCTGAGTAGCAAGACATCCCTAGCTGCAATTCTGGATAGCTCAGCATAGTGTCATCTTCTTAAGATCAATGAGATAGCTTGAACAACAAGGAAGCTAGAGTTTCCTACCTTGATAGGAATAGCCATTCACCTCCCTTAACAATAAATTAACTGAGCAGAAAATCCCAAAGTAGTGGAGAACTAGATGGTAGCTGAAATGATTCTGTCAGCATGAAGAATGTATAAATTCATCCCTTGACCTTGCAGATGACGACCACAAACTCATATTTTCATCATTGCTGCACCACATCAAAATTCCTAGGTTTTTAACGTTAATAATCATTTTTGTGGCACGTTTGCCCTCTACACAAGGTAGAGAAGTTGCAGCACCAGCAATACATTTACACTATTTCTTGCCACTGCAAAGTTCTGGCTGTCGCAATAAGTAGTGGTTGAGAAGGGTGAAAGAAGCAGAGGGACGTGAAAATGTTCCCTGCTTTGTGACTCTTTGATCTCAAACACAATAGAAGCATAGGGATAGAACCCAGATGGACAATACTTACCCGTATAAAAGCTTATTCTATAAATTCCTGGGTTGACGGCATCAACGATGCTCATTAATTGACCACTTTTTCCATCTGCATCTGTAACCGAAGGCCCTTGAAGTACCCAACTGCCTGTATCAGTCTCACCAAACAAGGGACGTGGTTGAGTGCCCTTCCACATCTCCGACAGTACCTAAACACCGGCTGCTGGTCAGAACTTGGAAACATCCAAGACATGAGTTGTAATAGGCAGAAAGGTTCTTTTCGGATGAAGAACCAGGGGCAGCAGTTAAGTGTCCTCCAATAATGGTTATGCAATCTTCTAAGGGCCACAGAAGAATACATAGTGGTCAAATTAATAGCAATGTGTACATAAGAGTACCAGTGACCAACTTCATGGAGAACAAAAGTCGTACGACTTTTCTACCTCACGCAGAATAACTTAAAACCATATGATAGTTGCTTGTGGACTGGGCGTTAGATGTCACGAGAACGCAACACTCTCTCTGTTGGTACTGGTGACTATACTTTATTGCATGATGAAGTGGTAACAAAACAGCAAAATTTGTGATGAAAATCTCAGTTAAATTAAAGGATTGCGAAAATGAAGATGACCAACAACAAAATGACCTTATCAGGATGGTGGTTGAATTGGCACAAACTTAGACGAAGAAGAAAATTACTGGCTAAGAATATGCAATGAATAAGTGAAAAAGAGAATGAGGGATTCTGTGTAAAAAGTGCTTTATAACTAACTCCCTAAGAGAGAGTAAAATTGCCTTCTGCTTTCTTTGCAGCAGGACTTGGGCCATCAGTCGCAGCAACTTTTTCCTTTGATGAAAAGAGCTTTTCCAGACGTAGTTCTGTTATTTTCATTGGCTCCTGGGCTGCTATCTCAAACTCAACTACGGGCCTGCTTGAATACCTTTTCTGCACTGAGAAAAACAGAAAGATACTTGCACAGATGGCACTCTCGCACTTGCAAGATTTTCTCTTTAGGAGGATTCAGAACAAGACGGAAAATAAAGCAGGGTAAAAGATTCTATCAGAAAAATGGCTATTTGACAAACAACCACACAAAGTTGATAGGAAAGAACAAGATTGGTATGAGAAATAACTGGTGAGATTAAACAAATATTACTGCCAATGCTCGTCCAGGCTAAGAAAATCCCTTCATAAACTTCCAAGTTCCAGCAGTATCTCCTTAGGATTTTACCAACACAGATCCTTTGCAGCAAATAACTGCATTGCTGCTTGATGCTTTACATCAATGAAATGATTCACTGTCATACTTGTTTGTTTCACAAACAGAGAAGCTTTGCATCTGGAAAAATTGGCAACCAGGAAAGCAAAACAAGAATCAGAATTTAGCCTTCAATTCAGCAAATATTAGGGCAGTCCTCCTCCCTGATGCACATATGATAAATATAAACCCAAACTTTTGCCTATATCGAGCATTCCATTCAAATAGCTCGTGAGGAAGGCTTGGAGCAGGCTTACAGATTGCAATAGTTAATACATTTCTTACAGAAATTACACACAACAAATCCATTATGCAAAAAGGTCGTAAACAAATGGGTATTTTCCCTATTAATTAAAGGGAGAAAGGTCAATCAAACCTGTATGTGGAACTGGTAGCAGTTGCTAAAGCAGTTGACTGCTCTCCCTTGCTCCACCTGCACAGAAGACGAAAGCACTCAACTTAAAAAAAGGGAAAAGGAAGGCAAATAAAGGGTGCCTGTCAAATATAGTTTAATCTTTGTCTTGAAACTTTAATAACCTAAAAAAAAAAAAAACGCTTTAACTTGAACTTTGGAGCTGAAAAGATAAATGCATAACATTAAAGCAGTTGAGCCAGCCAAGTAGAAAAAACCCCAAAAAAGAAACAAAAAACAAGTAAAAACATTTACTGGGAAGTTAAAAGGAAAAAAATGAAGGGATTGGGGGAAGTTACTGAACTGAGCAGCAGCAGCATTGTGAGAAGAATTAGAAGAAGATTGTCCAACCTGAGGGTGAGCAGAGAAAGCTTCCGGCCAGCCATTCACAACTACCTTAAAAAAATCACTCAAATTTTATCATTTTTCTATTTGTGGGGTCAATCCAATTATTCATTATCAACATGTAATAATACTTAAAAAACAATAAAGCAGCAAAATTTCTATCAAAATAGGAAGAAGTAGAAGAAGAAGAAGAAAAATGGGGAACCTTGTTGAACCAGATGTCTCTGGCGGCGTTGATGGCGTGCTGCAGAGACAGAAAAGGAGAAGCCAAGGCCATTTCTTTGGTGAATTTGGAGCATCCACAGCACGCTTCTCAATCTTTCTCTCCCATTTTCCCACTTTTCTCTCTTTTCCGATCAAAGCTCATTAAACTTATTCCAATTTGGAATTCAGACACCATCCTACATACGTACATACATATATAAAATGGGTATGATTACTACAAAGTAATCAACTTTATGAATAACAATTCGCAACTATTGGTTTTCATGCTCTAATATTAATGTCTATTGTATTATATCAAATCTCCTTGTAAGTAGTCTTGTTTATACCAATGAAATTCAAGTTTTTTCTCTGCAAAATTATCAGATTTTAAGCCTTCTAACACTTCAGTTACTCTTGACACAAGGGACTCCATCGTCCCATAAGCGTCGATAGCACGAGTTAATAGGAAATTCTGGTACATAAACTTCCCTTCTGTTCTTTTTTTTTTTTTTTTTGGTTCATTTATACTCTTTGATCTCCTTTGCATGTCTTTCCAAAACTAGCAAGGCTTAATTTTGTTCTTTTGCTAACATATACGGGTCGAAGGTGTAATAAGTCTGGATAAGAGACGAACAAAACAGCCAGCTTAAGAATTTTTGTCTTGTTTGTCCACAGGAAGAGTTGCAGACACTAGATTTTGAAACTGTCAGGGTGCATAATCTGTACGTGAATTGCAGATATATACATCGTTATATTTGTAGATTGAGTCCTAAATTATTTATTAATTATTTTTATTTAAAAAATTTGAATATATTTCTCATACCTGATCACAATAATAACAAATATAAAACCTGAACCCCCTTCAGGGTCACCTCACACATACACATAAATCTCAAGAAAACTTAAATCAAAATTAACAAAAGAAAGCACGCTAAAGCCCTGTCAAACTATTTGCCTCATATGATGTCGGTACGTCGCTTTACCGCGTTCTTTTTCTGATTCCAAAATGCACATTTTTCTTAGACAACAATTGCATGAGCCTTTTCCCTTCTACGATGTTGCCACTGCCATGGCGGATACTGCATTACGGGTCTCCTGTTTACGGCAGATCCATTGACTAAAACTTGCAATGATAAATGGCTTCTAAATAGGCCCACGTGTTTTCACTTTAATCCGACAGGATTTTGTTGGAGACAAATGGGGCTCCCTGTCCATGATACCTTGGGAAAGCGAAATTCATGTGACAATGCCTTGGAAGTATCGACGGTTTAAAGGCTCAATTATCGACATATTACTTCACGAAGTGCGCAAATACAAGCCATGGAATTGGCACACTTAGCAAAAAGATTAAGATAAGAAGTGAAGTGTATGTCAGAGACGAGTCCCCCACCCTTTTTTGCGTTCTTTTGCAAATGAGTGCTCTCATGGGGACTCGGAAGTATGGGTCAATCAGGACTGCAATCGCACCATCAAATCCGTGAGGGCTAATTATCGAATATCATGATGAAAATGTTACACGGAGTTTGGTTTTATATACATATAAAATAAAAATTTATAATAACTTCATTGCACTTGTGTTTATACTTCTAATCGACTGCCCAACTCCACGTAAGAAGTCTCTATTTACTTGACCGCGTTTCCTCTGTCCACGGAATTTTGTGCATATCTACAGGTGGGTGAAGATGGGGTACCATTTTAACCAGAAAAAAATTATAAAAAAAAAAATATTCCGGCGCCATGCCAAATTGCTGACCTAATTTCTAAGCTCTGTTTTCATTGACTTTGTTTGTCCTGTGCAAACACTGTCTAGTCACATTCTTTTGTCTCTAGCGTTGTTTTCTTTTTTCTTTTTGTTTTTTTTGTTGGGATACGAGTGTCCCCATCTATTGGACGTATCACTTTTCCAGATGATCGCTTTTCCAGTAGCTCCCGTGATACTTCCGTCTCATAATTTCATTGGAAAACATAAAAATATAATTCAAAAGCTTTTATTGAATAAATAATGTGAACCAAGTGTTTTTATTATTGTGAATGCCGAGTTTCAAAGTATTACATGTGACATCCTTCAAATGACACGCTATCAGGTTATTGACTCGGAAAGTTCTGCAAATAGATATCTTTAAATTTTAATCTTAATAGTTAATGGCTCTTTTATCAGACATTGAGCCATAGCCCCTAGTGTCAGATGAATTTTTTTTTTCATAATTTTTAATAAAATCCCAGAAACGAATTTTGGACCACCCAAACATGACCCATTAAATAGCCGTTGGTGGAGGACAAAGTGCTACAAACGTCCAGACGGTGTTCTGCTCCCATTCTGGCATGATGTGCCATTTTCTCATATAAAAACAAATCATGCTTACGGATTCTGACACTCTAAATATTCGCGCTCTTTGTTTTATGTGTCGAATTCTTAGTCTAGGTTGTAGGATATGGTTTTGAGCTGGGGTTACTGTAGGAAGAAGCTCTAAATATTCTCTACGTTTAAAGGTGTGAGAACGTCGTTCTATAAGGTTATCTCGAGGAAATCATATAATTTTTTCTATCGATCAATTTTGAACCGGTTCAGTTGAACAATCTTTTGATGTATACGGCTCGTAAAATTGATTGTCTAACTGCAAAGAGGCATAAGATAGTACTTTTGATGGCAAGACTATTTCACCTCCCAGATCATCATCATCTTCTTCTGTTTCTGCTTCTTCTTTCTCTTCGCCATTCAAATCAGTTGCAACCATCTCAGTCCCAGGCCGTTGCGGCGATACTTCAGCTCATCAACCACCCATCATCATCGTCCTTGACCAGCTTTGATGACAACAGGGACTTCTGCAACAGTGAACCAACTGCATCTTTAACTCTAACCTGCTACGAAGATGATTTGACCCAGCTTCACATTGTAGGAGGCAATGGGGTTCCTCCCTTATCTGAAAATTTCTCCATTGATTCTTTGTTCTCCGCTATTGCTTCTCTGCCTAGCTTGAAGGTACTTTCTTTAGTTTCTCTTGGCTTAAGGGGGCCACTCCCTGCAACTGTTGGTCAGTTATCTTCCGTGGAGATACTCAATGTAAGTTCAAACCACCTCACTGGTGACATTCCAGTGCAACTTTCATCTTTGAGAAAGCTTCAGACTCTTACACTTGACCATAACAGCTTCACCGGTCAAGTGCCTGTTTGGGTAAGTTCATTTCCAGTTTTAGCTTTTCTTAGCTTGAAGAACAACTCGCTTAGTGGGTCTCTGCCAGATTCTATCGCAAACGTGGAGAATCTGCGAGTTTTGTCACTCTCAAGGAATAACTTATTTGGAGAAGTGCCTGACCTTCATAGCTTGGCAAACCTTCAAGTTCTTGATTTAGAGAACAATTACTTTGGACCCCATTTCCCAAGTTTGCCCAACAAGTTGGTGACTCTTGTGCTAAGAAATAATAGCTTTCGATTTGGTATCTCCGCTGAATTGTTATCCAACTACCAACTCCAGAAGCTGGACATGTCGTTGAATGGATTTGTAGGGCCGCTTTCGCCATTGTTATTGTCGCTTCCTTCATTAACTTACATTGATGTCTCACACAACAAGTTCACTGGAATGCTCTTTGAAAACATGACCTGCAATGCTGAACTTGCCTATGTAGATTTATCCTCGAATTTTTTGATCGGAGAGTTACCTAGTTGCCTAAAATCACGATCCAAGAAAAGGTTTGTCACGTATGCTAGCAATTGCTTGTCAAACCAAGAACAGGAGCAGCATCCTTCCCACTTCTGCCACACTGAAGCACTAGCTGTGAATGTTACACCTCATGATGAAGACAAGCATAACAGGCCATATGGTAAAGCAGTTATGGCTTCAAGCTCCGCTGGAGGGGCTGTTGGGGTCATTGCAATTGTTGGTATGATTGTTGTGGTTGTCAGGAAGGCATACGGTAGGAACAATGAGCGAAAACCACAAGCAAGGCTAATTACAGAGAATGCATCAACAGTAAACACGGTTAAGCTGCTTTCAGACGCAAGTAAGATATAGTATTCTTTCATCATCTTTTGATCGAAGATGTAGTATTCTTCTACTATCTTTATTTGTGTAGACTATGAGAGGCAGTCCATGTAATATTTCGATCCTTGTCAATTGTGTAATATCATTATTTTCTAGATCCCTAATTTTTTGACAGAATTGGGTTAAGTTGCCGACATTTGACCTTTCTTTGGACTCCACAATGTGGGAGTTTTGTGCATTAAAATGCCCAATTTCTTGTAATGGATTGCAAAACCAATTGTTTTCAGAATGAACGATGAAATGACAATCATTTTCTAATCTTCTTGTTCTGTCCTCTTTCCCAAAAACCACTTGTCTGTGCACTAAATGTGATAGTCAATTCTTTATCGATCTTGCCATTCAGTACAAAAGGTAGGTTTTGTTCAATTTCCAATCTTTTATCGTTGCAGATGCTTGGTTGGTTCAGCCTGTTACTTGCAGTGCAACATTTGAACACATGGCAATATCATTTAGATTTTAGGACTTTTCTTTCACTTGTAAACATTATTTTCCAGAACATAGATATCATAGTCTTATGTTTGCAGGACACATATCAGAAACAATGAAGCTAGGAGCTAGTCTTCCTGCTTATCGAACTTTCACTATGGAAGAGCTGAAGGAGGCAACAAACAATTTTGATGCAAAAAATTTACTTTGTGGAGATTCAAACTGTCAGGTGTGCTTCAACTAAATACACTGAAATGAGCTCTCCCCATCCTTCAGAATTTTAAGTGGAAGGGAATTGCCGTTTTAGATAAACAATTGTAGCCCAGTCAGGGGACTTGTATGCTCAATACCTATTTGGATCTGTATTTCTGATTATGGGTGTTCTCACAATTTTTAACTTCTTGCATCATGGTGTTAGATTTACAAAGGAAAGCTTGCCAATGGGACACTTATGTCGATTAGAAGCTTGAAAAAGAGGAAAAACCAAAGCCAACAGGCCTTAATGCACCAGATTGAATTGGTTTCAAAGCTCAGGCATAGCCATTTGGTTGGTGCTCTTGGGCACTGCCTTGGTGTCGACCAGGGTGATTCAAGCATCAGCAGAATATTTTTCATATTTGAGTTCAGTTCTAATGGGACCCTAAGAGATCACATCTCTGGTAAACTGATTGTCTATGAAATCCTTATCCTAGATATTCTGTAACTGAGTCTGCACTCAATAAACTGCTTAATTCCCCACAACTGAACACTGATTTTCTCATAAACTCCCGTCTCAGTAGAAATTGCATATATTTCTGTAGAGCATTGAAAGTCCATAATAAGAATTCTGAGCATTACTATTTCCAGGGAAAAAGCTTAATTGGGAACAACGGATTGGAGCAGCTATTGGAGTTGCAAAAGGTGTGCAGTTCCTGCACGTGGGGATTTTTCCCGGTTTATTCTCAAATAATTTGAAGATAACAGACATTTTGTTGGATCAAGATCTTCATGTAAAAGTCAGTTGTTATAACTTGCCATTGTTAGATGAAAATGGGGAAAAGGTATGAGCAAAAGACATTTAACTTTGTTGCCAATAATAATCAGCTAATCCTAGCCCTTGCTTTCTTTGCAGCCCTGTCAGGTCATTGCTAAATTTTCTTCCCCAAAATCAAAACAAACATTTTTTCTAAGGTGTGTGATGAATCCCTTTTCAAGCTTAAATGATAGAAGTAGAGAGTATACATGTTAGTAGAAGCAGAATTAGCAAATTCTTGTTTCTAATGTTGCTTTTGTAACCTGCATTGTTGCCTGGTGAATAGCTTAAATTTCTGCCATTTTAAAGCAACTCAAAATTCCTTTAAGACAATATGCATGTAGAAGTTTTCTGATTTTTCACACAGCTTAAGTTCGTTTCCTTGTGGAAGTCTCATTGCTTCTCTTTGATCCTTTATGTTAATCTCAATAATCCCCGTGATCACTCAACTAAAACCTGGACCAAAGAGAAGAAACAAACTTAAGCTGTGTGAAAAAATGAGATTTTATTATGTACTTGGTTTTGAAGACCATTCGTTTCCATCCACATGCAGGGGAAGATGCGAGGACAAGGAGGATGTTCATGACTTTGGAGTAATCTTACTTGAAATCCTTGCTGGAAGGCCAATCACGTCTCAGAATGAAGGGATTGTCTTAAAAGATCTAGTCAGTTCACGTTCTTCTCCATGATACAATGCAAATGTTCATTTTCTGTCAGAACATAATGAGCGATTGCTCTTAGATAGTTCTTGGCTTAATTATGTTCCACTAGATACCAGTCCAGTAATGTTCCTAGCTAATCTAACATTTCCCTGTTCAATGGCTTGTGTACTTGCACAGCTCAGAGAAGGCATAACAGTCGATACTGCAGCTCAAAGAAGTATCGTTGATCCAGCAATTCAAAAAGAATGTTCAGATGAATCATTGAAGATAGTAATGGAGATATGCAATAGATGTCTTTCCACTGAGCCATCCGATAGGCCATCGGTGGAAGATGTGCTCTGGAATTTGCAGTTTGCAGCACAGGTCCAGGATTCATGGAAAGGGAATTCCCTGAACAATCTTCATGAATCACTCGCTCCATCATCTTTCCAAAGTTTAACCATATGATCTGTTGGATTGGACCCCATGAAGGAAATCTGCGTTTCAAAATTATGTATTTGTTCAAGTTCTTCTTTTGTCATTTTGACTATGATGTCGTTCACCTCTATTAGGGCTTCTACCGGTCAGCCATCTCACATTCCCATGTCTGCCTTGTACTGCTAGGTACTATTATCGAACATAATAGATTTACCGGTAAAAAAGGAAAGAGTAGGCAAAAATGGCCATAGAAGTATAATCACAATTCAAAATTCACACTTAGTTAAGATAATAATCAGTCTTACATGGCATTTCAGCATTTAAAATAACCATTATAATAATTTCATGTATTTGCAAAATAGACACAAAAGTATTATGGTTTTCCCCGGCATGGCACATTTTCCAGATTTCATTTCACTGTACGAGGGGAAGATGTGTGGATAAAAAGTTTTTAACCACCGTTCAGAATCTTTACAAGTTCAAATCAAATGACCTGTTCTAGGGTCTGGCTGATTTACTTGTTTGATACTGTTGTTATTGTTTGCTTTTGTGATCGTTAATTGCTAATTGTTTGTTGTTGATTATTGAAAAAACTAATAAAGTATTTGATTAGTTTGATACTTATTATCGTTAAATAATAAAAATAGCAGTTTAAAATTTTAGTTTATATTAATATATCAAATTAAGACTAAGAGAGGCTATTAATGATCAATAAGAAATTATTAAGTGGAATAATGTGTTATTCTTCATTAGTCTATCTTTTAATATGTTTCTTATATTTGATTGATTTGATTATTTGTTAATCAAGTATTATTTTTATTTGGTCAATTTTTATTTTATTTATACTTATTATAAAAAAAAATTTAATTAAAGAATAAAGGAAAAGTTCTTATCTAAACCCACAAAGAAGAAAACCTTTCTATAAAGCCAATCAAAACTTAGGCTAAATTACTCTAGGAATATGAAGAAAAAGAAATTTAAATCCAAAAATAGATAGCTCACTTAGAAAAGGAAGCTAAATTTATTTCAAAATAGTTACAAATTTGCATACTGTCCTTGAAAATATGAAAGGAGTACTAATAAATAAAACTTCTTAAATCCTTGATTTTTAAAAAAAGATAAGATCTTCGTCTCAAAATAACTTTCAAAATAATTTTTTTCAAGTTATTTTGACGTAACCACACACTCCACTCCGTAACTTTCTTTAAAATATTTTGTCAAAATAAGCTTTTCAAATATTTTACTAGTAGAACAAGGTTTATATGATCCAAACCCTGCCATTTTCATTTTTAAAACCTTTCCACTAGATGATATTACAAACCAACATACATCAGAAAAATCTATTTATAGTTATTATTATTAATTATAATTTTACATCAAAATGCTAAAAATATGCAATTAATAGATATGAATTATTTATCAAATATTTGTTATTTAATTTAAATTTTTTAATGATAAATATGAAAAAAAAATCTAAATTTTATAATATTATTTTTAATCAAAATAATTATGATTAAAATAAATTTATAAAACTATTTTTGTAATATGTATGTTTCTATTTTTCATATTTTAAAAACATAATATTTTTGCTTAACTTTTGAATTTACATTGTTTTCCCCTGTACTTAATATACTACTTCCTCAACTTCATAAACACACTACTTTTTTGTTTATATTTTGAATTCATATTTTTTCTTCTTTTTTTTTTTTATAAACCATCATACATTATTTTACAAAAACTTGTCTCATTATTTAATTCTTTTTCTTTATATAAAAATAATAAGATATTCTTACTAAAAATTATTCTTTATTCCCTACCAATAAGAAGGGAAATTTTGTTATATTGGTCAAGTAATAGAATGAAAATGTTTATAGAAATAAGTAATAACAATTAACTTGACTTAGATAACTCAATTTAATTGGTCCAAAACTTAACCTAGGATGACCTATATTGATTGAAAAATTAATGATTTATAACTTAACTTAACTTAACTTAAAACAATTTTAAAAAACTTAAAATTTGAATAATATATCTAAAATGACATCAAATTCAAATAATTTGTAATCCAAAACACCTAAAATATGATGAACTCAACATTCGAATGACTCAAGATTCGAGATAATTAAAACTTGAATAATCTAAAACTTAAATAACCTAAAACTCACAATAACCTAACTTAAAATTAACTTAAATTACTTGTTCGTCACTTTTAGATATGATAGTGTAAAATAAGCCCTTATTTAAAACATGCCAAATTGATTACATTCATATAACTTTACCAAAACTAAAAGGAAAAAGAAAGCAAGAATATCATAATTTATATAGTTTTATACAATATGTTTATATTTTTTAATTACTTTTCAAATTTTTTAATCATGAAAAAAATGCAATTCAAATAAAAAAAATTTAAATTAATTTTTTTTAAAAATGAGTTTATATAATTACCTTTTTAAATCTTGTTTCATACTTTTTCCTATATAACCTCATTTTCATATAACTTAAAATGCAAATACAAAGCCAATAACACTAGTTTGAAAGATAAGATAAAGGGAAAAATAGGTCTTACTAGGCACATAAATGAAATCATGGTGATGCTAAGGCTTTAAACTTGTTATAACAATGATAATTAGCTCTAAAACTTAACAATTAATAGCATGGTCATCACACCCTAAAGTGCATCAACCATTAGTACAATTAGAAACTTACTTTTAGGAAATAGGTTACTAAAAAAGCATCGAATTCTATGTCATAATTGAAAAATGATGTCTTATTTGCAAAATTATTTTTCTTTAAAAGAGATGTACTTGTATTAAAAATTTATATTATTTCACCAAAGTTGTTTTTATTTTAAAGAGTTGTATCATTTATAAAAACTAAATGACTTTTTAATTCTGTAAAGATGTAATTACTTAATTTCATAGATAGTAAATTTTCGATTGTAAAGATGTAATCTTCCAATTGTAAAGTCACAATTACAAGGATGAAACTTTTCAATTTTCTATAAGTGTGACTTTTTAACTATAAAATCATGGCTCTTATATTATAAAGTTATAATTTTTCATACATGATTCTTTAAAATCCATAAATAAAATATTCATTTGATTCCTATGATAGTTTCTTTGTCATTTTTTTTTTTTTGCACTAGAGAAATTCTTATAAACAAATTTAAAGGAATTGTTGGATATAGAATTAAGGTTTTGTAAAATCTTTAAGTGATTCGTTTTATTTCCTGTGGCAATTTGAGAGATAACAAACATCACTTTATAGACAATAGTTATTCATGATATAAAACCTATTTAATTTTTCTTCTTTTTCAACATTGCCAGCATAGTTTAATACAATCTAATGCTTCTAAACATTCAGACTTTCTCAATAGTCTTTAACCTCATCTCCTCTCTCTCTATGAGGACTATAAAGAAATTAACATTTTGTAAAAAAACTTGACAATTTGATTTGATAAGTGTTTATCTGAACTCATTCATCCACATCTATAAACAATATCCAAAACTAATTTAAAACTTGTTTAATAAAATAGCTATATCAAAACATTGGTTAACTAAGTTTATTTAACTTATGGAACACCTCTTTTAAAAAACTTATGTATTAAGTCATTAAAACTCGTTTAATGTTAGAGTAAGTATGGTAGACTTATTTTCAAATTATAAATTATATATTTATAATTATATAATAAATTAAATACTTATTTTAATTGGTTTTTTTTATTAAAATAGACTTTTTTCATTTTATTCCCATTTATAGCAATAAATGTTTATAATTTTAATTATTTATTTATTATTAAAAAGTTCAAAATTTTATAGATTTGGCTCAATAAAAGTTAAAATCAATTCATTAAAAGTTAAACTTAACTAGACTAGTATCAAAACCAATTATTATTTTTAAACTCATTTAATAAATAAGTTAAACATGAATATGTTAAAATTTGAATAAGTTTAGTTCATTTGTAGTCGTACTCTCTCCTCTCTTATGTTTGTTTTTTAATATTAATTTTAGGTAAAGAGTAAGAATTGACTTTTCACATGAAAGTGTTTTTAGATTAGTACTTGCGAACTTTTAGTTTTTTGAAATTAACCGTCTTTATTATATTACATTAGTTACATAAATTGACCCTTTTTCAGTATTTCTCCGTTAGCCATCACCGCGTGCCTGCCACGTTAGATTGTTGTTGACTAGAATGTTATGTCATAAACAATAAAATGATGACAAGGTAATTTCAAATAAAATATAAACAATTTCTAAAAATTTTGAAATCAATCCAAAAATTTTAAATTATTTTTGGAAATTTTCATAATCTTTTGGAACATTCTAAATTTTTTTATAATTCTTGGATTTTAATAAAATATTTGAGAAATTTGTTTATATTTTCTTTAAAAATTTATTATTTTACTTTTTTCTTAAAAATTGCCACATCATCATTTTGTTGATGATGATTGATTTTGGGTTAAAAAAAAAGTTATGAGTATAGATTCAAAATAATGAAACTTTATGATAACCTAAAGTGTATAGCTCCAACAAATCTAACATGACAATTGTGTGGTGATAGTTAACAAAGAGGTAACAGAATGATCAATTCATGTAGAATATGGATGGTTGATTTTGGGGGAAAAAAAATGCTGTGGGTATAGATTCAAAAATAATAAAACTTAAAGGGTTAATTCTTGCTTTTTGCCTTAATTTACTTAAACTTTTACATCTTATGTATTTCTCATCCTCTTATGTTTTACATCTTATGTCTTAAATAATAAAACATAACGATTTGAATTCCAATTACATTCATTAAAAAAAAAAAAAAACAAGAAGAAGAAGAAGAATAGTTTTAGAAAACTTAATTAATTGGATTTTTAATAACTTCACATTCTATTGTTTTATGTATGCATGTCATGTGCAAAGATTTCAGAGATGGAACATAGAAAGAGGGGAGCCAACAAAGATGGTGCGAATATACTACCCACACCTATACAATTTTTTTCATTGATGGATCTCTATTTTTCTTTTCAATTTTTACTATCCAATATCACAAACATGTAATTATCTGTTACCTAATCTCCCTTTTTTCTAACTCTAACTGAAAAAGAAAGACTTTTCAACAATTTTATTTAAAAAAAAAAAATAAGAAAGAAAGAAAGAAAGAATTTGGCAGCTTGCTATAATGAATCCAAAAGCCCCAAAAGACGGAACAATCATATAAGATGGATTATAGGAATGCATCGGATTCTTTAAATTGAGATATCTGGACTTTATGGCCCAACTTTTCTCTTCCAAGCCCAGGCCCCGCCCCAAGCTCCACTGAAAACTAGTGGATAAATGGGAAGAATAAGCCTAAGAAGTGTCATAAGTAGTCTTTTGAAATTAAACATTCAATAATTAAAAATTTAGAATCTTATTTAAAGATTTTAAGTTCTAATGAGTATAAGATTAATGGAATTTTTTTTTAGAAAAAAAAAACGATTTTTATTACATAACTCATGATTTAAATAGAAAAATAATAACAAAAAATTACGTCCCAATGAGGAGGGAATGGACAGAGGAATAGGGAGAACAAAACTGAATTTTATAAATCAATATTGATGTAATGAGACGTGTAACACATGTTGAATTTTCTGTTGTAAATATTTCCTAATTTACACTCAGCGAGTCAGGGACACGGAGGAGGCAAAATGGCAGACTACACCACCTTCGCGCTACAGACTCTATTCTGGGGGATAGCAAACAATTCAGAACCTTCCCCCCCCCCACCCCCACCCACAACACCCCCTCCGCGGGGCAGCCAGAGAGAGTTGCTCCAAAGAAGCCTAAAGAATGCGACTTTTTCTTTGTACCAAAAATAATAATAATAACAACAAACAGAAGACGTATGATGAATGAAACAACCATGTCATCTCGGTGGAGTTTCCGGGATTGAGTTCATTTCTATTTCTCCAGCTCTGATTTCCCTTTGATCAGCGTATTTCTCAGCTTCTCTCGCTATCTGAATGTCGCAAGGGCTGTAGTATTGGCATAGTACCTTTACAACAAAGCGAGGAGCAAGTCCTACTACTACTATGGCAAGCAAGCAAAACCAAAACAATCCCGTCTTCGTGATATGGAAGATGGCCCTGTCAAATTGCATCAAAAGCAAGGAAAACAGTCAGCATAGATAACATATTGAAGAATTCGGGGGATTTTAACCTGCAAAAATGGATCCTTCTCATTTTAGAAGTAACAAAGAACTATCTGAAGCTGAAAAAATCACTATATAGCATGAGTTATGATATCTACTCGGTCTCAATTGTTATGTAGCAGTATGTCCTACCATCAGAACCGCTGCAAAATGTGATCTAAATTTGCATGGAAAACTACTAGGAGATAACTATTAAGACAAATAGCATTGAATGCGATGGTTATATCAGAATAATCACAACTTCATGATGGACTATAAGCAATCAAGGTATTCAAAGTTGCCCTGGGATATACAGTCCGTGACTATACATTTTCAGATAGTCTGGTGACGGCTGAAAGGGCAGCTGGACAAGTTACTCTGGTGACAGATTATAATAGTCTTAACTCTGTCACACCAATTAAGCAAATTCAGCATCTAAGCAACATACAAGGCATTTAAGATTGAAGTTTCGTGAAAGGTGAGTGAACACTGGACGTATCCAGCCATATACTGGTTCCTAGCAGGGACTAAAACCATGACTCTACCAGGACAGCCATTCAGACTTTCAATTGGATCCCAGTCAGTAATAACTACTATTTCAGGTTTTGGCTTATTGGTGGTATCATCTTAGGAAGAACTCAGAAGCTCCAGCCACTTAAACTTGTCATTAGCAAGAATTAACCTACCATTTGCATTGATCAGATTGAAATGCCATTTTTTAGTATGTGCCTTTGATGCCTCTCCCACTTAAATGACCAAATTAGTCCAGACACTTGAATATATCATCACAAAGTAACACTAACAGTGTAATAGCGGAGAGAGCTCAGGGCATACCAGTAACCAACTAAAGTAGGCACAGCATCAATGACAATAACACAAATGAATGTTGCGATTATTGATCCCCATATGACTACATGAGTAATCCAGCTCCATCGAACAACATCCATGGCCAAATGCAGATTAACCAAAATCACCACTGCAAGTGTCCAAAGATCTCCAATACTTGACACATCAATGGTGCTCTTCCAGTACACAAACAATGGAATGAAGAAGACAGCAATACTTTGCCATAATGTATCAATTATTGTTAGCCAAAACAACTTTGAGTTGTAGCTCTCTTGCCTCTGTCCAGCTCCATAAAGCTGTGGATACTTAAGAAGAGTCCTTCTACTTAGATCTTTGTCAAGAATACCAATGACAATGGTAGGCAGTGAAGTATAAATTATAGAATACAGCATACTGCTCCATTCATTGATAGCAGTCGTCAAACTAAAAGCAGTAAATAGCACATACCTGCATAGAATGCACAATGATATTAAACCGATGTTAGCATAGAGCATTCCACATAATCCTTTATTTTGTAACATATTTCTCATATTACTCATGGCCTATTGAGTACAGTTTTCCAGAGTCCCACAAAAGACAATGCAAAGACTATTTGAACCAGGAACCTAGGTTTGACCTCGGAAGGCATCAAGGGATTGACATTCACTTATCACAACAAAGTAAGCTTCAAATTCAGAAATCCTCATTTTGGGATAGTGCAAACTGAATTCAAGCAATCATTCCATAGCAGAAAATTATACCATGAACCAAATGTTATATTTCTTTTACCTTTACCTCAACAAATCAAAGGAGATGATATATATATATATATATATATATATATATATATAACACATATACATGTACACGTGCATAAAACAAGTTAAATACCTATGCATTAGTTTAATTCAATTGGAGAACATGGATATAATCATCCTTTCTGAAGAGTAGTTCAAGAGGATCACATTCAGCAGAGTAACAGTAGACAGGCTAAGACTACCTACAACCTTTATAAACTGATGTCAGCATTGCACATGATTATGTTCCTATGTATAATAAATCTGTAACACAAAATTTTCAAATGCTTGCATCAGAGAAATGTCACTCACCAAAACAGAACCATAACAAAGATTGCATTCCTATAAAAATTGTATAGCAACATGTAGCCCATCCGCTGGTAATTCCAATGTCCATGGACCAACAAAAGTGGAACCAAGAATCTAAATTGTCCCATTGCAAAATCTGATGCCATTACAGCTTGACGACCTTCTTGCCCACTGATACCAACTCCTACATCAGCCATTTGGATCATTGAAACATCATTCGCACCTGTTATCCAGTAAAAATTTTTTAACATCAGCTTAAAACACCAAAGAAGATGACTGAATACTTATTAGCCTATTCCCAAAAGTTTTGAGAGGCCCAATATGTTAGTAAGCCAAAGACATGAGAAAAAATTACCATCACCAATAGAGAGTGTCATGTCATCGGTCCTATTCTTCACAAGGGCAACAATTCCGGCCTTCTGCAATGGAGCCACTCGACAGCACAGTACTACTGAACATTTACTGGCTAATTGGAAGAGCTAAAGCCAAGATAAGAGATTACCAACTGAGAATATCACTACCAGTACAAAATAGAGGAGGTGTAAGGACAGCAGGTTACCTGGTCTTCAAGATCACTGTCAAGTATATAAACAAGGCTAGTACCATCAATAATCAAGGCAACTGGGCTAGCAGCAAATCCAGAAAGTCCTTCACTATTGTTTATCATTCCAGAAACAGTCGCTGGCTTCTTCCATATTTCCAAGGCATCTTCCAAGCTCTTTTTACATGAATCATTAGAGTTACAATTAATGATAATCCGGGCCATTTTGCCTGTCAGAAGCTTTGAGGAGTAACCAATTGATACGGCAGTCTCTTGTTTGTCCCCAGTTAAAACCCATACCTTAATCCCTGCTGTCCTCAGGGATTCTATGGCTTCTGGCACTCCCTGCTGCAGTTTATCTTCAATAGCAGAAGCACCTAGTATTCTGAGACTGTTTTCAACATTGCCAGCAGCCTTGCGAAGCAATGCAGCCCTGCCAATCAAAGCTGAACTAGCTGCCTCAAAGGCAACATGCCAGTGCTCAAATTCTGAATCACTCAATTCACGCATCCCAACAACCAGTGTTCTCAACCCGCATGAAGAGTATGAATGAAGATGGGATTGAGTTGCATGTGCAACGTTCCTGTTCAGAGATCTATCAATAATGGTAAGCATGGATGTGTCTGCACCTTTTACAAAGACCTTCACAGTCTTGTCAGGAAATCCCAATATGACTGACATCCTCTTCCGGTCACTATCAAACTCATGCAACCCCAAAAGATTGAACCTGCACCACCCACATATGGCAATCAAGAAAAAATATCCATATATATTTGCTGAGAACCAATCCTTTGAAACGATATTCAAGGGATGATCATAAATTGCTCAATTCAGTTCAAGTAACATTCAGTTCATGTTCCAGATAAAATCTACAGTTCGGTAAGATATCTTTATATGCATACCTACTTCTCATAGAAGCAAGCAAAAAAGGAGAGAAATCTGCATCTACTAGTTTTTATCCCCAAAGCTGAAAGTAGCAGCAGACTTAATTATCAAATATGATTATAAAAGAACATGCATTTGAAGTTCAACATGCTCCCTAAGATTTATCCCAATGCCACTCCCAAAACATTCACTGCAGTGGTAGCCAAGGTCTCAGCTAGTATGTATGCTTTGAACCTATAAAATCAACTACTTTGTGAAGGCAGTGATAGTGACAGTCATGGGTAGTGCTGCAAAGTTGCAAGAAGCTGTTTTAAGGAGGCAACAAGAACAGCTAAGAAAACAGGGGAAAAACTTGCAAAAACAATCAAAAAGAAGTACCTTTGCCTTTCTCCTTGAACATCAATAACTATGTGACCAGAAGTTCGTTCTATAAGCATAAAACCATATGCTGCTGCTGCATAAGCAAGTGCTTGCTCATCAGGGGATTCCCCTTGATAATCCATCAACTTCTCCATAGGATCAGATGTGTCAACAACAAGGGGCACTATTGTGTTACAAGCTGCCAATGCAAGGAAGAAATTGTGTGCATTTTTGCCTTCCTCTGTAGCTTTTCCAGTTCTTAGCAATTGCAAAAGCTGGGGGTCAACATTCACCATCATCTTTGGCCTCAAAATCTTCCCATCTGTTAGAAACAAACAATGTAAAATTTTTTGAGATCTAAACCTAAGAATAACAGAAAAGTACAAACTAGAAAACATTATTAATGAGCTCTATTACCTTGGACAGAGCATCCAACCTGCTCATTTGGCGAACTGGGTTTCCCACCACTGTAATCTACTCCCCACACACTCGCACATCGAAACTCCATCTTATTTTCCGTGAGTGTGCCAGTTTTGTCAGAGAACACATACTTTATTTGCCCTAAATCTTCATTTATGTTTAAAGCCCGACATTGGAAACTTGAGTTTGAAGCTTCATCATGCATTTGATTATCTCGAATCATGAAGTAAGCCTGACCAACACGAACAAGCTCCATCGAAATGTACAAAGAAATAGGGATCATGATCTGGAATACAATAACTGACATGAGGAATGTGAAAAATATCTCTAACCCCCAGCCATAATATTTGTAGTCGTCTTGGTCCTCATCATTGAAATTTTTTTTCCTATAGAAAGGCATGGTATCCAACTCATCTCTGTGGCGCCTTAACCACACAGCAGCGCATATAGAAACAACACTGCATAAAACAATAAGAAACACAGAGAGTATGATGATTTCAAAGTTCATACGTGTCTCAAGCTGGCTCCTCTTTGATGGGGCTCCTGAGCTATTAAGCATAACTTTAGTCTCACGGCCACAATACACAGCAACCCCAAGGGCCCAAGCAGTATTCTTGATCTCACAGCCACGGAGAACAATATTGGAGGGTCCAAGTGACAGTCGCTTCCCTTCAATATCCATGTTTGCATGAAATCCATAAATATTTCTGTTGGGTTTCTCACACTTAATCAACCCACTAATCTTTTCCTTTTCAGGAATTTTCGAAAGGGTCTCTTGCTTAGCATACCTTGTCTTTAAATTTGATTCTCCATCCAAATTTATGGTCTGAACATAAGCAACCCCAGTTGGGTCACTAGTTGACAGCAACACCATATCACATGGAAGAGTTTCATTTGCATGAACCTTGATTATCTCGCCAACCTGAATCTCCTTCCATTTCTTCTGTTGCAATTGATCATTAACCAAAACCCATGCCAATCTATTGTTCTCAATTTTATCTGCCCTGTGCCTCCTCCAATCCTCATATGCATCCTTAATGGCTGTAACTAGCAACACAAAAGCAAGTGGCACAACTGAAGCACCCCGGCCAAAAACTGCAAGCTGGGGTAGCTGATTGAGCACAGCAATGATAAGGAAATATATGTATGCAACTCTATGAAACTGTTCAAACAAATTCCTTGGCAAGAATGAAAGAACCGAATACTTTGCGGTCCGAACACCATTCCCACTAAACTCAGACTTCTCGTTTGTCTTGAGAGGATCATTCAAGTAAACTAGCCTAGCATCTTCATCATTGATCTCCTTCTGGGACACACTAAACGCCTCTGACTCACCACCCTTGGAACCGTACCTCACGGGTTTCGAGCCAAAATCAACAAAAGCTACTTCTCTGACTGAATTCCCACCCGAATTCCTGGAATGATTCGAAGAAGCGCTTCTCCTGGATGCAGAATTCAAACTAATTTCGTTGTTTGGGGAAATCTCAGCGGAGTTCTGAGGAAGGGTAGCCATCCCACAAACCTATCTGGGGCGGTCAAAACTGGAGGGCTTTTCCTAGATCAAGAGAAAACACTAAAAGTATGCAAATTTGAACTCATGGGTGTTTTAAGTTGTAGACCAATGGAAGCCTCTCCGAGGCTATCATCCAGAGTTCAAACTACTAATCAGCCGACTCAAAACCAAAAATGAAAAAAGAAAAAAGAAAAGAAAAGGCTCTAGGTACCAATTTCTTCGGCAATTCGGGAAAAATGGAAAAGAATGGACAACAGCAACAATAACAACAAGGGTAAGGACAGCAACAACAAAGAACAGGGATATGCACAGATTTGAGGAAATGAACAAGAGCCAATCACAAACAGCAACTAAACTGACAATGAACTTTCTTGTATATTTAGGCAAATAGCGAGTGAGAGAAAGAGAGAGGGAGAGCTATATATACAATCCAGAGAGAAGAGATGTTCTATCAATGGTCGTTGCCAGTTATTTTGCATGCAGCCCGAGGCAACCGAAACAGAGAGCGACGACAAAGCTTTAGGACACCCACCTACACGTAACAGAACTAGAAGTTGAGAAAAACAAAAGCAAGGGAGAGAAAAATATATCTGTGGATGGCTTAAGGCTTGTGTTGTTGTTCTTGCAATGGTGGCGGCTATTGAGGATGCACGTTTATCAGACAGACAGACAGACAGCCAGAATTGAACAAGGTCAAATCCTTGGCATCCCATTGCATTGCATTCTTGTTCCGTTTCTTGGACAAAAAGACAAGGGAAGCTAGTAGAATGGCAATTGGTGGCTAATGGAAGTTTGATTAATCAAACGCGAAAATTCAATCCAAAGATCAATTTTTTTTTAAAAAAAAAAATTATAATTAAGTTTTATTAATTTTCGTTCATTTATATCTACCGGGGTGTGGAAAGGAAATGAAAAGTCTTGGGTAAGACTTAAGACTTCTTTATAGTTTCTAGAGAAGGCCCCCCCCCCGGGGGGGGGGGGGGAGGGGGAGGAGGTGTAGTTTTGTGTTTCGGGCTTCTAGAAGGACTGTGGGTGGCTGCTGCCATTTGTCAACAATGTCATTATTATTATTATTATTATTATTATTATTATTATTATTATTATTATTATAGTTTTTAATTTATTTGGATGTTTCCAACGTCGAGATGCCTTAATTTGACTGACATCATGAATGATGAATCCATTCTTTTAAATCTTTCTAGAAATGAGATTTTTTTTTTTTTTTAATATTAATCATCAGCATTAATGAAAGAGAGGAATTGGGAGTGGGGGTAGACTAATTAAAATTTCTAATTAATTTTGAGAAGGAAAATTACTTTCAATTGAATTAATTTAAAAGATCTCTACAATAATTATATTGTACGATATTAAGTGTTTTAAGCTGCTTTTGGACTAATTAAAAATTCAGGAGACGGAAAGTGGTGCTAAGATATTAAAACATCGTCTTCTATTTTCGGCAATTTTCTTTTTCAAAATTCAAAGGATTATTAATCAACCCCACCTTTTTTTCTGTTTTTTTTTTGGCATTAATTCATAAGAGCTTATATGATTTATTTTTTAAAAAAAAAAAAGAAGATAGAGAACCAAATTAATAAAAATGAGCTTATATATGACGACAAATTGATAATAAGTTATTTTCAACGATGCTCAATACATTTGTCATTCTCGATGGCACGGTTCTTTTATAAAAGGAACCGAACTAAACTAATGAAATGAAATATCCATCAATTGGATGAGTTTGAGAACTACAACCAATTATTAATTTCCTTCGAATTATTTTTCTTGGTTAGCCATTTGGGCCTACTTTTTTTAAAAAAAAAATAATAACTCAAATAATAAACCGTTTGTTTTGTAAGTCTATTGTTATTTTTGATTTCAATATAACACAAATACTCTCTTTTTTTTTGGCTTTTTTTTTGAAAATTTCAATATAACTTAGCTAATTATTAATTTCTTTCAACTTATTGTTTTTTAAATTTGACTAAATAAAAGCGATAAACCTTAATACTTATTATTTCTTATTACGATCTAATAATTTAAAATATTTATTCATATCATCAAATAACAAATTTAAATATTTCTCATCACATATAGTAGAATTAAATATATTTTTTATATGATAGAATATTAAAATATTTGATAATTTTAGTTAATATTATAGTATAACGTGATTTATTTTATAATATATAATCGACATAATTTTTATTTTTTAAAATTATGAATTCCAACTCTATTTTTTACGTTTCACTTAAAAAAAATGATTAACACTTATCTTATGGTTGGTCACTTAAAATTTTTTTTTTTGTAAAATTACAATATCAAAATCAAATGAGAATAAATTCACCCCGATGGCAAATGACATAATAATAATAATTATTATTATTATTATTATTATTATTATTATTATTGATGGCCGAACCCAAGATATGAATAAGCGTTATAAGGAAGAGGAAAACAGGTCGTGGGGAGGCACAATTTGCCTTCATGTATATAAGTACTCCAACAATACCCTCAAACTCTTACTTTTTTTGTTGCTTTTATCAAGACTTTTGCTTCATGGCACACGTTTTGAAGGTTTCAATTTTGAATCCCTCTCCAAGGAATATGTCGAGCCTGTGTAGCTTTACACACACACACACACATATATATATATATATATATAGATGTATTCATGACAAGGAATAGCTCCTCTTTGAACTTTTTCTTCCCTTCCCTTTGATTTGTTAATCTTTCTGTCATAATCATTTCAACAACTCCAAAGTCCACGTCACGGCCGTCTTTACTGCTGTTTCAATTTCGTTACAGTCGCCCTGCTTTTACTTTTATGAAAAGTGCTAGTCTCCTTTCCCATTTATTTATTGACTGTGACTGTGAATCCATGTCAATCACTTTTATTATAACTTCAACCGCCCCAAACTCCATTTGCAATTTCCGCCACCAAAGATTCTCCTCCCCCACAACGACTCCCACGCCACCCGCCGGGGGAGCTTATCGTAGATCCCATAGAGCAGCCCCACTGCCTCCTCAGCAGGCTTTGCAATTCAATAAGCGTTTCATATACTTCCATTAGCACAGTCGTAAAAGAAAATCGTAAAGTACAAAATTTTTCATATTGTAAAATCACTATATATAATCAAGTAGTTACCAAATAGATATAATCGTATAAGACTTCGCTCGGTAAGACGAGACCCGTGTCCCCCAGAGGAACACTCGTACTTGCATGGCTATGAAAGTCACCCCTTACGCCACGCTCACGCTCTCCGTAGAACGTCGCTCCTCAAAACAGTAGACTCGACAGAGAAACATGCCAACCCAAACATATCGAGAGGTCTTTGGCCTGTTCCTTCAATCATATCCTCCCCCGCCAGCTGATGAAAACCTGTCAATGTCACTAAACAATCTACGATCACACTTAAATAAGGTAAGCCTGATAAAGTAATCCCCATCTTCTTTGTTTTTCCAAATAAGTCTTGTGGGCTTAAATATCAAGAATGCTAACACTAGGATACAGCTCTATACTCTTTTTTAACTTTTTCTTTGTTTTGCATATCACAATCCCGCCGTCGAAAAACTCCACCAATTAATATAACCAAGACTTCCAAAAAGCCAATCATGCCTTACGCCAAGGAACCTGAAAAAATATGTATAAATGTTTCAACATAACCAGCATCTTGGAGTTACATAAATCGGACTTCTCGCTAAACATGGCCCTCATTCCAACTCTAATTAGCTGTAGTTGGATGAACATTAATGTCACATCCCTTGCAAGGTGATTGGTTCTTTCAGTTGTCATTGTTGTGGTCGTGGTTGTTATTTGTTCACTTATTTTTCTTTTTGAGCCTTTGCAGTTGTTATTGTGCTTTTTCAGAGAAGATGTTGTTATCATCGTTGTTTTATTACAAACGAGTCCTGTATGCAAAATTTGAAGATGATAAATTACAAAAGAAAAAAGAAATAGAATTAAAGAAAATTCTAACAATTTATTTATTTTGGTTAAAGCAGCTTAAATCTTCCGGCAGTGTCTTTTTTTTTTTTTCTCTCAAATTAACTATGAACGAAACTAACACTAGTGATTAAAAGATAGTTGCATGGATTTTCAAAATATACTCTTATATACCAAGATACATGTAAAAACTAGCTGAGACAAAAGAAGAAGAAAAAAAAAACAACAAGAACAGTATATAAAAGGTGATTGGTTCATTCAACTTTTGACAATTTCGTAAGGGAGGACAGAATCAACCCAATTCAAACAATTGGTGGAGCCCCAACAATAGATTGAGATTGAGATTGAGATTGAGATGTTGTAATACATTTTTCGGAATGGGATAAATTGTAATGCCACTACACATATGGTCTTGCAACCGCCACATCACACCAAACCAGTTTGAGCATTAACAAAGAAGAAGGGAACATTATAAATAGTGGTCACAAGAGATGAAGCACAACAATACTATCAAATTCAGAACATTTAATCGTTAGTTATATATTTTTAATCTTTTGATATAATCACAATTAACAATAAATATTACAAATATACATATAATAATAATAATAATACGATATAAATTTATATATGAAATACATCAAATTCAGAACATTTGTATAATGAAACTCTATGATTATTTACACGTGGCAGAAGCCAACAAAAATTTGAACTTGAAAGACTTCAAATGATCAACATGTCTTCGTGGCGCATTGGTTATGATCAGAGTTCCCGACCCAAACCGAATGTGTCGCACATTGCACATTGGTTTAAGTTGTGGAGGCCGAGTCCAGAAGGCCTAGAATCAAACCAAGTTATTATAATTAGTCGACTTTTTTTGTTTTCTTTTGATTCATTGGAAAATAAATTTGTTGTTGATTTTACCAAAAGCATTTAGACGTTGATCACCCATTAACATTCAAAACTTTAATTGGCTTTTTTTTTTTTTTTTTTAGGTTGCAGTTCGCCTGGTTTTCAATTTCATTGATGTACATGTTTGCTCGATTCCTACGGTGTTCTCACAAGGACCAACGTAATTGCGATTTGATTTTCTTTCAATTAGATGTCAATGTCCATTGCAACGATCTTGGTTGTCTGCTTTTATTTTTTTTCAGCTTTAAGTCATCTAGAATTATCTACTGCGTTCCCATGAGTTCAGGGCATTATCTAACAAAAAACAAAATGATCTAACTAATATACAATAATTTATTCAATATGGGAATCCACAATATTCCTTGCTTTGTTCCCCTCCTATGATCTCAAGTCTAAGCAATAAGCAAGCATAAAAATCAATGGAGGGAACTGAAAAATGAGAAGTGCAAGCAAAGCAAACGTAAAACGATTGATATGTATGTGTGTGTGTGTATAGCATGTTGCTGTTTTTACTGTGTTGTTTCTTGAGTTGGTTTCAATATGTCATTGGGTGCAAGTTCTGGCTTCAAAATAGATTTCATGGCAATACCCCATGCTGACTTGCTGGGAATTGCCGTTGCCATTGTTGTAATCTGCATTGCAGCTGCTTATAATTGGCTCAGCAGAAAACCCAAAGGTGCGTGTCTTGCAACCATATAACATCCTTTTGGCTCAATCTTGGACCACCAAGTATACTTGAAAAAAACGACCCCTGATATTTTGCTTCTTTCATGGTTCACGGCGCTTCAATTGCAATGCACTGGTTATCTAGATCTTAGGTTGTCCACGTTATCCGTACTCGTGATTAGTCACTTGTATCATGTGTTATACGGGTTCGTCTAGACTGGATTCAGCTAAAATTTCCAATCGTGTCACTTTAAAATTCATTCAACAATTTTGTTTGCACATAAGTAATGGGCACAAAAAATAACAAGAGATGTACTAACTTTAAGTTGTGCATGTGGGCAAGTTGTGTTATAAAGAAAAGTGAAAGCTACAGTCATCTTTTTGCAGGCAGCCTGGATCCCAAGAAATTCAAGGAATTCAAGCTAATAAAGAAAACAACAATCAGCCACAATGCTGCCAAATTTAGATTTGCCCTTCACACACCTACATCAGTGTTGGGTCTTCCTGTTGGAGGTCATATTGTTTGCAGGTTCATTGTCTTATCATTTTTATATTTCTAGTCCATTAGTTAGTTCATTTTATTTTGGAAGTTTTCTATTTTTGAGTCGGTTATGTCCCAAACTTGTCTTTTATAATATGTGCTATTGTAGCAAGGAATGAACTTTTTTTGGCGAAGAATCTTCCAAACATAGAACTAAAGTTACCGAGTTAGACTTGAAGTTTGTGTCATATGTATCGATTTCCATCTCAGGTATCAAAAAGATATGGGAGAATATATAAGTTAAACGTACCTCCAAACTAATTTAGCCTATTTTAGATTCGAGCCCAATAACTCAAAAGAGAGAAAGCAAAACCAAACATGATCATGCACACCAATTAATACTCTCAAAAAACCAACATGACAAATTGCTTGAGACAAACATGAGGTTGACGCAGGATAGACATGTCCAGACATTGCACTATCAAGTGGTCGCATCCGTTTTGAGTTATGATTTTCAATTTAGCCCTTGATTTTATTGTGGCAATCTTCTCACCTGTTTAAACATATACAAGATATCTTTCAATCCGTTGAACATGAAGTGGATTGAGCTTTCTGCGTTATCTATGTCAAAAATCTTGTCAGGTCACGTTATTATGACTTTGATTGTTTACCCAAGACGGTTAATTCCAATGCCTAATGGTTACACATTTTTTCTTATGATCACTGCAACATCTGATTGGTCAGGGGAAAGGATAGGGAAGGTAAAGAGGTTATCAGACCATACACGCCAGTTACCCTGGACTCTGATGTTGGTTTCTTTGAACTAGTTGTAAAAGTAAAATTCCTATACTAATTACATTTCCGCTAATGAAAATATTCTATTTTGTGATGTTTGATTACCAAACTTGTTTATGTCGGTAGTCTTTTTGTCCTGATATATTTTCCAAGTAGATGTATCCAAATGGAAGGATGTCCAGCCATTTCCGGGAGTTGCGTGAAGGGGAGTACCTGGCCGTAAAGGGGCCCAAGGTTAAGGCACATGATTTTGCTTCTGGTCTTGATTGATTATTGCACATTTTTTGTTTTTTTAAGCTTAATTCCATTACTGCCTCGAGTCATTTCAAAGTGGACGAGACAACATTACAGGGGGGATGGACTATTGCACGTTCTGATATGATGTATTGATATTTATATGTATAATTTACATGAGTGATCCATATGATCTTGGATGTTGTGTCACACATCATTTTCTAGTTGAAAGTGAAGTGCGGTGCCATGGTGTCAAGGCTTCTAAGGTGCAATTTCGCTGTCTTTAGTATGTAAAACTAGTACATTTCCATTAGGAATCCACCAGTTAAAAAAATCGCTCGTATCTGGGAAAGCCATTGTTCCAATTTTTAAGGGCATTAATAGTGCAACGAAACTCCCAAATTGTGAATTGTGAAAAAAGAGTTAGATACATGTGATAATTACCCACCAAGTTATTTGTTTGACCATTATTCCTAAATAACTTCCATTGGTAGCACTCATCGATGCTATTCCTAGAAGATAAAAATAGGATTCACAATTCCAATAGTATATGATGCTATGCTAGGCATAGTGATCGAGTTTAAATTCTTTAGTTATTCGTTCCAGCAATATTTAACCATTTTTTGGCTATCCATTTTCTAGGGACGTTTTAGATACAAAACTGGACTGGTTCGGGAATTTGGAATGCTTGCAGGAGGATCAGGCATTACCCCAATCTTTCAGGTGCACGTGAACTTCTTTTTTGTGCAAAAATCAAATTCCACCAGCAGAAGGGAACTTTTGTTATTTTTCTCCCTTTCCAGGTTACTCGGGCCATACTAGAGAACCCAAAAGATAGGACCAATGTGCAACTTGTCTATGCAAATACCACCCTGGAGGACATTCTTTTGAAGGTATAATTTCTCTTTGCACTGATGTTCTGTGGTATCAAGGGTAAGTCTTGGTGCAACAGTAATGTTAATTCATTGAGATTTGTTGTATTGAGCTTGATATCTACATGCACACAAACCCAAAGTTGGATCTGGAGTGTTAATAGGCATGCACTAAAGTTTTCTGTTTTGTAGGAAGAGCTAGATAGCTTTGCCAGCAACTTCCCTAATCGTTTGAAAGTTTATTATGTCTTGAGTCAGGTGGGGTGATATTCTTCAGAATTTTACTCTACTCTCTCTTTTTCTTTTTTTTGGTAATATATCTAGGGATTGTTGGATTGGAGTTCGAATGTTTAAAACTCCATCTTTAGTAGCCACAGTGACTATCTTTTTCTGAAGGACAACTGCGAATAGTTGCAGAATATACATATATATATATATATATATATATATATATATATATATTAATACTGTGAATTTCTCCATAAGCATTGAACTCTGATTGGGCACTCCAGAGTATATTACTTGAGGTAGATTACTCCACTCAACCTCCCCGCCAATATGCTTATCCGTGAAATCCTCATTTGTTACGGTTACCCTTTGAATATTCTGCTTGAATTACGTATTCAACTTGAGTCGTGGGCCAACAAAAGAACCTGTGTGATTCCTTACCGCAAAGGCAATGGAAAGTCTTTGCTTGTGTCTAACTTCTGGTTTGGTTACCATGTTCTAGAAGACCACCATTCACATTAGAATTGAAAATTTCTACGATTTTAGGCATATCAAATAGGACATATTCCAAAAGAAGGGGACGGTTCAACAAAGTGGCGCTTAGACCCACGGAAAGTTTACTTCATTATTTGGCCTTTTCTCCCTCTTGATCTTCTATAATTTTGCCCTCTTTTTTCTTTGGTTTTTGCAAGAGTGTTCTAAATGGGCTGTTGTCGCTACACTTCTAATACAAAACCGAAGAAAATTTTCAGTTGATGGTTTCACTGCCAGCTAAAAGTTATACAACGTTCCAAGGATTTTATTATATGGCATTGAGTTGTGTACCATCAACGTAGTGTTGCTTGATAGACAGTGCAACCTTTTGTCAATAGAGTATGTGCAAATGGTCTTATCATTGCGTCTAATGGTCATCTCTGAAATTCCCAGCCCCCTACCGTATGGACTGGTGGTGTCGGTCACGTATCCAAGGAAATTATTCAAAGTCATTGCCCAGCTCCAGGCCCTGATATTCAGGTCAATCTTACTATTAAATAGTCAATGCCAATATGATTTTATCTCTTAATTAATCCTGTTCATAGTTCAGAGCAACAGCTAAAAATTTTTGTTCGCAGTACCTGTATTATTCTGGAGATTTCAGTAAGTTATGAAAACTCAACTAAGAATTATGTTTATTTACAGATATTGAGATGTGGACCACCAGGAATGAACAAGGCCGTTGCTGCTCATCTTTATGCACTTGGATACACACCCAAGATGCAATTTGAGTTCTGACGCATCGGATATATGTTCTAACTTTGGATTTAACATATTTGTATCAAGTGAAAGCTCGACAAGGACATGTTTTTCAATGGCCCCATAACGCAGTTCCTCAGAAAATTAAATAGGAAAGTACAAATTTGTTACAATCTTCTATACTTCACCTGCCTCAATTGTTTCCCCTTCTCAAAATCTGGCACATGATAATTTTTTTCCACTTCCCATGCAAGTTGTGACATACAATTAACTGCGGACTTTGCACCCTTTTCATCTGTCACTTCTCTTGGGAAAGGAATTCGAACATCAAACAACTCTCTATCAGGACAGCTGAGTCGCAAGTCAAAGCCTAGCCGATCAACCCAAATCATCTTTGCTTCTGACACCTGGTAGGCAGATCAGAATTCCACAGGAACCAAAAGAATAGCAAACCAAGTTCAGCAATTGAATTTTGTCCTTGATTGTTTTGAAAGAATTTCAGGTATATACTGTGTTCTAATAAGTACAAGCAAAAGTGATAAAACCAGTGCCATATAAGCATTGCAATAGGCACCAGGGGCACCATATATCCTATCTAAAAACAATCAATAAAATCAAAGATCATGGGAAAAAGTCCATTCCTAAATTTTTCTGAACCATTATCTAGATTTTAGCTCCCAGTGTGTGTGTGCACATGCAAGTGCATAAGCATGCGTGCATGCGAGTGTCAGTGTCCACATAGGTATATGAATACGTAGACAGAACCTAGAGCCCTGCCCTGCAAACATTAAATTGAAATATAACACTGCACAAGATAAGAACTGGCATTGTATTATTGGTCTACTTGGAACCAGAGATGACAGACTGGCATCATCTAAGCAGCTGGCTTGCCTCATGCTTCAACATCATAAGAAAAAAGTACACCATCCCTACAGTGACGTCTCCACAAGAAATGCCAAGCAAACAATGTACTGAGAGGGTTGGCAGTTAGTCTAGAAGAAATGGCCATTACAACCTCTATCTCATAAGACAAGAGGATAAAACAAGAATTTCTTGCAAATAATTTTATTCTGCCAAAATATTGGTTGAAAATTGCTAACCAAATCTTATGCGGGGATAAAATTTTATGTCCTGCCCTCTACTAGTTTGGGTACATAGCTGCCGTGCCTTCAAAAAAATATCAAGGCACAAGACCTCTAAATAGAAGTGAGGGCTTCAAAATTGTATAACAGTGCTACTGTAACCAATTAACTGAAAATGGCAGCACAGATAAACAAGCATGGGTTGGCTGCAAACCTGGAAATCCAAGTCAACATATACATTGCAAAAGCGGTAAATATCTTCCATGCTCTTCAAATTTATCTCATTTACTATTGCTTCTGCAAAATCTCGAAGAGGATCAGGACTTGAATTTTTATAATCTGAAGATGAAACCCATATTCCATCCTGAAATAATACCAAACACTGAATAATTATTGAAACAAAACAAGGTCTAAAATGACTATCTACTCGAGGACATAGTGACAAAGTTAACATTCACTAAAGAAGATAACTATGCCTAAAGAACCACATTAGTAAACAAAACAAAGAACAGAAGCCCAACTGTACCTCCATGAAATCTTCCATTTGAAGTACCTTTTCAACAGCAACAACATATACCAGTTCCTCGTCAAATTCTTCTCCAAATCTCTTTTTCCATGTGGATTGCAGCAACTGGAGAAGTCACACAGATCATGTCAATGATAACTCCAAACATTGTTGATAGGTTCACAGTGAAAGATGTTTTGCTCTGATACCATGTTCATCTATGCAATAACAAAGATCCAGTAGTAACAAGGACACACTCCAAGACATCTCAGTTGCAGGAAATTAATATGCAAGTTTAAAAAAGTTATCATGTATACATGGAATCATTGCTTGTTGAGAATAATTCTGTTTAATTACTAGATAAATACCTCCATTTACACTAACTGCAATGCATCATTCTCCAATTAACTGAACCTCAAATGGCCAGTGATTGAGCTCAGCAAAATACCAAATTGATTATTTCTTAGGACATAAGTAAACCGTGACTCTTCTTAATGATAAAATGAGAGGTCAATGATTGAACTCTGATAATGTCCTACATGTCAAATTCTAAGGTCCGTGTTTCATCCTAGAATATGAAAGATAATGTTGAATTCTGATAATGACCAAAATGCTAAACTTTTAGCTTTGCATTTTAACCTTCTCACACAAAACAAGTATATTCTAGTCAGAAGAAGCCTAGAATAATTCATGAAACTTTGTCACAGACATTTAGTGCAAACCAAAGGCATTATGAAGGCTGAAATTTTGCATTCATTAGGAAATGTCACTCTCAATTCAGAAGAAGTGTCTATGAATAACCAATTCCCCATATTCTAAGAATTCATAGTTAAGCTGATAACATAGGAATTAGAAAGAAAACCAAAATAAAAAAGAAAAGAAAAACATTTTAAATAATTAAAAAAAAGGGCAATGTTCGGTCACAAACAAAACCAAAGAAGAGAAATAACCTTCGAAGTCTTTGCGTCCTTCGGCTTTTCTAAAACGCCTTGAATTGTGCACTGTGGAGTCCTCATTCCACACTGATCTAACTGACCCACATTAAATTAGCATTTCATAAGTATCCATAACTAACTCGCTTCCACAAGAACCTTAGTGAAGACTCAAAAGGAACATAACATAAATTCATTACCTGGACATGGAGGCTAGACCTCTTATCAGAAGGAAACAGTCTCCGGGACTGACTACTGAGGGACAAAACAGGGGTCCCTTCGTCATCCACGGCGAACCGGACACCGAGGCCCAAGGGCCAGCCCTCTTCTGGGGTCAAAGTGGAGAGAGTGCCAGTCGAAGACAACTCCATGATGGTTCTTGAGACCTCGGCTGGGAAAGGCTTATTGCTTTTGGAGGATAAACCCATTCGAGTCGGCTGTGACAACGATGAAACAGAACATTTCAAGGAGAATTTGCGAAATGGGTCTTGCTTTGGGAGATGGGAATTGAACTTAATGTTGGGTTTTGGTAGGAAGATTGGGGAAAGAGGCAAGCTTCGAGTCAGTGATTGGGTTTGAAGATGCATTTCCAAGAGAGATTTTACCGTTCAAAGACTCAAGATTAGATTTTGAATAGCAGACAAGGGCGGTGGGGAGAGGTCAAGGAGAGAACTAATTGAGGGAGGCGGGAGGAAGGAAAGATGGATGACGAGGTCAAAAATAATGTGGTTAACTATGTCAAAACCTTCTGTTTTAGTTTAGGACATTGTCTGCAATCTCTCTCTTCTTCTTCTCCTTCTTCTTCTTTTCTTTTTTTCTTTTCTTTTTTTTTTTTTTTTTTTTTGAGGTTTCTTATCTCAGTAAATAGAAAATCTAGTAATTGTCTGTGTACAGGCACATTAATAGCAGGCAGGTTGCCTAAATAGAAGGCTAGTAACTTTTGAGTTCTTAAAAGCTGCACCCAAAGGAGACAGGGAAATGCAGCCAAGCACCATCAGATCCCAAAGACACACTAACATGACCTTCCCTTTTATTTGAAGATTGTCAATTGGTTGGATCCTTCTGCAGGGACACAAGCCTTCTCAAACGCACAAATAGCCTTGGAATTAGAAAGCCATGTCCCCTGACATCATCAGTGATCCTCCTTTGCAGATAACTTGATCGCACAAGGAAAATCGAATGAGACTTTGCATTCCCATGTATCATGGTGCCCATAAATGAGCAATTCAACTCTCAACTAAGCTTAATCCCAAATCACCTATACATAGAGTCCAGATTGTGAACATCACCATTTACATCGCTTTTGTTGTGCAGCCCTCAAATTTTTTTTTTTTTTTCATTCATAAAGACTAAGATTTGAACTGTAAACCTGAAAAATTTTCTTCCAAAAAAAGATATGGCAGCGAATACGGGCCGGGGGCTTATCCTCCAAGACCAAGAGTACTTGCAGGTTGGTTGGGGGGGTGGTTTATGGGTTTAGGACCGAGCCATTTTTTTTTTTTTTTGCATTTGGATTTATGGAAGTAGTGGGTTGATACTTGGAAGTTATTGGGTCCATTTGGTGTGAAGAAAGGTTCCATTTTTCAAGTGTTGTGTTGGGCCAACTTTCTATTGGACAAGAGCAGGTAGAGGCAGTTAGGTCATTGGCGCACGCTCGGTTCCGCAAACGCACAAAACCAAGAACCAGAAGAAGACGACTGCGTGCGTGACGGAGGTAAAGAAGCGTGCATAAGGCAGGCAAGGCAAGTAAAAGAGAGATGGCGTCAAACGCGGCGGTGCCTTTCTGGAGAGCAGCAGGGATGACTTACATAACATATTCAAACATATGCGCCAGTATGGTGAGGAACTGCCTCAAGGAGCCTTACAGGACCGAAGCCCTGTCTCGTGAGAAGGTCCATTTCTCCGTCTCCAAGTGGGTCGATGGCAAGCCTGAAAAACCCTGTATGTCTCTTTTACTGTTTTCATTTTTTTTCCCCCTTGCTTTGTTGGGATTTTTGTTCTCAAGATCGGACGATTTTGATATCTGGGTTTCATTGTTTTCCCCTATTTACCCTTGTTCTTGATTTCTTCTTGTTTGATGTTCGTTTTTTATTGTCATTATCCCCTGTAAAATTGAGCCTTGAAGATTGCCCTGCGGTTGCATTTGCTGGGCTTTTGTGGTGTAAAATATTTCTGACACTCGGTTGGTTTTAACAGTCTGTGTACAGCTTGTGCCTGGTCGACATCTAGATTCTGTGAACTGGGTTTTGAGCATTTAATTAATCTCGGTTATTGTATTTGCAGTAAGACAGATTCTTTCTGTTCTTTGGTTTGTCAAATTTGCTTGAGTGCCACTTGCTTGTTTCCTGAATCTCTGGATGGCAATGCAAGGGGGTAGATCAACTAGGAAACATTTGTGCATGCTTGTTAATGATCTTTTTTTCACATAAAGGTTCCCGGTCTGGCTGTCCCCTCCCACTTGCTGAAACAGACCTGATTGTTTCTCGACTTTTCTTATTAAGAGTTTGCCAATGACGGTGCTAATTGAAGAGCATTGTATGAAGGAGAATTCAAAGAAATATTAAAGCATAAAAAGCACAGTAACTATTCATTTGATTAGCAACTTCTGTGAGACACCCTTCTCTTCCCCTCTCCCCCACCCAAAATAAAAAATAAAAAAAAAACCAAGAATCTCTTATAGCTTATGTAGCATGTTGGAGTCATAATATTCTGCCAGATATGGCCAATATGATATTGTAAGTCCTTATTTTGGCAAAAAGAGTATGTACTTCCTTTTGGTTTCAGATTTTTTCATTTTTGTGGCTTCCTGTTATGCTATTGTGGTGATGCCTCTGTCTTTCCGTGCTTATTTGGTATTATATTTTATACTTTGGTGTCAGGTAACTGTTGTTGAGTTTAATTGATAGAGTGGGAAAGGGGTATATATGTAGTAGTTTAGGTTTTTCCAGGCATCTTGGTTCCTGCCTCATAATACAAATACAAAATGGTTGCTTTTAAGATGAAGAATACAGACAGAATTGAGGAATCTTGTAAATGAGAACCCAGAGGGGATATCCATCTGTATTTAGTGTAATGCTGGCTGTCATTTCATGGAAAACCTGGTAAAAGTGTGAAAAAGAAATTGATAATACCAACTTTAGGTGGATGTTGGTTATGCCAGGCATTTTGAATGGCTTTTTTCTGCAGAAATTATTGTTGGATCTGGGAATGCTCCAAAGTAGTGCATTTTTTACATTCATTGTTACAGTCCCAAAGTTGTATTTTAAGCACATGTCAAACAGAAGGAAGAGGTTTCCATTACATCTGTTGTGTGATATGTCCTGTAGCCCATATTCTGTTGGCGAAGGAAGAAGATACAATGCATGTTTTTGCAGCAACAGAATATTTTTGTGGCTGAGTTTCATTGTATCTCTTGTTGATAATCCATCCTATGCATTGAAAACGAGTGCATCTTGTTACCTTTTGTTGGCCTTTTATCAATCTGCTTGTTACCTCCTTGTACGCCTGTTATTGTAAAATCTTTTTTCATTTTGTTCTCAAAAATAATGGCTTTCGAGTGTTATCTCATCTACTATGTCTGATGTGGTTGTTTTTGATCTGCATTTAAACAGAAAAGATGATGCAGTGAGAAAAGAGTGTATAACGGTTCCCCCCCCCCCTCTCCTATCTGAACAACTACCTTGTCTAACTTAGGAAATCCCCTTCTGAACCACTCCTATGTTTCAGCTATGTTTCTTCCAGCCAACCTACTTATACAATAGACTCAAAATAGACTGCAGAAACTCAAAATGTGAACTCTAAGAAAGTTTTTTTAATGTATCTCATTGCTTTTGGACAGCTTAACAATGCAATTACGTGATAATATTTTCTCTGTGTCGTTGTTCCTCTGAGCATGTATGTTTTGCTTGTGCATTTCTGTCTTATTTTACTACTTTCATGATCTGTGTATTGTTACCTTAGTGACAAATTTCTGATGAACATTATATTATCTGTATGTTAACAGCAATCCGTTCCGATACAAGCAGCGAGTGAATCGGAAAGGACTGTTTTCTAAATGCTAAGGCCGAGGAAGATGCTTTCGATGAAGGTTTCGTCTGTTAGTCTGTGTGGCGGATTGGAATTTATTGGGTATGTAATGCCTGAAGACAAGAATTTGATAGCCTGATATTGAGCCTGGAATAAATAATAACAAATGGCATTAGCCTACTCTTGGAGTATACCGCTCTAGTTGTCTTTTTTATCGAAATTTACATGGGAGGGATGCTCTTCTGTGCTGTTAAAGCAGTAATGCTCGGACAGACCCTTCTGTTGGTGTTTTCTGCTTACCTAATTCCCTCTGCCTCAACCTTGGGGCATTTTGTCTCTGATGAAAAACTAAAGTTCCCTCCACGATAGGTCAATGCATGCGAGCCATTGACCCTATCATCTAGAATGAATTTGAACGGAATGGAAACTACAAGAGCTGGATGAGGGCCAATTAACGTAAACAATTCTCAAGAGCTCATTCTGAGGCTATCGTCGTCGCCAAGAGATTCGATTTTGTGTCAGGAGTTTGGACATGGGGCAAGTGAAAAATTGGTCTCAAAACATTTTTAATTTTTGCAACTTTGAAGTTTTTCATTGATTCTGGGTTGAAAACAGTCAATTCATTAATTTTATGAGTTGACGAAACGAAAGTAAAAATTTTTTCACAAATTCAAGATTCAATTGAAAAAATTTTTAAAGGTTTATCATTGGTTTAAAAGTTCAAATGCGTAAAATGTGGATATTGCATTAATTTATGTATATATATATGTGTATCTTATACAATTAATTTATTTCATTAACAATTTGACTATTTAAAATTAAAAGCAAATATTTATGGTTAAAATAAAAAAAATTAAAGATAAGAAATCACGTTACAAAGTAGTAATAATAATAATAATAATAATAATAATAATAATAATAATAACAATAAAAAGTTATCATGTTTTGACGTGAGTTGACGATGACTCGTGGTTTATAAACGTGACTGCTGCATAACAATCTCTCCAAACGTACTTACGCACTGGCATATCGAAACAAAAAAAAAAAAAAAAAGAAATTCTATTCCAACCGCCATGGACGGTGACCCAAGTCGCCAGGATGATGCCTCGTCTTCCCCAGAAAAAAAAAAAAAAGAAAAGAAAAAGAAAAGTGGAATACCTAACTACCACCACTACTACTACTACAATATCCTCGATTTCTTTCAGAATAACGGGCAGCAATCTTTGCTTCTTGTTGATTAAGGAATTGCATTGTGGGGGGGCTGACGCCTGGGGGTTTCACACTGAACTGCCAGTTGAGACAGTTGATCCTCCTGTTTAGCTGGCACCTGCCGTGATGCAAACAGACGGTTTATTAGTTGGCTGGCCGGCTAGAAATGTTGACTTATATTATTATTATTATGATTATGATTATTATACTTTTGGTTGAATTGTACGTATCTGCAAGAATGATTGGCGGGAGTGAATAATTGAGCCAGAAATTCTAGTTCTGGAACCCCTGTTTTTACCTCCTCCCCCCCCCCCCCCGCCGCCCATTAAGCGAATCAGGTCAGGTCTTATTGAGACATTCATGGTGTGCTTGCTGAAATTGAAGGCAATGCTTCCTATGCCTTCCATTTTACTTTATCAAACAAACAAACAAAAAACAAAAAAAAACAAAAGAAAAAGTGAAGATCTTTTTTTTGTTCTTTTTTGACCTCACAATAATATCCCATTTCAATCTGGTTTTAAAAAAAGAGAGAGAGAAAGAAAATAGAATGTGAAATTGAGAAAGGAAGGAACATATATATATATAGAAAATGAAGCTTTTCTTTGTTCCCTTGGAGGGCTTCTCCCATTTTTTTCAAAGCTCAGCCATGATTAGGAATTATTATTATTTTTTTTTATAACTTCGGCTGGATCAAGTGGGGGATAGATACTACTGAACAACCCTTGACCTTTTCTTGAATCCGAAGCAAAAAAAATATAAGAAAATTCTAATGCCTTAACGAGAAATTACTCTTCTTTTTTTTTTTTTACTTTTATTAAAAAAAAAAAAAACGACAGTCAAACATTAAAGAAGAGGATGAAATCATCAATTTGGGCTTTTTTGTCGTCTTAAAATTTTCTTACTTCCTCTCGCATCCAACGCGCCAAAAGAGTGTTGAGTTAGATTAGGCTGCGGAAGTGGAAAAAAAGAAAAGAAAAGAAAAAGAAAAATAAAATTAAAAATAATAAACGCAGCAAGCGCCCAAAGTCAAAACCAGCGCTGACGACCTTATCGCCGTTCATAAAAAACTCCATCGAGATTTTACTTTTAACAGCGCCAGTCAAAAACGAATAAAAAAAAGGAAAAAAGAAAGAGAGAGAGAGAGAGAGAGAGAGTCGAAAGCATCTGCCGGCGGGGGGCAAAGTCACAAACTTTAGTTGTTATTATTCCCATTATTTTCCGTCGTTCCTCTCTCGTCTTCTGTTTCGCCAGCTTCCGTGTCCCTGCTTCTTCCCTTTCTTCCAGTTCGCATGGGCCGCATGAACTTCTCCTAATTACAATTTTGTCCCCCCCACCCCCAACACAGATCCAAGTCTCCCCGATATCCTTTGGAATTTCCATCAAAGTTCAAATTGATCTGATCTTGCGATTGAATCGTCGTCGCTCTCGCCGGAAAAGTTGATTATGTCTACAGCGAAAGAGGTCCGGTCCAGGGGGATGCCGCCGAAGGAAAACGGCGGCCTCAAGCTCGAAGAAGGTCTCACTGTCTTTAAGTCCGATAGGTTCGACGCCGATGCTTACGTGCAGTCCAACTGCTCTCTTAACGAAAAGGTCGCCTTTTGCTCTCTCTCTCTCTCTCTCTCTCTCTCTCTCTCTCTCTCTCTCTCTGTTTGTTCGTTCTTTTCATTTAGCTTGCGTTAGTTTGATGTGGAAAAGCATGTGAGCGATGCGCCCGTGGTTGATTGTTGTAGGAAATAAGGCAATTATGCTCGTATCTTTTGGATTTGAAGAGAGCTTCTGCCGAAGAAATGCGCAAAAGCGTGTATGCAAACTACTCCGCCTTCATCCGGTGAGTTTGTGGTTGCACTTTGCCTCAAAAATTTAAAAAACTCAATGTCAATATAGACCCAAAATAATAAAAAATAAAAGATAAAATCTGGGAGAATGGATTGCATCCTACCATTTAGAGTTTTGCGCACAAGGCACGCCAAGTGATTTGAGCACATTAATTAGCTTAGTCCCGTGTTAGCTTAGCGGAGTGTTATATCATCCTTGATTGAGAATACTAGGTCAGGAGATTTTTGAGATGTCTTTACCTTATTTTTTTGCTTACAGCACTTCGAAAGAGATATCAGATTTAGAAGGGGAGCTTTCTTCGATCAGGAACTTGCTGTCTACTCAGGCTACTTTAATTCACAGCCTCGCAGAGGGAGTAGCGATTGATTCGCCATCTGTTAAAGCTCCCGAGGGTTATTCTATTAATGGGGTATTGAATTTGGAAGATAAAGAACCTTCTGACCTGGAGAAATGGTCACTCGAGTTCCCTGATCTCCTTGATGTCTTGTTGGCTGAGAGGAGAGTTGATGAAGCTCTTGCAGCTCTTGACGAAGGAGAACATGTAGCTTCTGAAGCCAAAGATACTGGATTACTCAGTCCCGATGTGCTTCATTCATTACTGATATCTATCGCTGAGCGCAGACAGAAGTTGGGTGATCAGCTTGCTGAAGCTGCCTGTCAGCCTTCTACTCGTGGTAATGAACTTCGTGCAGCAATATCAGCTCTTAAAACACTTGGAGATGGTCCACGTGCTCATAGCTTGCTCCTCAATGCACATTATCAAAGATATCAGTATAACATGCAAAGTCTTCGCCCATCAAGCACCTCTTACGGAGGGGCATATACTGCTGCCCTCTCACAGATAGTGTTCTCTGCTATTGCTCAAGCAGCTAGTGATTCTTTGGCTATATTTGGTAAGGAGCCTGCTTATGCTTCTGAACTTGTGATGTGGGCTACAAAGCAAACAGAGGCTTTTGCTATTCTTGTTAAAAGGCACGCATTATCATCATCAGCAGCTGCTGGAGGTTTACGTGCTGCTGCAGAGTGTGCCCAAATAGCTTTAGGGCATTGTTCTTTACTGGAAGAGCGTGGCTTGGCACTTTGCCCTGTTCTTTTAAAACTCTTTAGGCCTAGTGTTGAACAGGCATTAAATGCTAATCTAAAGCGAATTGAAGAGAGCACTGCTGCTTTGGCTGCTGCCGATGATTGGGTACTTACCAGCCATCCAACTGGTACTAGACAGTCCGGCAGGCCTTCTGTTACTTCTCTCAGTAATACAGCATCACTTCAACATAAACTTACAAGTAGTGCACATCGGTTCAATTTAATGGTTCAGGTGAACAATCTTTCTCGATTATATCTAGATGGTTGGACTACAATCTTGCCCTCTTGCTTTCCCAGTATCAATCCCTCCCATCAAATGCAGATTCCCCCTTTTGGTTTTTGATTGTGCAGTAATATTTGTTGCATGAATGCATGCAAAGCATGTCTCACGATGTGAACAGAATTGTAGTATAAAATTGTTTTCTCCTTGATCCTTTATATCACAGTTTGTGGATACTTGTTATAGACTATCACCCTTTAGGGAGGTTAGCATTTGATTTCTGTTTTCTTTTGATGACTGAAATATTGATCAACTGATGAAGTAGATATAGTTTCCTATATATTGTTCTGCAGTCAACAACCAATGCTTTACTCAATGAAAATCTGCTAATAAACTTCAATTAATTAGGGACCTGCAAAAGCTAATATATGGTATAAACATCCTGTTCTGTTACTCCTTTAAGTGTCACATAACATTTTTCTTTTTTATCTTGCATTATCTTTCAAACTTTTGATGTAAGTGGTGAAACAAGTATTGATTGCTGGTTTCTGTTTTCTCCCTTTTTGCAATTCGTATTGCCTGATAGATACATCAATCTCTTTTCAACTGGGTAAAGCTGCTTTACTTGCTATTCATATATAGAATGCTTTGTTAAATCATTGAGCTATGTTTTTAAATCATAGTTGGGTTGCTCATTGATGTTTTATTGGACCTTTATCAGTCTTGTAGTTTTTGGAACATTTGTGAAACATTTCCACTTGTTCTTTTAGGACTTCTTTGAGGACGTGGGACCTCTATTGAGTATGCAGTTAGGAGGTCAAACACTGGAGGGATTGTTCCAAGTATTTAACTCATATGTGAACATGCTCATAAAAGCATTACCAGGCTCGATGGAAGAAGAAGCAAATTTGGAAGGTTCTGGAAATGTGATTGTGCGAATGGCTGAGAATGAGGCCCAGCAGATTGCCTTGCTGGCAAACGCATCATTATTAGCAGATGAACTACTTCCTCGTGCAGCCATGAAACTGTCTCCAGTAAATCAAGTTAATTACAAGGATGATCCCCGTAGAAGACATGCAGATAGGCAAAATCGTCACCCTGAGCAACGTGAATGGAGGAAGCGGCTTGTGAATTCAGTTGATAGATTAAAAGATACTTTCTGTCGACAACATGCTCTAGACCTCATTTTTACAGATGATGGCGATAGCCATCTTAGTGCGGAACTGTACATAAACATGGATGGAAATGCAGATGAGATTGAATGGTTTCCATCTCCAATATTTCAGGTACTTGCTTCTTTTTGGCAATGTCTAACTCCAGAATCCAGGATAAAATTTCCGTCTTTCTTGTGGATTCTCTAGATGAAATTCAAAGTGAACTTTCGATAATTTAAAAATTCATTAGTATGTGACATTAGGTGGATCTAATCATAAAAAATAAGCAGAAACGGCTGCTCTTGTGAGCTTAATATGCATACATATATATATAATTGTAACAATTGGATTAATAGGATGCTAAAGCGCTAATGGAATTGATATTCATGGTCACAGAGTTGTATGGATGGAAAGAAGTTCATGTAGAAATTTTTTTCAGGTGTGTATAATTAAAAATGGCTGGGTATTGCAGCACACTATTAGGCACTGAGGAGTCGTTATATTGGAAGCTTGTGCCATTGCAGGCGTTTGGCGAACCCAATGCATGATATTGTGATGTCAACATAAGGAATGCAAGTGCCTATACACAGAAGAATAATATACATTTTTGTTAGAAGATAGAAATAGATCCACTGCTGAATATTTATTCAGAGGTTGACATAGCACCATTGAGGGAAGCTTGGAAGACTCATTGTGAATAGTAATTGTGTTGCATGTATCTCTGCTAGTAAAGAAGAGGGTATCTGTTTTCTAATTATGTATTGAGTTTGATGGCAATAAGAAGAGGGTATCTTTTTTCTAATTATGTATTTAGTTTGACGGCAATTAACTATTTTTCTTACATACTCCAATTTTTCCATTTAGAATTTTAGTGAAAAGTTCTTTATCTACTATTTGTAACTGTGTTGCACTCCAGGAACTTTTTGTAAAGCTGAACAGGATGTCTAGTATAGCAGCAGATATGTTTGTAGGTAGAGAGCGTTTTGCTACATTGCTTTTGATGCGACTTACAGAAACAGTCATCTTATGGCTCTCAGAAGATCAAAGCTTTTGGGATGATATTGAGGAAGGCCCAAGGCCTTTAAGTCCTCTTGGTATACATCAGGTGGGAATCAGGCTTTCGTTTCATTCATACGGTTTTCTTTTAATATTGGATTGCTAATGAGGTGCATTTGCTTGTCAAATGTGCAGTTCTACTTGGATATGAAGTTTGTCTTGTGCTTTGCTTCCCAAGGACGCTACTTGTCACGAATTTTGCATCGCGTTGTCAATGAGATTATCAATAAAGCTGTGACTGCATTTTCTGCAACAGGGATGGATGCAGACAGGTAAAGAAGTTGTTTCCTTTTCTGGTTTCAAAATGGCATTGGCCTTGTTGAGAATATACACAAAGAATTTAAATTGAGGCATCTTCAGGGTAGCTTCAGAAATATGCCCGACTTCTTTTTTAAGGCTGGCCAAATTGCCAAAAACGCTGACACAAGCCAAACCCACCAACTTGGAAATTGGAATTGGTTCCTGTTCATGTTTGGTCGTTTTCCTACTTTTCTTCTTTTGCCAATTGTTTATTGTCCTTTTCACAGTACCTCAGTTACTAGAACTTGATTTTAAGCAGAGGAGTGCATTTTTTGTTTTTTAACAAATTAGAACCCATCATTTTTCTTGACATCTTACTAAACAGATTTTCAAAGGGTGTTAAATTGGAAGCTCACAAGTATCTCATTATTGTATGTTTTGAAAGATGAAACCACTGGAATTGAAAATAAGAATTCAAGCCAAGTTCAAAGACTATCTGGAAAGATCTTTTCTTGTCTTGAGTGCAGTTGTGGTTTAGAAGCTTTCCTTATTTTATGAAACATAGTTTTAGTTTTCTCTTCTAGGGTCATATCTTCAACAATTCTTAAATTATGAACTTTTTGTCGGTTCCCTATCATTCTTGGTTCCTTTGTAATGTAGAGGAACCAATCTGTGACCTTTTTTTTTTTGACTTATTCTGTGAGTCTTTTCTTTGACCATCTCCCCTTTACTTGTCAATCCCTTGATTAAGGGTTAATGTCTGTTGGAACTTTAGAATACGTGAGCTGGGATTGCATCTCCATAACCAATCTCCCTTGGAAGGAAACAAGCTGTTTGGAAGCATGTAGATGTCTAGATGATTGGTGGGATTATTTGCGATATACACTGGTTGTTGCCCCATCAGTAATGGGAGAAAGATGGTGAGAACTGTGACATAAGATGGGTGGAGGGAGAGGGGGGGAGATAGAGAGAAGGAGAGGTAATACATGGAGATGTCAAATGTTTTTGCAGGTGAGGGTAAGAAGCGGCATGCAAGGAAAACTGGAGCATGTCTGATATTAATGATTTTGTAGTGCACTATTAGTACATCTGATGACTGGGTAGAAAATGGGTGACAGTGAAGCTGAGTGCTTTACCAAAGATTCTTAAACTGAAAGGTTCATATTGTCTAGCCAATAGTCTTCTACCTGTGAGAAAACTCCTGATTCCTTTAACCTATGGAAAACGAGACTGGAAATTGACATGGTGTCAAGCGGCCCTATGAATTTGCGTGTCAATAAGATACCTGGGATTCAATTATGCTAAGTAAGGTCAATATCCTTCTTGTTGAACCTTGATAAGAATTTAATCAATTTGAATTTTGCCTGCAACAAGATAAATTTGGCATCTGCATTGATTCTGGTGTATCAGTCAATTTTTCAGCCACTTTATCTACCTGTATTCTGCCATGAAGTTGGGGTGCAATAATGCTTGTAGCAGGAGATGAGTAATGCCTATGAGTGTGCTTGTGCACATACGAAGCCGTTTTTAGAGTCTTATTAGTTACAACTAAGCTTGTTTCCCGTTAAAAGAGGACCATAGTGAAACTTTTAGAGCTTACGGATTGCATTGTTTATTCTCCACGTGTATTCAGATGGGTTGGGTCCTCCGATTGGGTATGCCAAGTAACTGCCATGTATGGGCCCGTTTTTTTTTTGGGTTTTTAACTTTGCCTCATTTCGGTAGAATGCTTGACCTCACTGTGGCTCTCAGATTTTTATGTTTGCATTTCAGCATACTGCCAGAAGATGAATGGTTTAATGAAGTTTGTCAAGAAGCCATGGATAGACTAAGTGGGAAACCGAAAGCCATAGATGGGGATCGGGAACCTAATAGCCCAACAGCCTCTGTCTCAGCACAATCAATTTCGTCTGTCAGATCCCATGGGAGCTACTAAGGCTGTTTTTGACTCCTTCTTGTAAATTGGACTTGGAGCAGAATCCATGTTGATCGTGACCGATGTTCAAGCTTGTTATTTTTTTCAATCCATATTCTTTTGCTTGCTTGTCGACCCTGTTGGTCATTTTCTCAAGCTTTTATCCTTTTACAATTCGGCCTCTAGATCGGGTTTTGTGTTAAATCTGGGAAATCATTTTTTGTCTCCGGTTGAGTTAGCTCTTTGGTCTGTAAACGTTGATTATTCCTATTTGACACTGAATCCAAATGTAAATCCATTCTGACGACTGTGATGACACAATTTTTCTGAGCCCCTTTTAAATGCGGTGTAATATGGATAGAGATGGCATAAAAGCAGTGCAATCAGTTCCCTGCGGAGCTTTGGTGAGGCAAATTTCGGAATGGAAAGTGTGTTAGGGAATAAGAGTTGAGACCAATGTCTTCAAAATCGGATCAATTCGATCAATTAAGACTCGTGAAATTTAGGAATTGGACTTTGGTCGGATTAGTTTGCTCACAAGAGCCGTTTGTTTCAAAAATCATTGATCAATTCGGTTCATTAGTAGCCGCTTTTCAGTTCTATTGTCTTCAAAATTTAGTGAAAAATAAAAAGGGCAACATATAAACAGTAGACGAAATAATAATAATAATAATAATGATATAAATTTTTAAAAAATTTTAACTTTTTTAAAGATAAAAGAGTCTCATCATTAAAATTTTTTTTCGTCTTTCTTTTTTAAAATTATAAATCAAACAAATTAAGAAAAGACATTTATATAATATATTTATTAAATCTTAATAAAATTTTATAAAATTAAATATTATATTATATTAATAATCATTCCTTAACTTTAAATTATCTTATATTAAAGTATTTTGTTTCTAACCAAAATAAATAAATAAATTGATTGCTTTAAAATAAAAATATATAAATTATAATATATTTTGTGATAAATTTATTCAACCCAAATTCTACCAATATATAGTAATAATGAATTTTTTAATCTTAATCCATAATGCTTTATTATTATATATAATTACATTTTACCCATCAATAATTTTATCAATAATAAATTTTATATATTTATATCTAAACTTTTTAATTCAGTAATCAATTTGATTCTTAAATCCTCTCTTTGTAAGAGAGAGAGACCTTTGGATCTCGAATAGCGAGTTTCCTTAATTTCTCTTCCCACGATCCAAATTCCTTCGGATTTGAACCCACGTAACGTTCATGTTCTCTAATTTCTCCCCTGCTCCCGACACCCCCCCCCCCAAGAGAAAAATTGTGACGCTCGACTCTCTCTCTCTCAAGCCGATGTATTAAAATCGCACGAGAACCTCCACAGTTGAGCTCTTTGTTTTTGTCTCTTCCCCATTAGCATGACTGGACGAGTCACTCTTTTCGCAAGATCAGATCTCATCGCATTCTTATTTACGAAGCTGCATCTAAATTGTTAAAAGCAGCTTAATGCATTAAAAATTAAAAGTGGTCACTGGCAAATCAGACCCATCAAGTGAAAGGAATTAACTCGTGAGCCCCAGGATCCACTTTGGTTTACGGCAACAAGAGATAAATTCATTCCGCTCAATTTCTTCTAGGTCCAATAAGAGAGGCTTATTTGGCATTAATTAAAATAAACAGTTGATAATGGTCCTCACTCTTCTCTTTCTTTTTCTTTCACAAAAACTTCTAAAATGAGCGGGGTGTCCCTCGAGGACATTTAATAATTTTTTTTTCAGAGCAAAGACATGCACATTTAGCAATAAAGTACTTTATTATTAATTTAATTAATAAAAATGCTTATGGCCCAGAACTGGGGCGAAGGCCGACACAGAACCAGATATTTACAGACAGCAATAAAGAGATAGCATACCTTTTTAAGGTATAAGACAAAAACACCTTACTCATACAGCCACCGCGTGCCCCCCACCCCCACCCCCACCTCCCCTCCCCTCCCTATCCCTTCTTATGTACGTTCTTACCCCTACTTTCAGCTTGATTAATGTCTCTTGATGCGCTATGTGTTATTTCCCTCTTTTCTTTTTCCTTTTACCATCCTATCAGATCTAATCCCATGTTTCAAGCCCGGACGAACCATATATCCATTCGTGCTACAACACCCCTAATCCGCCATTTGCACGAATGGGAGAAATGCCTATTTTCAAAACATTTTCGGGTTCCATAAAAACTTCTTATTCATTTCGTAATCCCAGTCATGCGCCTTTCAATCTTCCACAACTCAGGTGCGCCAGTCTTTGTCCAGGTACAGCTGCACAGGTCAGATCCTCGTCCTGCCCTCAGAGTTCTTTTTTTTTTTTTTTTTTTCTCTCTCTCTTTTCTTTTCTCTGTTAAAGGCCCATTATACCATAAGCTACGCAATAAAAATAAACTTTAAATCTAAATTTTTAAACCATCAACCCTTCGAAGCTTCTATTGCTCCAGAAAATCTAGTCCCATAAATCTAGTACCACTACGCCAGTGCACAGCCGGCACCATAAAAGGTTTTAACGGAGAATTTAAAGGACCAAAAGGATTTCAAATTCTAGTAATAACAGTACTGGAAATTAAATTATCTTTTCTTATCATTTACACGTTCTTTAATCATAGCCGCCGTAGTCCTTTCCCCATGCCAGCTTAGATTATTAAACTCATCAAAGACGGCTTTTTTTATGGACAGAAAACACCATCTATTTATTATCACTTCTATTCCCTCTTTTTTTTTTTTTTTTTCCTTTCCTCCTCTTTGGCAGTATAGAGGAAAAAATATTGCCGTACTAAACGGGAGTTAGATGACATTAATCCTTGTTGAAGTCTCCAACTCCTATTTATCTATAAAAATTCGCTTCAGCTGAATCCATCAAAGTACTGCACCTTAAGAGCTGTCAATTAAACATCCAAACAAGGATGTTTAAGTAAAAAGGATTGCCCGTAAAAGCACAATTACCTGATATCAAAAGCAGCTGCAGCAGTTGAGCTCCCCAAACACACCGATGCTTGACACAAAGAGGATCCTGCATATAAATCACAACGGCATATATTCCCAGCATCCTTCAGATTATTATGCTTTGAGTAACCTGAATGATTATCATGTCAAGCCTTTGCTAGACAAATGGAGGAAGGATTGATTCAGCTTATGAAACAGACTACAGACATGGCAGTGATGGCAATGGTCAAGAGCAGATGACTGATGGCGTGAATTGCCTCACATAAATCATGTCATGAATTGTAACTCTGAATTACTCGCAATGTTACTAGTAGTGGCACATAAATGTAACCCTTTAGTAAACTTGTGGCATGAAATGAAGCTCTAAATAATCCCTGGATGCCATGTTAAGCAAGAGGAAGAGTCCTAATATTGACGTCGAAAGGGGCAGAGGAAGAATATAACGACACGGTACTACTATTGAAATGTTCGTGGTGCGGTTTGCCTTGCTAAATTCATGTCATGACTCATGAAATGTAGCTCTGAATTATCTCCGGATGTCATTTAAATAATGTAACTTAGTTTAAACCTAGCATAACATTTCATTAATAGTAAGATGCCAACAAATAAGCAGTCCTACTATTGAGTAACGCCACACAAATAAAGCAGAACAGTTACCATGCACCACATTCCACAAATGGTAATCATGTCCAATATCCTACAAATTAACCACATTTGCTGACAAATGCATGTCCAGGACAAATTAGCATAGCATGACTGGATGGTGTGTCCACTGTGGGCATTCATTCGCATGAAAGGAGATGCTATGCTGATGTTGTTTATGAAATGGATGCATGCATAACAGCTGCAAGATGCATCCTATCATGTAGAATTTCTTGGAGCATAAAGATCAGAGTACATCCCCTTCCAGCTACTGATAGGAAATAGCCTGCACAACTCCATTGGCACTGGGAGAAGCAGTAGGGTGGCTGCCATCCTTCCTTTTCCCAAATGGATTCTTTGAATACGTGCATTAGAGTGAAGGAAACAAATTCATTACAGGATCATTAAAGCAATGACATGGGCATAATAAGAGACGAGAGCAAATCAACCAACAATCCATCCCCCACATCCTCCCCCACCTCATCCCCAACCCACCCATGAAAACAAAAACCCTCCAAAGATAACCAAAAAATGCCCACGATGAGGGGCTGTAATCACAGATCGGTGTAAATATACTAACCCTTCACAAAGCAATAACAAGAGCGCAGGTGATAATATTGCTACTAAAACAAATTTGAAAGGATATTGTATTCTCATGCCAACAGAACCAGAACTGGGGATAACTGCACCCTGTAAGGTACGATGCACATTGGTTGCAGTGTTCACATCCTACAACAAATGAAGAGAAACAAACTTTCAGCTATTTTACCCTTATAATTGCTCACCTGCGGCAAATTTAGTAAGAGGGTAACTTACTTCAAACTCGATAAAACACACGGTATGCCTCTCTTGTCTCAAAATTTTCATTTGCTTAAAGCCAGGTTGTCTGCATGAACAAAAAATATCAAATAGGCCACAATATCCTTCTAGGCAGTAAGCAACAATACAAGAAAGAGCTAATATATTCTTACACACTAAATAGACCCCTTAGTTCATCCTCACTGATGTTCTCACCAAGGTTGCCAATAAAAAGTGTATTGCAGGGAGGATTATCTTTTGTATTCTGCATTGAAGTTTTAAATAAATTAAATTAAAAAAAGAAAACCATAGTCCATATTAAATTAATCCCCAATGTTACCCCCATGAATAAGCTGGGGTAGAAAGATATTTCTTATCCAAAGGTATATAAAATACAAATAAATTGCATGGGCATATAATCTTGGGAAAAGGACCCACACACAATGTGTGTTTACAAAGCTGTTACAGAACACAGCATATGCACAATGTAACCTTTGCACAATGATAAAATGTTTAGCTCAACAATCAAAAGTTTGTAGAGGAGACTCACAGGATTATGGCATTTTTACACTTTTGACAATACAACAAAAGTTCTTGTTAGTAAAGACAGAGAAACAACTGCATGCAAACCCCTGAGGCAACAAAATCTTAATCCAAAAATAGATTATTGGAAAATAAAGACCCACAATACATTGAAAAGCATGTTGACACGTAGATTTCTCCCCCCCCCCATAAGCTATAGCAGAAACAAAATATGTTGTATCCCATAAGAGACATGAGCATCTTCAGCATATTCCAGACTGCCAGATTTTCAACCACATCCACAGACAACCGTAAGCATTTACACCTAGGATGTGACTACTACAATTCTATGCTTTCTCTCACACACAATGGCCTCCTCTCCTTTACATCTTAAGGTTCATAGGATATGTTTTAACAAGATAAGAAGTATTGCACCCAGTGTTTCATGACACTATCAATGGGCCAGGGCACCTAAGCTGCAACAATATGCATTTTAGAATCTGTGGGACTTATGAATGCCCTTGCCGCAGGCCCTTGAAAATCACCATGTTCACAGCTCTCCCATATGGTGTACCATACCCTATCATTCTTGTAGAAATACATAAGAAAATAGCTAACACAGATGTGACAAGGGCCTTAAGTTCTCTTGTCCAGAGGATAAGATGGAAAAGAAGTTACAGATATAGCAAAAACATAAAAACCCATTCAGCTTTCTGTTTGAATCAAGAACCATTTTGATTCTAGTCTGGGAACTAAATGTCAAATTTTGGGACAAAAAAGAGAGAGTACTTTTCCATTGGTAGAAACATATAAAATTTTTTTATAAAGAATTCCATATGCTTTGATAAGCCCTAGCATATGGAAATTACCTGAACAGGTACATAACTGCTTGGAGCAGGTATGGGAGCAGGAGCAGGCATGGGTACTTGAGGAACAGGGTAACCAGCATATGGATCATATGGAGGAGCAGCTGGAGCCATATATCTAAAGCAAGTAGACAATTTTAACAAAAGAAAATGCCATAAGCACTCCACTCCATATGATTTACAAAACTTCTGGTATGTTTCCCTTCATGTAAAGTTCTCCAATGGTAAATGATAAAGATTGAGCCACATGTGATGGAAAAAAGGTTCTTACCCATGAGGAGCCCAAACAGGAGCAGGAGGAGGGTGAAATGGAGATGGAGTGGTATAAGCAGTGTGAGTGTAATCACCACCTGTTCGCAATCTTTTGCTTTGATCATAAGCACTTGAATCTGCCACTATTCCTGCAGACAAACAAATACCAATAGTACAGTTTGATGCCTACCAGAACGATGTTGGTGAACAGGATCACAATCCATCAAACCATAACCTTAAAGTACGCTGAAAAATGCATAACATATTGATAATAGTGACAGGTGCAAAGAAAATTATATAGTTCAACTGCCATCAAAGTTGAGAAAAAAATATCCGCATGCTGCAGTAGACAAAGAGACAGCTTGAAATGCCATGAAGGATTCTAATCAAAATGCAGTAAACATTTGTGAAATGAGATGAGAATGTCAATTAAGGATCAGAATCACCTAGCAGGTTCTTTATTGCAATTGATGTAGATTTTAATGAGAAAGCCTAAAAGTAATAATTTAGGGTATAAACTTATCAGAAATGAGAACAGGTGTCTTGCCTTCCTCCACAAACCACCAAAAAAGAAAACCACCCTATCTCAGAAATTTGGGTTGGGGGGAGGAGAATTTATGCTTAATTATTTCATTCTCCAGACATTTACACCCAACTTTAACTACAAAGCTACTGATCTCCATGCTGGGTCAATAACTTGCAGTGTCCTTCATTCTGCCTCTTCAATCTATGTGTCTCCTCAACTTCTTCACTGAAAAAATTATTGCACCAAGGATACTAACACAAAAACTACAACATCCCTCAATTTTATAGCTATCATCACCCACAAACACAAGCCATCTGATTGAACACAGGAAAAATATAACCACCTATGCACTTGACACCTCAATGATCTCTCACACATAAAAGCAAGCAGGCATCATTAACCACACAGGAGTGAGCAAACGCACTGTCTCACACTATCAATTGAAAGAGAACAAAACTACACAGACACGTCATTGATCAAACAAGCACAGCTACGTATACAAAACAAAAGGCAAGACATCTTAGGAACGCATTTGACTGGAAAATCAGTCACTTCTAATCCTCAGGAACAATTGAAGGAGAACAAAACTAATCTTCTCAAAACTATCAATTTTATAAGCTTTTAAGAAACCAATTGATATCTAAACTAAGAGATTATTCATCTATTTCAAATGGATAAAAGGAATTATGACGTAGGCAGAATCTGACCCCTTTTAACAAAAAGATTCTTCTTTGCCATTTCAGTATGCAACACCGACTTGGACTCGGCATCAAAAACCATATCCTGATACACCAAACCACACAAAAGCAAAGCAATTACCATCTGAAACAAGACTGAACCCAAGGAAAATAAATAAATTTCCCAAAAAATAGTGGAAAACCTGGAGAGCATCTTTGGCAGTAATAGCGAACTGGGCAGAGGAGAAAAGGGCGAAACCCATGGGCTTTTCTCCCTTATAATTAACCTGCGAAGCCTCATATCCAGGAAGCCATCTCAATAGATTCTGCAGTTCTCTCTCTTTCACATCGTCGGGAAGCCCAGTTATGAAGATTGTTCGAACCTGAACAACCAGATCCCAAAAACCCTAGTTTAGATAGATAGATAAATAGAAAGGGAGAGAGAGAGAGAGAGAGGAGGGCGGCTGGGGTATGCGTAGAACCTCATCATGGGTTGTGGGGCCACGGTTGGAGCCGTCGACGAGGACGGTAGGCGGATGGTGGACGGCAGGAGGAGGAGGAACGGGGGCAGCAGCCGGTGGCGGGGGAGGAGCAGGTGCGGGTGGCCACTGCTGGTGGTACGTGTGGATTCCAGCCCCTGCCATCTCAATTTTTGTTTCCGGTAAATAATCTGTCAATAAAAACCCTAGCAGCTAGCGCGCACAACCACAGACGCGCCTAGACACAGACACAGAGAGAGAGAGAGAGAGAGAGTGTGTGATGGTGGAAGCTGGTGGAGAGAGAGAGATGATGAATATATAGTTTTTCTTTTTCCTTTTCTTTTTTGTAAATAAAAGGGGAAAAAAAAAAGATTGTTATTCACGTCACTATAATCCACGTGAGCAGTAAGACTAAAAGTAATTTTATCTTACAAAAATTAAAATTTTTTTATCCATACTCTCGAACGCTATCAGATTAACTCACCGTGACATAATCTCTCACCCAGATTACCCTTGTCGATCCGCCCCCACTTCTCACCGTCTTCTCATTAAATCCCACGCCTATGGCAAGCCTCGCAGCATTGACAATTCCGGCAGCCTAATCCATTTACCAGGTGGATCTATCTCCTACGGTCTCTCTGAATTTTTTCCTTTATTTCTTAAAACACCCCTAATTTTTTGAGTTAGTATTATTACAATGCTGCCGGTACTTATCTAATTTTTGGGGTTCTTTAATATTATGGGAACAAGCAAATACTGCAGTGATGATATTTGTAATTGGTTTAACGTTGCATTAAAGAAGACCTTTTATTCTTAATTGCAGGTTTCTTTCAAGACAAGTGGAGCTTCATTGTCTGGGATGCTGTCATCGCCATTGACTTCAAAAAATTCTCGCATTGCCCAGTTTAACAAACTAATGTGTGTGTTTGTGTATATATATATATATATATATATCTTACGATAATGGTTCTATTTAATTTTTTTTTTTTTTTTAACTTTCATCAATTATGAAAGTCTGAGTGAGGTCAAGAGAAGATAACATTTATACTAACAGTAGCCAATTAAGGAGTAATATACAACTAAAAACAATACAGACCTCAGCAGCAACAAAAAAGTAACCAAAACACAACCACAAAATCCTTCCCTTTGTTTTTTTATTGGGATTGAAGAGAGAAAAAAACCACGATCATTGTGACCATCTCATCTAAATCAACAGTACAAACACACTGGCCTACTTACATTACATAGTGTGGATTAAACATCCAGTTTGCTTCATGGGAAAAAGGGAGGAGAAACGAAAACAAATGGGAAGACAATCTGGCATTTGCAGAAAGGCAAAGCTGATTAGTCCTTCTCTGGTTCCAGCTTTTTATCTTTCCTTTATTCACCCATTGGAAGAACCTACTAGAGTAATTGGATTTTTGAGAACGATACAGATTTGTATCAAATCAAAATCGCCCGTGATTATTGCCTACAACCTGAGGAACACAAACTCTTCAATAGCATGAACTTCCCCAATTCTCTTGAGAGCTTCCTTGTTTGGTTCTTCATCCACTCCAATTGCCATTATGGCTTGTTTCCTGCACACTGTTCTTCCTACACTCATGAAACTCACATTTACATTGTGCTCACCAAGTATGTTCCCAACTTGTCCAATCATGCCAGGCTGGTCAACCTGCCTGCACAGGATGAGATTCCCTTCCAGGCTCACATCAGTGCTAAACGAACCTACACGCATCAAGTGGGGTATTCCGTATCTCACTCTCCCCTCAATGCTTATGTCTTCCCTCTCCGAAACAGCACCAGCAAAGTTGGAATCCACATTGGAGATTTGCACCGCAATTGAATGGACAGGGAACTTAGGAGATGTGTCCACTACTACACGTTCCTCGCTGATGCGAAGGCCTTTTTGCTTGGCTGTGAAGTCTGCATTGACAAGGTTGATAAATGAAGATGATATTGGCTCAATGAGGCCTTTTGTTATCATGGCTCGGAGAAGCCTTGTGTCCAAATCATCTGGGTCTCGAGCTGACTGGTAAACCACCCTCACTGACTTGATCCCATTCCCACCTGCGACTAACTGCACAGCAAGCCTACCTAGTTTCTCAGCTAGCTGAACATAAGGAGCTAATTCAGACAAGACCTTAGATGGCACCATTGGGGCATTCACAGCAGTGGCAGAAAGTTCCCCTTTCAGTGCTCCAACAACAGCTTCTGCTATTTCAATAGCTACGCCTTCCTATAGGATTATAACTGATCTCACTAGCAGTTTAATTTAATGAACCACAGAATGGAAGAAATAAAAATAAACCAATATAATAGTGCAAATGTCAAGAAGTGTCATTGCAGTGTCGAGTTTCATACCTGTGCTTCCTTTGTACTTGCTCCTAGATGAGGGGTGACAATAACATTTCCATGTAGAACCAGTTTACTATCTTTGGGTGGGGGCTCCTCTGAAAACACGTCAAGTGCTGCCTGTTCGGATTACGATAAGAAAATGTCATTCTCTTGTGCATTATTCTTCTCTTCACATTTCATTTCTACATGGAACCGGTTATGCCAATATGATGGTAACTCAAAAATGACGACTGAGAAGGTTAACTTGATATTGCAATCAGTAAGTTCATAAGCAGCAGAATAATTATTTATTTTTATATCAAATTTATTTTATTGCAGTTAATATTATATATATATACATATAAACACATAATAATACAATATATAGACTTATTGTATGAATACAAATATAAAAAACTTCTTTTAAGAGACAATCTTAAAATATATTACGAACATACATCAGTAATTCCAGCACAACTTTAAAAATTGCAGGCTGTCGGTTCAAGTGTGACAAGTTAAGACCGTAATTCAAAAATTTTTTTGTGTAGATTATAATTGGATTGGCAGGTCAAGAAAGCATTTTTCACCGCCGTCGAAATGTAACGACTTTTCAATCCAGCAGAAGAATGCAATTGATGGCAGACATCAGAGATAAAGAATTAACATGGAGGATTTGATGAGCAGCGCATACCTGAGCAACCTTTCCACTGTCAAGGGCCCTCACCAATGCATCTTCATCTATAACTCCACCTCTAGCAACGTTAATGATGCGGACACCCTTCTTGACCTTCGCAAAAGTGTCATCATTGAATACCTTCTTAGTGTTGGCAGTAAGTGGCATGTGGAGAGATATGAAATCAGCAGCGCAGATGGCTTGTTCAAAAGAGACCAACTCAACACCAACGGCAAGAGCTCTATCATTTGGGGCATATGGGTCGTGAGCTATAACATTCATTCCCAGACCCTTGGCACGCCTAGCAACTTCAGACCCAACTTTCCCGAATCCCAGAACTGCTAATGTCTTCCCAGCTAAAGATACACCAACATACTTGTTTCGCTGCCATTGTCCTGTGCAAGAACTGTCCAATGTTACCTCAACTTATTCTTAATTTAACCAATGAATGCAGATTGATTCCATCGAACTCAGAGTTTCACATCGTGCCAGACTCATCTGATAAAGCAGTAACATTACGTCAAAAAAATTCGAAAGACTAAATGTCTCACTACTTGTGATGTGGAGAATCAGTAGGCGTCTTCTTAAATCTAAAGGCAAGGAATGCTTGACGAAACAAGGTCATTTACATAAGTCCCATACAAAAATCAACTCTTTTTTTTTTTGGTTGGGGGTGGGGGAGGGGCAAATATAAGAATCAACATTAAGAAGTGGAGCTTGATCAACTTTAACAAAGGACCTGTAGTAGACTTCGTTTGCGTACGACGTTTGAGTGCCTCGTTTTCCCGCTAATTGAGGCACTTTTTCGGGGGACCCTTTAGTCTGTATAGAAAGGGTTTGTCTAAATTTCTTAGAATACTTGAGCCGTTGATTAATGTAAGCAAATTATGCAAGACTTAGGTCAAAAAAATTCCTCACAGCGCATTAAAATGAGTGCATATATTCAAGATTTTACTCTGAAATTGAAGATTAGTATACGAGACATCGATTGGTGGTGACCCAGTTTAGATAATGATTTGTCTTGCCAAGCAATTATGCATAACATGTTCCACGCGCATTAATGCATGTGTTTAAGGTGCTTGTAGAATACTCTAAAAAAAACAGTAATCCTTATAAATACATCTATTTATTGAGGAGGTGAATAATTATAAATAATCTTAAGACCTTTTTGTAAGATACTCAAATAATAATATATTTGTATTTTTAAAGTAATATAATATTTTTTAAATTTTGTATATCTCTTATTTATTTTATGTATATTTTTTCTATTTTTTATTATTAACATTCTAATTTTTAGATAACGCTAAATTAATATTTAATTCAAGTGAATTGCTAATACAAAAGAACCGTTAGTTAAATTAGGTCAAGTTTATAATAAGTGATATCAGACCCAATTTGATGCCGACTCTGATATCTGTTGCCAAGCACTTCACGTAAAAAAAAAAAGTAGGTAAAAAAGACCCAAATTTCTAACGAAAATATCGATGAATTTGGTGGGGCACATGAAAGAAGTAGGTAAGAGAGACCCGATTCCCGACGAAGATATTGATAGATGAAGACGTTGATGGACAGAGAGAATATAACGGTTGTATCAAAACAATGGGTATGTTCTTAAGCATGACTCGACTCTTATATCAGGAAGAGGGAATTTTAGATAATAATCTGAGTAGGTTACATTTTGAAAAGTAATTGCAATGTGACACGATGTTTTATGAGTAAAATTATTCAAAGCCTACAATGTTCCGTGTACCGACAAAATGCACGAAATCTCATCTAAATTCAAAGCCTACAATGTTACCCTCGAAGATGGGACGCAACGACAGCCATTTTAGACAACATTTCCGTGTACCGACAAAAGGCACGAACCAATTATAATTCACAAGTAGAGCTCAAATCTCACTGATAGATCTAAGCCGGGGCTGTTCAGAAGACAAGTCAGGTAATCTAAAAATGGAAATCTAGCATATATGACTTCATTTTCTTTTACGTTTTTGCCTTGAGGGTAAGGGTAATGTCAAAGACATTGTTGGTTCATGCATTTAACATTATTTCTACCTATCTGATATTTTTTGTTCGTAAGATGGACATTGAAGCATTATAAATGATAAAATTATAGCAAAGGCATGTTCGAAAAAAATAATAAATAAAATCAAAGTTAAGTTCTATGCATAAAGAACTTTCTGAAAAATAAAAAATAAAAAAACTGGGTTTATAAAAGATCCTCATTAGCACGGACTATGAAATAAATAGTACTTCACCAACTCTGATTTGCAGAGTTAGCACAAGGTTTTGTCTATGTGGAGAGAGTGGGGTTGGAATTTATACCCCGTGCCCCCAAAATTCTGCAAAAAATTAGACATTTCCTCCCACATGATCAACACATAACAAAAAAAAAAAGCATATATTTTCTCTTATCCTCGTTGTTTGTATCAAAAATCAATATATTCCCATTGGAATATTATTGTCCTTTGCTTTTTGCATATCATCGTCATTGAAAAATTATGGGAAATATTAGATGATTTTTTTTTTTTGACACCAGAATGATATGAGTGATGTGACAATATATATAATTATTGAATGATAATAATTATACACACACGTATATGCAACTAGCAGTTCTAAAAATACTATATAAATAATAAATTTTGAATAATTTTAACAATGTGTAATTAATAGTAACAATTACGTATATAGAAAAAAAATATATAAGAGCATGCGCCATTTTGGATTAAAAAAAAAAAGATGAAAAAATATCAAATATAAATGTGTTATAGTTGACGTGTCAGTCAAATTCCTGGAATATGCAGCTTGAAAAAGGGCCCGATTTATATGGACCGAGTGAGGGAAACCGAGCATCGACGAGCCTTGTGGGTTCAGTATTTAAAAAGTTACGTTTTTTTTTTTTTTGTAAACTAAATGATGTGTATCAAAATTATACGTTATATATCAATTGTTGTATATTTTATATTAAATAATAATTATTGTATTTTTTATATTTTTTATTACACTACTTCTTCTTCTTGTTTTTTTTTTCAAATAAAAAATTTACACAGCCTATATCTCTGAACCTTCCAAACTTTTTCAGCTTGAAATTATTATTTTTTTTTTTTAGTCGCCTACCATAAGGGCCCATCGAGAAAGTGGCCTGGCAAAAAAGGAGGGGAGAGAGAGAGAGAGAGAGAGAGAGAGAACAAATGCAAGAGACTGGGAATAGGAATCGTACCGGCTTTCATGGAGGCATCAGCCTGGGCAACATTCCTTGCCATGGCAGCGAGCAAGGCGATCCCATGCTCGGCAGCAGCAACAGTGTTAGCAGTCGGGGCATTGACCACCAGGCAGCCAAACTCGGTGGCAGCTTGCAGATCCACGTTGTCAATCCCCACGCCAGCTCTTCCCACCACCTTCAGCCGCCCCTTAGCGGCCTCAAACACCTCCCTAGTGACCTTTGTGCCGCTCCTCACGATCAGCGCATCGCACGAAGAGATCTTCTTGCAAAGTTCCTCCGGCGAGATGTCATAAGAGCAGTCGACGTTGCCAAAGCTGCGTAAAAGCTCAAGACCCTTGTCTCCTAGCTTCTCGGGGACCAAGATGGTTAGTTTTGACCCCAATTCAGTGTCATTGGACTTGGATAACGATGCTTCTTCTATCTTCCTTGTTGTTTTGTTGACAGATAAAGATTTGCAGTGGAAATGAGAACGGAAGAGAAAGTGAGAGAGCTTCAGTGAGATGGGGTTGTTGGATATGGGGGTACCGTGGAGAAAGGATAAATTAACAGAGGCTTTTGATGACTTTGAAGAGTTAGTAGAGGAAATGATCACGCAAGGAGGAGTGAAAATGGGTTTGGCAGAAGAAGAAGCCATGGAGCTAAAGGGGTGTTTAGTTTGATTACTTGTTGATTGTTTCTTGTGTAGATTTTGGCTGGTTTTCTTTCTTTTTTTTTTTTTTTTAATCTTTGTGTGGTTGTTCGTACGTTGTTAGGTGTATGTTTTGAGAGGAATTGTCTCTGTTAGGCGGAGATGTGGGAGCTTTTAATAGAATACTGCCTCCCAATTTGGCACAATTTAGTTGCGGTTTGAAGGATAATTAACCACAGGGAGAAAGTTTAGCCGAAGACGACATAATTCTTGGACAGTAATTTACTTTGACAGTTTTCTTTCCTCGGATTTCTAGTCAATTGACAAACATTGTCACCTTGCTTTCGTAGAGTGAGGATAAAATGTTTGACAATCTTCTCTTTCATTGAGTTTTATCCAAAGGCGGAAAACCAAGACAGAATTGATGCAGGTTTATGTTATAAAGAACGTATAGAGCTAGCGAAATTAACAAATTTGGTTCATACCATCACTTTATTTCTTGTTCCTAATATTGATCACACAAATGCAATCTGAAATTAATTTTTTTCTAACATTGATTTCATTAAAAAAAAAATGTATGTTGATGATCTGAATCTAGTACAATAACATCAGATACAGTTTTGAATTTAATCTTTAAAAAAATTAGAAAATGCATTCCTGCGGATCTAGAACATGGGAAGAAAAAAAAAATTATAGTTGAACTTAGAGAAGAACTTCTTGTATGACTCATTCCACTGCACCCCAAGCGTCTCTCCCATTCCCTTTTGATTTTCTTTCTCTTATTTATTTTAGTAATAACTTTTTTATATTTATTAAAAAAAAAAAAAGTTAAGAATCTGTCGGCCACGATAGCCACCTCAGATTGAGAGGGGGATGCCTATCCGACACCCGAAAAGCCGCATTAAAAAATAAAGAGGGCTGTGGTCCTCTACAATTAATTACCCATTAGAAGCACGGTCCAACAAATTTTTTCATTGTTATTAATTTGATTAATTAATTATAAAATTTAATTTAACTTACAAAAATATGAATTTAATTTTTTAAATTAATAAATTATATATATATATATATATATTCACACAAAGTAATGAATATGATTTATCAATATGATTGATGAGTATTAAGAGAAAAAATGTAAAACAAAATGTGAAATGTTAAAAGAACATTAATAAGCTCAAAAGGTATAACGAAGAACTTGTAATGTCATTATGTGTCTTAAAAGCTATCTTTTAAATATTCTCCTCATAAATTTTAATCTAATAATAACTTAATTATAAATCAAACTTAGTGAATAATTAAATACCTCTTAACTAATTTAATAGTTCATTAACAATAGGAATAAGGTATTTATTATTCATAATAATGCAATTAAGTACCTAATAGTCTATGTATATTCTTTAAAATCCATTTTTCTTTTTTATTAAAAGAACAAGAGACTAGTATAGATTAACACTAGGTTTAATGATGTTGACTTTTAACATCTCCTTTACAATTTTCTCAATCTCTTCCTTTTAAAAATGTAGATAATAATAAAATTAGATATTAATTGGTACACTTTTAAGTAATAAAATAATAAATGATTATGTATTTTTTTAAGGGTAAATTTGTGAACTTAACAAATAAATCAAAGAATTTAATAAATAATGCATTGATCTTTTCCTCTTTCATAGAATGAGATTTTATTACCTATGCATTAGATAAATACACAAAAAATTCTTATCTTGTTTTTTGTAATACTCTTTCCATATGATAACTCATATTAGTAGTGATTTTACCATTTCACCTTTCTTGTAATTCAATTACATTCCTATTCGACAAAAATTTCATTATTAACTTGAAAAATTTTCAAGTAAGATTTTCTAAAATTTGTAATTAATCAATGTTAAAAATAATTTCATAATCTTCTTAAAGTAATAAAAAGAAATCAATATAAACAATCTAGCCTTATAATGAGAGCCTTAACTTTATACATTTTCTTTGATAAGTCAAGTTTCTACTATTTGCTACATTTATAGCAAACTTATTACAATTTTTTATTAAAAAACTAAATTTTTTTTTGTTAATCTTTTTGTTGATAAAATTGTAAATACTGTCTAATAAATCAATTAATATCATCATTGGTCATCTTTTAAGGGATTCATCGATTTTCATTATTTTTAAATTAGAATATTTTACCAAAGTATGAACTATAAACTCTTTTGTATATTCACCATAGGTGTCATCATGATCTAAATACATATGCTTATTACCTATTTCAGCTACTTCCTTAATTAGCTAAATTATCAAAAGCTTCCTTATTTACATCAATGTTTTTATGTCACTTCTTATTACAATGCAAGTATAATTCCTTTGTCATTCACTCTTTTAGCTACTTTTAAGTCAAGTATTTAATGTTAATGAGACAAATTGAAAAAGATAAGTTTAACACTAGTCATCTTTTGAGAAATCCATAAATTTTCATGGTTTTTGAATTAAAATATACAATCAAAGTATAAACTCTAAGCTCATTTGCATATTAAACATAGGTGTCATCATAATCTAGATATATGTAGTCATCATTTACTTTATCCACTTCCCTAACTAGTTAAATTATTAAAAGCTTCATTTATTTACAATGATATTTTTTATATCACTTCTTATCATAATGTCAACATAATCCCTTTGTCACCTGCTTTTTTAATAGTACTGAGTTAAGCGTATTAATGAAAAAAAATGAAGAAGATAAGTTATTGTTACTTTCAGTAGTTTTGTTGACTCTTTTAACAATTAAACAATAATTTTCAATGTTCAACTTCTATTTTTACAGACAAGTAAAAGAGATAATCACTACCATTATTTTTTACTAACAAACTTTGACTACACGTTAAATGTCAAAAATAAATTTTTTGACGAATGTTTTTGTCAGTTTCCATTTTAACTAATTTTTAGTTTAGTGGTGAATTACTCAGAATGATTTTGATAATCTATAATTACTGACGTTTGACAAAATTTTGTGAACTCTCCAATAATGTTGTGATATTCTAAAAAGTCTAAAGTGCATAAGAAGAAAGCCTCTAATAAAATCAGTCCGAGTCAAACTTTCAACATAAGTTTTAAACTGATCATATTATTAAAGTCTTATGTTATGTGATGAAAATAAAAATATTTTTCAACTTTAAAAATTTAACCTACTATACTCTTATCAAATAATAAAATTTCACCTTCATTCATGGTTATTTATGATTATAATAGGATTCCATTGGTTTTTTCTATTTATTAGTGGCTCTAGAAATAATATTTCTTAACTGATTTTTTCTTTATATAAGGAATAGTTATTTGAGCCTCTTGTATAAAAATATTAAAATTTTCAACATAAGATATAATAGCATTATAATTAAATGAATTATACGAAGACATAATGTACAACTACAAATTAGTAATGTCAATATTTTTCTTTTATTTTTGAGTAAAGAGTATAAAAATGAACAATTCCTTTTTTATTTAATGGTAGGCTTATGGAACAAAAATGAAAATTTTAAAAATATTACTTTGATGTAAGATGATAAGAAATTAGTATTTAAAATAAGAAAATTATAGAAAGAAATGGATGACTGATTAATTTGTTTGAAGATTCAATTTTTAATGATCATTTTATGATAATCAACTCCCGACAAATCAAAAATTTTTGATATATTTAATTACTTGAATGAAAAAATTATATTGTATTATATATAAGTTTGACTTGATGATTTATTAATATGAAAATAATTATTTTTATTAATTAAAAAAATAATAATAATTTTAAAATTATTTTTTTAAAAAAATCCCATCACCTATTTAATCACTGGTTGCAAAGTACTGATTCCTTAGACTAGAAAACCACGAAACAACACCAACATCACACTCCTGTTGAACCTAGTAACCCAGCTTCACAGCCTCCTGTTCGAGCAGGCATGCTCTAAAGGACAAGTCCTGCCAAACTTATCCCCTGATTGTGGTCCTCAGCCTATTGAAAACACAAAGATTCAAATTTGATAGACCGAGACTTTAATTTTGTCGTTACCAGGCACTCCCTTATCTCAAGCATTGCCACCCTGTCGTTGTTCGGATTCGCCAGATCGAAGTCGCCCAGCGGCATCTCATCCAAGTCCGACACCCCTTCTTCCTCGCATGTTCACTTTTCACGTGCGATGAGTTTCGAAAATGAGTGGGTTGGAAACATCTGTAATTAGGTTTTCAATTTATGTTAAAGGTAATAACGTTATTTTATAACTTCTGTCTATATCGGCTATTAAAAGTCACTAGTTATATTAAGTTTTTTTTTTTTTGTAATTTTTAAAAATATAAATTGCAAAGTATAATTATTTTTAAATTTAAGATGTAAAATTTAATTATTCCGATTTAGCTAACAAGATCGAATGCCCATTCTGAAAATAAATTTCTAGCACACCCCACTCGGTAGAACTGGTTGGTTAGACTGAATTCCTTGTATGACCACATCATTCTTTGTGTTAAGTTTAATGGGCTGCATGGTTAAAGAAGAAGAAGAAGAAGAAGAAGAAAAAAGTTAACAGCTATGTAACTTTAAATAAAATTAGACTTTAAATTGTGTTTAATTAATCAAATTTATGTCAGATCTAAGGGTAATTATTTTGTAGATTTGTATAGCTAACTAAGGACAAAAGCTTTTGATGTAAATTAGATAATGGAAAAATCTGGCATGTTTAGAAGAGAAAGAAAAAAAAAAGTCAGAAAAATCATAGTTTATTCTCTCTTTTGTTTTCTATAGTCTTCATGTCGGTCCATCAGAAATTAACACCAATTTAAGCAATGTTCCAGTACCCATCTCTGAAGCAGAATACCATGAACACTAGTCCATGAAAATGGGAACTCTTTTCCAATCATTAGATGTGTGAGAATTGGTTGAAGTAGGGTTTGAGAACAGAAGTTCCAAAAACGGAGCTAAGCAATAAGAGAAGCATAAATGCAAGTGCACTTTCCATCTTGGAGGGAAGTGGCAGATGCTTTTTTTCCCAGAATTATAAAAGATTAACTGGAGCCAACCAATCACCAACTAGAGCCAAGCAAGTTCCAAGAATTTCACAGAGATGATACGGGGAGAGCCGCTAAGCTTGAAAGTACAAGGAGATTATTGAAATTTTGAAAATGGAGAAGAATGAAGCCATCAAAGACTTCTTTGGTGAAGTTAGAAAAGTTGAAAAATAACATATTTATGGCACTTATTTACTTTTTTTTTTTTATGAATACAGTTTTCATAATATTTTAAATTATACAAATTTCTTTTATTATCTTTTATTCAAAATTAAATCTTTTTTCTTATATTTAATATTCAGTTAACTTAATTAAAAAGCATATCAAATTAAAAAATCTCGTAAATATGATGAAAACATGTGAGGAAGAAATTAATGAAAAGAAGATTGAACATAAAATTTTGAATGATTAGACAAAATGGATGCATATGGTAGTTGGTGTTGGAAACTACAGAAAATCTAAATTCGAGTGTCCAAGACACAGTGGGGGTCCTTGAAATCCTTCCAGGAAAGGGTGGCCCATGCTCGGACAAGAGATTAGCAGTTGATTCCAAGTTCACTCATGATTTGAAAATCCAACACAAAGGGCCCTCAATTGATGAAAACCGAAAAGTTAGGTCGCCCGGAGGTGGTAGACAAGAAAAAGGAGGACATGGGAGTTCGAGAGCAAAATGCAGCAATGTGGTTCAAACACGGGTCGGATGGAGAAAATACACAGGCTGTCTCGCCTTCCCTTCTTTTAAACCTTGTTTATGTTCTCTTATGCCTTGGTAAATGATTGAGTTATCACTGGATAGAGATTGCCAATGGTGGAAAAATAGAGTGAAGGAAAGAAATGGTGCCCCTTTTTTTTTTTAAGGCTACAGGATCACCTTAACAAAAAAAAAAAACAATTCAAATTATCATAACATATAAAATTTATAAATTCTTATCACTTATATATATATATATATATATATATATATATATTTTTTTTTTTTTTTTTTTTTTTGTCAATCTAAATTGGAAACATGCACAGACTAGCTCTGCAATTCTCTACGGAAAGTGAAAGAAAGAGAGCTGAAGTATCCCAGGATAGATAAGCTAAAGCTTTAGCAGAATATCTAATATTAATATGTTCTTGAAAGACAACTGCTCTATATCATTATCAGGTTAATATAAATTTGGTCGAGAATTTTACTCACATTAAAGACAAAAATATTCCCCTATCAAAAAGAAAAGTTATAAAACCTTCAAGTTCTTGGACAATTCTGTGAAAGCAAAATGCCTGGGATAAATGTACGAACGCTGATCAACAATCCTTTAACAAATAGGAGAGGAAAAAAGAAAGTCCTCTTGCAACTTTACACATGCCAACACTGAAAAAGCCATCAATAAGGATATAAAACATGACAACATCAAGTTCTAATCTGCTCAGTTTTACAGCTTCGTCCATTTGATTTTGTGAACAAAAGGCATTCATCAAAGCACCACCACACGCCAAAACATTCGGAGTTGTGACTGACTTAAAGAATCATCTTTTTAACCATTTGTTCTGCCTCTAAAATATTGCCTTCTTTGCACTGTGTATCAAGCAAGATAGTACAAGTAACCGCATCATGCATAATATTCCAAATTGAATGCTTTTACCTAGCAATTTGGAGAAGTTCCAGGTTCAACTCCTAGATGCCAAGTTAATATTTCCAGTTCTGCACAAGCCTTTGACAGTGGTGCTGTAAACAATTAAATTAGGTTGGTAGCCCTTTTTTAACATCATAATCAACTATCCTCGCAGCTTGAGTAATTTGACCTTTAGACTCGCATGTCTTAGAAGAGATTCAAGGACTATGCGTTCAAATTGCCAGGATTCGTGTTTGAATAAAGAGCCTCTTCCAAAACGTGTACACAAGGATATGAGTGTCTCATCCTCGCAGAGGTTTAGTTTGGATCATTTGATTGAAAATAGCTAGCGGTTCATCAAGACTGAGAACTGGGCAATTTTGTTTGAGACTGAGTGGCTCCTCTTTGAGGAGGAGGAGGAGAAGGTGAAGTGGATTTATAATATTAAGAAAGCAGCAGCAGCTGCCATTGGAGGACGCAATCCTAATCATTCCTTGTACTTGACAAGCAGAAGAAGCAGAAGAAGAAGCATACTTCTGCGCTGATTGAACTGCAAAAGCACACTTCTTCTTCATCTTCACCATCATTCTCGCTCATCTTCGTGCTCAAAAAAAAAAGAAAAAAAAAAAGAAAAGAAAAACACAAAGGAACCACTAGAATACTGAACACAATGCACCAAAGATTCCTCGATCCAAAGGAAAGTTGTAAAAGCTTCAATGTCTTGGACTATTATGCAAAGCAAAATGTCCAGGACATACATTCAAATTCTCACACCCGCTAGTATAAAGGAAACAATCGAGCTTATCAGATGCTTGATTTTGAGCCGCCATATAACTGAAGCATAAGACAACAGCTGAGGTAAAAAGGTAGAGAAGGACTTGCTGCATCGATGCCAACTAGTGAATGTGTCTTTCAAAAATGTTTTCTTTGTACGAGCATGATGATAACTGCAGGTCTTCAAGCCATGTGAAAACAAAGCAGACACCAAAAGTGTTCAAGGCAATCGAGAGCAGGTTAGTAGATTACAGTTAAAACTTGAAAGGCATCATATATCAGCAAAAATGACCACAGCAGAATAAGGGATCTACAAATCTCTTTTTCAGATTGTGATATCTCCATTACAAGTCCATATTTGTCATTTCAAAGGAAATAGTTCAATCAAGTAACAAGGAGGTTATGCACATAGGAACCGCTGTTGTTGTACGAGTTACATGAAACACACCAAAATGGAAAAAAGCCATCAGTCAACCGTATGAAACAAATTTCCATATTCCTTTTTTCCTTTTCGTTGTTTTTTCAACTGAGCAAACGAACAATATTGTACTAATCAGCTGCAATTTACTCTATTTATAGGCACAGAATAGGTGCTTAACAAGTACAAAAAAACAAAAAGACATGCCAATGTAGAAAACAAGTATGTCAGTGTGCTTGTTACATGTCCCCTTGGCTTGAAATGGAAAAAATATTACTGATGTCTCATCCGCTCTCTGATTATCTGCAGCCTAACATGCCTGCAATAATAGACCAAAGGAACAGTCAGTATCTTAGACAAACATATTTGCACAACTATGAACAATGGTAAAAGTAAATACTTGCCTCCCAAGCATCATCAAAGTAGCCTGTGGATTGGTCCCTGGTGATACAGAAGATGCAGAGCCATCAACAACTCTGAGTGCTTCAATACCAATTACACGGAAATCACGGTCAATAACTTTCCCCATAACACAGCCCCCATGATAATGCCATATGGTGCTGACAGTTTGAAGACAAAAATCAGCCATCCATGCAAAGTTTGATTGGTCAGCAGGCAATTGTGGCCCCACAAATCTGAAATTTCGTATTCCAAACCATTCGGGTACCATAAAGTCTTCCATGGACCAGCTCCTTAGCACTTCTCCAATCTTGCGGGTGCTATTCACACACCTTTCTATATCCACTGGGTTGGAAAAATAATTAAAGCTAACAATTGGATTGACTCTCACATCAGTAGAGGCCAGCCTAAGTGAGCCGCTGGAGAGGGGACCTGCAATTTTCTCCATGACATTGGCTACGGTAAGATACAGTGGTGATGCTGGTGCACTGATGAAACAGAACGAGTAAGGGGTGCAAACGGGATGACAGTGGAAGCTGCTTCAACCTAAGCTCCCGTCTCAGTAATCCCAACAACCTATATCAGTGAGTGCTCCAGTGGCATTGGAGGCACAATTGAGATGCCACTGCATGGATTATCATAAAGATATTGTCCCACATATGGAAGGTGATAAGCCACAGGTATCCCCCAAGATGGCAGATAAGGTCTTGGACCGATGCCACTCAGCAAGAGCAGCTGTGGACTACCTATAGCACCACCAGATAGAATCACTTCCCCATTTTCATGCAACATGGCATGGTGATACTGCCCCATCTGGTCATGGTATATTACCCCTATGGCTGAGGGTCGAGACCATGAATTCTGAGGTGTCGATGCCAAAAGAATCCTTTCCACGCTTGCATGGATAGCATACTTAATGTTTGCAGAATTTGCATTGTTGAGAAGATCGGCTGCACTGTGCCTCCTCCCTGACCCATCAAAAGTTGACCCACCAATCTTGGTTCCCACTTGATGATCCAAGCTGAAACCATTATATGGCTGAACCCCAGCCTCCAGCAATCCATCTCTAATTGCTGATTGCCAATCTGTAAGCTCTGGCCTGAAGACAACAGACTTTTCAACCCACTTGTATGACTGATTCACAACTGTGAGGTCCCAATTGACACCTGATTTCTGATAGAAATCATGGTCTGCACGGCTGTTAAATCCAGCATTGATTGCGCTGCTGCCACCAGGAACACGTCCTCTGGCATTGCTGACATATCCACCTCAGTAAGTGTAGGCTTCTTGGGTCATCAAATTAAATTTTCCATAAGGAACACCACCACGCTCAAGAACAAGAACCCGAAAGTATTGCGACAATGTAACAGCTAATGGGCACGCTGTGGTGCCACCTCCTACTATTATGTAATCGTAGTTTTCTTCTGATGCAAAATTCAGTGGCATTGAACACAAACTTGAGATAACTTGGCTCTGTGCAAAGATAAAAGATGAAGAAACATCTTAGTAAACCAGAATAGCTACCCTCTGATTGTTATATTCTAACTGTACAGAAGAGTGCTATACATGAGTCCGTTGAAGAAAAAAAAAAAGTTCACTAAACGAGATTCAGCGACATAAACATCGAACAGCACCCCCCCATTTGCTTTCCAATGAAATGAAAGCCAAGAAAAAGCCTTAAGAGAGAGATTATAGCAGAAAAGTACAGCCTTGTTGGACTTTCCAAGTAAACAAAGAGAAAAGTCTATTCGAACTTCCAGAGAACAAGCAGAAGAGCTTCCCAATTCCAACCCGCTTCCTACCCTTTTCTCGTGCTTTCCCAGCAACCCAACGGAGAAGGACGGTAAAGAAACAAACAAAAAAAGAATCTTTGAATCATGAATGAAGTGACTGAACATAAAATAGAACAAACCTGTGTCTGGGTGTGGTCTTGCATGACGGAGAGTAGAACAGGAAAACAGCACCAAAAGCACAATCGATGGAAAATCAAAGCAAAAGGGTCTCTCCATTTTGGTGCATTCATTCAGGAGAGAGAAATTTCTCGCAGTTTCTCGGAGGAGAGAGATTTTTCTCGGTGTTTCTTGGATGTAGAGGAGAGAGAGAGAGAGAGAGAGAGAGAGCGCAAAGAAAAAAAAAAAATAAAGGTGGGTTTTTGGGGGCAATGTTCTCCACATCGTTGCAGATACTGAGCGGATTCGATTCCAAACTGTCATTCCTGCTCTTGCGTATCCCCAGACATAGTGGAAAGGAGATTCGGCGCTAGCCGAGCAACAGGTATTCCTGGGGTCCAAAATAATAGATCGGTGTACTCTTTTTCATATTAATTTAAATTTAAATTTAAATATTTTTGTTTAATTTATAATAATTATATTATATTATATTTTAAATTTATTAAGTGTGAATATTATTCTTTGTATCTATCAAAGTTTGTGAATGAATCGCGTCATTATTCCTAATATTACTCCTTTTGAGATATTGTTTGAAAAAAAAAAAGAAAAAAACAAAACAAACAATAAGTTGCACTTATATATATATATAATTTTACCACTACGTTTGGCTTGCTTTAAATTTGTAGGAAATTATCTTATCAGATAATATGAAATCTTATGAGTTGCAATTGCTAAAGTTTATCGAATTGTAGCTTATTATCAGCTAATTTCAATTGCTGATATGGCTGTTTGCATATGCATCAAATCATCTTTCTTTTTTTTTTTCTTGAGCACAAAAATTTGAAATTTTAAGGAAAAAAACAAGTATTTTAAATTGCAAGACCCATGTTCTGGCAATCTTTGATACATATTCTCCTGTCCCCATCCATAGTGGGGGGGACTCATTTCAAAAATAATTAAAAAAAAAAAATGTTAAGAGGGTGACTATTACGAAAAAGGAAAAAAAGGTGGCGGGGGGGTGACAAAGGGTGATGAAAATTGAAGGAAATATTGTCCTTTTAAGTGTATGGAATTCATGGGGGAGAGGGGGGGGGGACCTGACTCCATTTTCTCCCAAATGAAGGAAAACAACTCGTCTAGAAATCCCACCTCCTCCTCCTCAACCGGTCAACGCCCCCTGCCTCGTCCGGGGGTTTCTGGCTGCATGATGAGCTGATGTGTAGAAGACATACCATCTCCCATTCACATTTGAGTTCTTGGTGAATGACTGAAAAAAGAATTTTTGTGATACAAACTAAAGTATTCTCTCGAGTGCCAAATTTCCCTTTTTATAAGTTAGGTTAAGAATTTTATTAGCTGTTAATATATATTTAATTATTTATTTTGTTCCCTCTCTCTCTTTCTTTTTAACTCAAATGAACTAATTTTAAGAGATGAAGAAGAAGAAGAAGAAGAAGTGGTTAATCATCTTTTGATTAAATAAATGTTTAGTGTTTTAACTATTAAAAAATAATTGCAACTTGGAGCACCACAAACAGGACTCCAGACGCTTGTACTGTGGGCAGCTTTGACACGTAGGGTGGTGTCAAACAAGATTGTCGAATCGAAACGACGTAAACTGAATTGAATTATTTAAAAAAAACAAAAAAAGGACGCCCAGTCAGTTGGTGTTGGAACAGGTCAATAATAAAAAAAAAAATAATAATAATAAAAATAAAAGTAACATTCGCATCGACGGAACTGGGGGTTTGAAAGAACACGAGCCAGACGGTGCTGACGAGGTGGACTTGTTTTTACAAGTCAATCTGGATTACTACTAAAAGACAAATATTACCAATTCAAAGCAAGCCATGACCACACCACCACCCCCCGCCCCCTCAAACGACTCTTAATTAATTTATTAATCGCCATCGTTTCAAAGTTGCGCAAAATCGATTGGCAAACTGCTTAATTTCAATATCCGGGGGTTTGACCTTGTCTCTCTCTCTCTCTCTCTCTCTCTCTCTCTCTCTCTCTTTTGGTTATTATTAACATTCATAGCCAAATTCAAGCTGAAAAGGTCAGCAACTCGTGTTTAATCAGAACCCCCCCCCCCCAAAAAAAATAAAAATAAATTGTCAAACAAACTAGCAAGTAAAGTAACCTCCAAAATAATTGATTCAAAAATAATGAAATTAGCATTCTAAAAATAGAAGCAGTGGATCGTACGCCTGATTTAGTTTCATGAGACATGATTTGCCATTCATTCTCTTTATAGTCAGTCGTCTGATTTTTCTTTGGTTAAATTATTAGTTTAATTCAACAATTGGGGTGGGGGGGGGTATTTCAATTTCAATCAATGCATCGTCTCTATATTTTTATACGAGATCTGGTCTTGGCTAACTTTGGCCTCCCCTCCGATGGTTGGGACATAAATCCCTGAACCGGAAAACCATTTCAGTGCGAACCATACGTTGAATGAGTCAAACAACGTACATACATACATACATTGCACCCATTTGACCCGAAAAAATAAAAGAAAATATATTATTGTCTTTTAGTCCCATCGGATTAATCGTAGTCCCATTTTAACTAATATGATTAACATTGTAAGATTTATTTTCTCCTTATCTTAACATCGTCTTACTCTATACTTTAATAACTACAATTATATAGCAAATACTCTTTAAACTATTGCTTAACAATTTCTTTATTTATAAGTATATTTATTTTAATAAACATAATAAATCAAAATGAAAAAATATATATATATAATATAATATATATATAATTACAAGCTTAGGAAAAAATTTATTTATTTTTACTACTTTACGAATTCAATGTTGGGCTATTCACAAAATGAAATCAATTATCAATAAAATTCATATAATGGGTTACTCTAAATATAAAATAATTAATGTCAAATAACATAATCCGCAGTCGCGTTCCCTCCTTCCGTGGGCAAAATTTCCACGATAATTAATGCCAATGTCAAGAAATCAAAAAACGCCTCCCCCCCGGCCTCCAAGTTCACGCGCGCAGCCCACCGCCAAACCTTTTCCCACGCCGAAAATTTATACGGAAACCACGATGCAAGTACCGTACCACATAAATGTCAACTTTGAAAAAAAAAAAAAAAATTAAAAAAAATTAAAAAAAAAAAAAAAAAAAAAAATATATATATATATATATACACACACACCAAACTATTTAGTGAATGTATGAAAATATTTTATTTTTATATTAAAAGTATTTAATATGTATTTTTTTTTAAAAAAAAAAAAAGATCAAAAGAACATTATATTTAACGCAGATGCGTATGCCTTTGAGAAGCGACAGAGGTGGCAACAGGGGAAAATTGCTAATTACCTCCGGGACCTGTCATCGTACAGTGTTTGTCACTGTCCCTCCAGGGGTGCGCGCGCACCCCACTTTTTCTCCTCCTCGAAAATCTATTCTTTTATCATTGCAACCATTCACTTTCTTTTTCTTTTTCATTTCTTTATATTATTATATAAAATAAATAATCTTCTTTTTATATATAAATGATTAATAATTTCTAGCACACCAATTCTTAAGCTGTTCTTTTTTTCGCTTTTGAGTTTTCCTGGTCCTCGCTTTTTCATGTTTCCCAGAACCTTCTTTCCTTTCTCTCTCCAGGTTTGGAAAGAATCCAACCTCTTTTTATTCCTCGTAGAGGTTCTCAGAGTTGAGGGCAGCCCAGAAAAAGAAAGAAAGAAAGGAAAAAACCCCCCGTTTCCTCCTTACATTGATTGTGTTTTGCATATCTTTGGCAAGAAATTAGATACAAAACCCAGGTAGCAAAAGCAAAGCACAGCATAAGCAGAAACAGCAGCAGCAGCGCCCCCCCCCCCAACCCTGAAGATGACAAGAACTGCTGATTGTTTATTATTATTATTTTTTTTTTTTGCTTTTTTAATATATGATAGTTGATGGTAATGCAGATTAAACTTGTTTTATCTATCTGTCTACCTATTCACATACACCTATTTTGATCAATCCTTGTGGGAGAAAAACTGAATAAGAGAAAGGAAAGCAAAGGAAAAAACTACACAAAACACCCAAAACCCTTTTACACAACTCAACTCATAGCATTGTTGTATTTATAATATAATTATAATAATAATAATAATAATAATAATAATAATAATAATAAAGGCCATCCTATCCATTGGAAGCCTACGGTCCCCTCAGTTATGAGAACGCCGCCTACGGACGCCGGGAACCAGAACCGAATGCGGCGGCGGGCGGCACCACTGCCTCTCCCCCAGCGAGTCCCGAACTTACCCGTCCCTCTCCCTCTGCCTCCGACCTCCAGCTCCGCCCCGTCCACGAGCAACCAGCAGACGACCCACCAACAGCAGCAGCGCCTCTCGGAGCTCCACAGAATCAACCGCATCGGGAGCGGCAGCGGTGGCACCGTCTACAAGGTGGCGCACCGCCCCAGCGGGGGCATCTACGCGCTGAAGGTGCTACACGGTTACCTCGAGGACTCCATCCGCAACCAGATCTGCCGCGAGATCGAGATCCTCCGCGACGTCAACCACCCGAACGTCGTCCGGTGCCACGACATGTTCGACCACAACGGCGAGATCCAGGTGCTGCTGGAATTCATGGACGGCGGATCCCTCGAGGGGGCCCACATTGCTAACGAGGCCCACTTAGCGGACCTGGCCCGCCAAATCTTGAGTGGGATCGCCTATCTCCATCGGCGGCACATCGTGCACCGGGACATCAAGCCCTCGAATCTCCTAATCAATTCCCGGAATAACGTCAAGATTGCAGACTTCGGGGTGAGTCGGATTCTGGCCCAGACGATGGACGCGTGCAATTCCTCGGTTGGGACGATTGCGTACATGAGCCCGGAGAGAATCAACACCGACTTGAACCACGGCCGGTACTCCGGCTACGCCGGCGACATATGGGGTTTAGGGGTTAGCATATTGGAGTTTTATCTGGGAAGGTTTCCCTTCGCTGTTAGCCGGCAAGGGGACTGGGCGAGCTTGATGTGTGCAATTTGTATGTCTCAGCCACCGGAGGCGCCGCCCACTGCATCTTGGGAGTTCCGGAATTTCATTTCTTGTTGCTTGCAGAGGGAGCCCAACCAGCGGTGGAAGGTCATGCAGCTGTTGCAGCACCCTTTCATAGTGAGAAACAGTGGAGGACAAAGAGAGGTGACTCAGAATCTCCATCAACTTTTGCCCCCTCCCAGACCCCTTTCTTCTTGATTAAAGTTTTAAGGATTATTTCTGTTTTATCTTTTTTTTCTTTTTAATCTTTTTCTCGCCTAATTTTATATTGTTGTTGTTATCATTATCAAAAAATAAAAATAAAAAATATATAGATATGTTTTTTCCTTGTAATTTTGACATAATGTGTCAGGAATCAGGATCTGATCTTGCGTAGAAAATGGTAGAATGAGATTTCAAGGAAATCACATAATCATATCTTGTCTTGTCTTGTCTTTCATTTAATGGTTAAGCCCTCTTGCTGCAACTTGCTTTAAAAGTAGTTAAATTTTCCTGTTATTGTGTTGCGCCCTGGCAAATTGGAGACTTGACTGATTGAGTAAGATTAGATTAAGGTTATTGGGGTAGTCTAGGTTGGTGTGGGATTTTCCTTGTTGGTTTAATGTTTTTTTTTTTTTTTTTTGGCCTTTCTGGTGATGTGGGGGTTGGCACTATTTATGGGAAAGATTCAGAGTTGAAGCCATTGTTAGATTCTCAGCTAGATTAGGTTTGCATTTCCAAATATCAATACATTGCGTGGCTATCCTATCGCTTTGGTTGTATTCTATATATCATCTTTGAGTGTGATGAAAGAAAATCTGGTGTTTTATACCAAAATAGATCACGACGACTGGTTCGCTTTATTTATGCTCTTTTTTTTCCTCCCCACTTATATTGAATCAAAAAAGTTAGGAGAGGGGGAAAAAAAAATTAATGGAATGGAGGGTGCGTAATTTTAACTATTAATTACAATTAATTATATAACAATCATATAATTGTACTTGGTCCAGTCCAGTCCATCTATAATTTTCGCATCCTCTTAATAGAACTCATCTCGAATTTGATTTGTGGTATGTGGGCAACATGTGTCGGCATGGAGGTGTCTTATCTTTCACGTGTTAGCATTCTTGTGCTCTGCATAATGGGTTGTACGATCTGACGGGGAGAAAGCTTTAGTCTGATAATGGTAGACAGAGTCTCTCCCATTTGGTTTCCTTGTCTTTCCGTTACTGGCCTGGAGCAAGATCTTTATCTCCCTGGCTTGTCAGATTCAAATCAAGGCATCATTATCTTTAATTTTCTATTTGCTTTTTAACTCTGAAGAGTTTGCTAAATTATGGCTTCTTGGGACATTTGACAGTTGACAACGTGTACAACATTCAGCTATAATTATTCCCATTGTGGGTTTTTTTTTTTTGGAGGGAAACTTATTTTGTCAGAATTTGTGTAGAAATTCTTTGTCCTGTAGTATTTAGTCAGCTGCTGATCTCGTGGAGACGCTAAATTCTATTGTGTATGACTTAAGAGGTTAATGTTTCTTCATCGTTGTAGTTTTATTTCAGAGATCTCTTATTTTCTTTTCTTTTTGAGAATTTAGCCTGGACTGGGTATTAAGACCACTTATGTCTATTATATGACGTCTAATTTTGTAATTGTGTCATTATTACATGAAAGAATGTGGGGCATTGAAATGGATGATTAAAATTCTTCGGCGTTAAAGCCAGTTTTTTTTTTTTTTTTTTTTTTTTAAGTTTGGACCCATGAAGGCCGAGTCGTATCTGTTGCCTATTAGGAAAGAAAATTCTGTTCAGAACTCAAAATAGCACTATCCCAAAGAAAAGGCAAAACAAGCCCTATGTCTATTCCTTAGGTACAGTCAACCACCGTTCCTGCAATCGTTGTTGATTACTTAAGCTTTCATGTTCAACCCATGATTGGAATGCCACTTTTGGTGAACATAATTCAATTGATACTAAGATTATGTGATTCCTATCAACAAATTTGTCTAAATACTTGCACTAACTGATGAAAACATAATGATATGCTTAGTAACCACATGTTACAAATTATTTGATGTTAAATGAACTTTTAGAATCCATTGCTTCATATCAAAATTCGTCATGTGAAATATTTGTAAGATTTCTCTGTAGGTAAAACTGTTTTTTCAAGTAAAACTTACAACAAAATAGGTTTTTCTTTTCCTTTCCTTTTTCGAATGAAGAAAGTTATTAATATTATTTCCCGTAGAATTTAATGGTCAACAACTTGAGCATTTCCTTAATTTCCCTGTGGGTATTTGACTTGAGCTGGACACCGACAATTTGTTTTTTTTTATATATATATATGTTATATGTCTTCATTCAATTTTCAAACAGTTTACATCCATAATTATGTTGTCTGTATGTAGAAGTGTGAACATTACAACACATTTCTTATTGAAAGTAGTTTCGGGTTTCACACTTAATAAAAAAAAAAAAAAAAAGCTCTTCTAGTAACTTTGCAGAATTATGGTCATTTTCCTTGTGTCAAAAATGCTGCTTTCAGCATGGCAATGCATAATGCAAGCGTATATGGAAATACAGACATGACATATACATGGATTTGATATGAAGACATATTATTACTTCCTAATCTCTGACATAATAATTCTTGAAATGACAAAAAGCACTGATTCGAAGCAGATTTGTCTGGGTGTTGGCAAAAGTTAGATGGCAAAACCTTTTGGCAATACATGAAGGGTCGAATTTTCCCTATATTTAGCATGGAGGAGCATATGGAAAAGGAAGAAACACCATTTTGCTGTGTACATCCACGATGAACTACTCAAGGTTTGTAAATAAATAAAATAATTTTCAAGGCTTACCTTAGGTATAATTAGGTTAAAACGGTTCCATAGCCCTTTCATGATTAAATAAATAACAGAAGGAAATTATTAAGACAGATGGAAGAAAGAGAGAGAGAGGAAAAAAAAAAAAAAAGGATGCTTGCAGGAATGCGGACAATCAAAAAATTTGTCAGAACCTGCCATGAAATAAATGGGGCTGGACACTTCCGTCTGGCTTGGATGGAGGGAAAGGGGCGTTGTGAGGCAGGGGAGTTGGGGTGGAAAATGGAAAATATTGGTGTTTGGATGGAGGGAATGCATTGGGATGGGGATGGAAAAAGTGGATATTTTTCCTGGCGCCCACAAAAAAAAAAAAAAAAAATTCCCCCAGACAAATGGGAAAGGCTGCCGCCTGTTATTTGAACAATATTATTACTTTTAATGCTCCCACTTACATTTTTTTACTCTTATTTTTTACCCCATAATTGGAGGATAAAATTAATATAATAACACATATTAATTATTTTAATTAAAAAATTTATAACTTTTCTTCCTCACATTATTTTTAATTAATTAAATAAAAAAAGAAAAGAAAAGAAAAGAAAAAAGGAACAATTCTCCTAACCTCTAATTTTCCTCTCCCTTACTTTTTTCTGCCAATGCAAAGGCTAATATAAATTGTTGTCCATCCAATAAACAAACACAGAGCAGTTTAAAAAGAAATCAATTTGGTTTACATGACTCTGATTGAACAAATGATTAGTGGATAGATTGTGATACTTCTTAACTTTTTTTTTTTTTTAGAGTTTATTCAAAGATTTATTGAACATAAGTACATAATAAAAATAATTTTTTATTATTAAAAAAATAAAAAATAAATTAAAATTTTAATTATTAAAATATTTTTTAAAAGAAAAATTTTAACATTTAATATCACCAAAAAAAAAAAAAAAGGGAAAAGGAACGCAAATAACTGAAGTCCATGAGAGACCCAAACCCAAAGGGGAACTCAAAATTACGCCTCTGAAATAGAACCAAGCCTAATAAACTCCGGCCCAAACGATCTGTCTCTTCGCAATAACGTTGTCGACAGGCCCCAAAACCCAAAACCTTCTTCTCTAGATGAGTTTTGTGGAGCAGTACGACGCTCAACCCATGGCATTTGCATGGACACAGGACACAGGGAGCGGTGCCTCGACCAAACGCGTCCATTCCCCATTTTGGCTGGGTGGGTGGGTGGGCGGGGTTAAAAGAGTGTGACGTACATTGCGTGCGTGCGTGCGTGTGTGTGTGTATGAGATGAGATGAGATGAGATGAGATTAGACGAGGGACCGAGGGACCGACAACGGAGATAGAAATGACGTCCAAGCAAAAATTTGCCTGCGGTTGGTGTGTCTATCTATCTATCTATCTATATATATATATATATATATATATATATAGTACTTGTTGTGTAGATTAAGTAAGTGGTTGCAACAAAAAGTGTCGTTGTTGTCCCTTTGAACCTGTGGCGTAGCGAATTCCCTCCACTCTTCTGGGAATTCGTGGTGATTCTTGATCTGGGTTTTGTCTTTTCTTCACTATAACTCGTACCAACCGTTCCTTTCGTCTTTGCAAATTAAACAAGAGATAAAAAAGAGAGCAATGGCCGTGTCCATGGCTTCTGCCAATTCCGCACTTTACTTCAGCGATGCCAATGCCAATGGCAAAGTTGTTAAAAGTACCCCCTTGTTTTTTGGTTTTGCTTCTATGCCGCCCCGTGTCATTTGCCACGAATCTAGCAGGTAATTTGCATTTAGTTTGCAAGCTCACTTCTTTTTAGCAGGATTGTAGTTTGTGTCGAGTCCGTTTGAGTTTTGTTTGGGGTAATGTTGGTGAGTTTGTGGGTGATGTCTGATTTCACTATTGTGATTATTGCACGGTTTTGCTCTGTTGGCTTCGATCTTGATTTTCAATCTTAGAAGACGACCTTTTGATGGGAAATCGACCGCCAATTAGTTGTCAATGTCATCGATACGTAAACATTGTAGTGCTAGCAAATCCCAAGCCTGAAAGACGTACATGAAATTTGCTATTACAAGGACACCGTTACCAAACCCCATTCCTGTCCTTCTAATTCCTAATGTTACAGTGGACATTTCTAAATTATCTTCTATCCTTTATCTCCAGCCAAATAGAATGGGGACTGCTGTGGAAAAAACTTGCCTTGGTTATTCTCCTGCTAAGACTTCCACTGCTGAAGAGAATTCACAACCTTGCCACCCCACCGTTAAATTCTTCAATACATGCCCAAATGGCTGTGGAGTGGAATATAAGCTCGGCATTTCTGCATTAGACCAATCGTGGTTAAACAGCTGGAATCCGTAACAATCAGTGACCGATTGAGAAGTCTTTGTGTCTTCATTTCTTCCTCTGGAGAATAATATGAAAGCATTACATGGATTACAATATAGCAGCTTACAACAAAGGAAATCAATTTTTGCTTTGTCCTTTCAACATACCCCAATTACATTTTGATTATATGTCATAATATTTTGTGCTGATTATGCATCTGAAATGATGACAGGTTGTGGTCTTCTAAGTCAATGGTCCTGCGAGCGTCAGCAGCTTCAACTCTGGAGGTGTGGAATTAATTTGTTTCCATTGAATGGTAAGAGATTATTTTGGTTATTGAGTTGGCCAACTTATTTTATAAACAGGATGGAAGTTACAATGATACTGATTCAATTCCAACTCCCAAAGTTATAATTGACCAAGACTCCAATCCAGATGCAACTGTAGTGGATATAACCTTTGGTGATCGCCTTGGAGCGCTTCTGGATACTGTATAAAGCCATTTACTTGCCAAGATAATCACAATTATTTGTCTTCAGCCTTTTATATTCTTGTTCTGCAGTACTCATTGGACGCCCTTCATTGAACATAATATGATGAAAATATTGGTAAACTTGTTACAGATGAATGCACTAAAGAACCTTGGGCTAAATGTTGTAAAGGCCAATGTGTTTTTGGATTCTTCTGGGAAGCACAACACATTTGCCATCACTAAAGCGTAAGTTACATCTGGCAATTATTTCATGTTTCTGACCTTTGATGGATTTGCTGTTTAAAAAGAATGGTGTTTACTGCTCCCTCTCTCTCTCTCTCGTTGGATTGAAAAATTGTATGCATGCAGATAAATCTTAAACCAATGTATGTAACTAATAAATTGTGTCAAGTAGCGATGTGTCTGATGATTGCAGTTAACATGACATAATTTGATCAGCTGTAGTCTGTTTGTATAATTTGTTTATAGGATTTCTTAGCAAGAATGGTTTTGCTTGTTCAGATTTGCTTAGTAGACGCGTCTCAACAAATTTTTACTAAATTTCTATATGGAACTGGATAGATAGATTTAGGCATAGAACCATACAGTGGGCAAATCCTATTATTCATTTACTGCCTTCTGTGCCTTTAAAGTAGTGATCTGGTTTTTGAGCAACTGCCAGTGAAGTTGCTTGCATGAGCAATTGGCGATGCCACAGAGTGGTTATTCCCAAAAGACTGGATAAATATTCCTTGTGAGGAATAGTCATGCTTGGAAAGAAATTATTCTCAGGATAGCTATTTCATCCTTGCTTGTGAGTGAAAATTTTTAATCATTTTCATAACAGCTTTTCTTTGTGGATCTGTTTGACTTCTGGTAGAGCAGTGATACAGGGAGAAAAATTGAAGACCCAGAGCTGCTTGAGGCAATCCGTTTGACAATCATAAGCAATTTGCTTCAGTATCATCCGGTAACTGTTGTGGGCTTTATTTCCAGTTGTGACATATCACTTTGGAAAGATATGGTTGCAGAAAATGACTCTCTTTGTGAGAAAAATGAATATGGTTGCAAAAAATGACTCTCTTTGTGAGAATAATGAATGTCAAACTGATTGTCCAGGAATCAAGTTCGCAGTTAGCAATGGGAGCTGCCTTTGGTGTTGTCCCGCCAAAACAGCAGGTTTTTATTGCCTTGTGTTATTTTTAGAACATACTGTTATGTTCATAATTCTTCCCCAGTGTCTCTCAAACTCCACCCGATTCAAAAAAGGCAGTTGCAGGTGAAAGTTTTGTTGTTACCTTTGTCCTCTTTACTTTCATGTCCTAAAAGCTGATATCATGAGAGACTGTTATTGTAGATGTCAGTCATTCCATTAAGCATTTTAGCCTTATTATTTACTTTTGCTAACAATTGTTATGTTTCAATTCCTTAGGTTGATGTTGACATAGCAACCCACATAAGTGTCTCTGATGATGGTCCTGAAAGAAGGTAAATAGTTTGAATTCTCATTCATGTTTCAGGCATCTGCCGCCCCACACTACCATTTGACAATAATTGTTCAACTGAGCCTGTATAATGTGATAGCTGAGCTGGAAAATTATGTTTACCTACCATAAGTAATCATGGTTTTAAGCATTATTTGGTACATTATAAATGAAGGTTAGATTATGATTAATTATTTTTTGTTATTTGTTATAAAATGAGAAACAAATGGTTTGATGGTATGGTGGGCTTGTTCTTCCAAGGGTGGTGTGATAGGAGAAACTTTGTAGCGCTGCTACATCAAACCCATTATAACTGGGACCTTTCGTCCTTGCCTAGGTCAAGCCCACCATAGAAATCAAAGCATAATTTGACTCATTGGTCTGTGTTAAGTTTATCAGTTTGGCATAAGAAGATTCATGTGAAGCATGGACCTTTAACTTGGCCTGTTTTGAATACATTTGGAAATGGAAGATAATCAAACAATAACTAAGTTAGGTGGAATCAAAATAATATTCTTGTTGTGCTATTCCTTCATCGCACTTTTTTCTTGTCACATATGTTTTGTTGTTATTATGATTGATACACATAGAGGATTCTATAATTGGTGAACATTTACTGTGGTTGAAGCACAATATCACTAGGAACCGTATTTATAGACTAGAGGTCAGTATCTCACACTTCTCCCACAGTAGCAAAAACCACCTTTCTGAATGTTGAGTGTGAGAAGAACTAATTATTGTCCCTAGTATCCATCATGACTTGTTTATTTTGATCCCCAGCAGGAGTATGCTTCCTTTTTGTTCCAAAACTTGCATTTGCAGTTACTTGATTCACTGCAACTTGACTCAATTGCTTGAACGATTATTTAGAAAATTAAACTCAGATTTGGCAAGAGAAAGTACCATAGTGGTTAAGAAAATGGATCAGCACAGAGATCTTAGGTTAAATTAGATTTTTTTTTGGGGGGGGGGGGGTGGTAGGGGAGGGGGGAGGGGAGGGAGGAGGGGGTGGTAGGGGAGGGGGGAGGATGAGCAGGAGCTATCTTTTATTGGTTGGTAAATGCAAGGGAACAATGAGAATGAGGTGTTGGTATTTAGCTGTACTTTAGAAATGAAGCGAACTCGTAAATCATTTACTTTATGATGTTAGTCAGTGCATAGCAATCCCCAAATGGCTGACAGAATCTTTGTGACAGCTTGCTTTGTGTGGAGACAGCTGACCGCCCAGGACTGTTAGTAGACCTCGTCAAGATAGTCACTGACATTAATATCGCTGTTGAGTCAGGAGAGTTTGATACAGAGGTAGTCAAGATCTTTCAGCTATTTCCCATGCTGGGCTTTTAAACTGTATTTCCTGTTTGTTTCTCACCTTTTTACTTTGAAACAGAATTAAGCAATGTGCCATAATTAGATTGCTAACTCTTACATGGCAAGCAGGGCTTGTTGGCCAAGGCAAGGTTTCATGTCAATTATCAAGGTAAAGCCATCAGGAAGCCTCTTCAACAGGTAAAATTTTAATTAGACGTGATTCACAAAGTTCAAATTTTGGCCTAGAAAAGCTTCGAGCATTCAGGGCCATGAAAACATTTTGGCCAGTGTGGGGCCGACATGATGTCTTGAAATGCACATTCAAGGACTACATTTGCATTATGCATAACCAGGAATGCAGTGGAGTGGAATTGTGGGGTGTCTCTAAATTGAGTAGGACCTAAGAAATTTGTTTTTCTTTTCTTTTCTTTTTTTTTTAAGAAAAGAGGATGTTATCTCATGTCATCCGGAGGAAAAGTCATGAATTCATTAAATTTCCGCAGGTTCTTGCTAACAGTTTGCGCTATTACTTGAGGCGGCCAACGACTGAGGAAGCGAGTTTCTAAGCCATTGGAGAAAATTATCAAATCCCAGAAATTATGCACAATAAATTATAGGATATGTGCCTACCCATGAAGGAAAATGTAACTTTATGTGACATTAATCTCTACACATCGGATGTTGTAGCATTGGTCTCACAGAGCATTGAAATAACCTACAGAGTATAACAAGACTTTGCCGCACCGATCATTTTTATATACTATGATACATTATGTTAATTCTCTCTCTCTCTCTCTCTCTCTCTCTCTCTCTTTTGTATTTTGTTCTCCTTTTTCTTTTATGCTCTGCGTAAAGAATTAAGTTTGATTTCAACTTTGGTAGCCAGGATAAGAAATTACGATGATCATATGAGATACAAATATCCGAAAGGCCACTTAGATTAGGAATTCTTTACAAATTAACCCGTTCAATGGGAGTGGCAATTTTAATATTTCGTTTTGCCGATGATCCAAATGAATATTCTGTTTGGTTCACGGGGGTCAAGACTATTTGTGTTTTTTTTTTTTTTGGGCCAACAATAAAATGGTATTTAACAACAATCAATATTTGGAAATGATACTCACTAGCTCCAGTCGTAATTGTTGCCCCGACTCAGATTAAAACATGAGATTCTCAGCCCCTAGAGCCCCCATAAGCAACAACTTCAATCCTTTGAATTGGGCTTAATTGGTAAAATTATGTTTACTTGTAGAAGTGTATATAGAACTTTTGCCTACTAAATTTCCCTGCTGCTATGTTTTTGTAACTAAGTATTAGTCTTAAGTTCTAGCCTTCCAGGTTGATATAGAATTTAATGATTGAGCACAAGAAAACTAAAAGCCCGCATTCAACAAAATGTGCCACGAAACTTTGAAAAAAAAAAAAAGAAAGTGTAAAATCATAAAATATAATTTTTGTTGCGTTTGTCGTACATTTTGCTATTCTTCTTGCCTAACTAAAAAAAAAAATTGTGCAAAAAGTTATTTTTATTACTACGAAATTCGCAGATCACTTTATTCTGTTTCGTTTTGTCTACCAGTCTCTGTCCTCGAACCATTTCTTTTTTTTTTTCTTAAAAGCTGGGGTTCTTGGGAATATGATCGAAGGTTGAGGCCATGGAAGGAGGTAACATCCACGAGGGTGAGTCATATCCGCTGCTAAAACGGTCCCAAACTAAATCTCCATAGAAAAGAGTGATATGGATAGGTGGCACCATACCCCCCCCCTCTGGTCCTAATCCTGTAAATGTAGAAAGGCCATAAATATTATATATAACCATGGTCGGACAACCCTTGCTTTGTAGAGGTGGGGGAGGGCGGCCTATTGCCGTTCGGACATGGCTGGGGCATTTGCAAGAGGATTGCACGCCTTGAACTCCTTGTTTCACAAGTAAGATTCTAATTAAGCTTTTGAAGAAAACCAATTTTTATCACTAACCAATGAAAGAATCTAGTGATTTTATTTTCGCTGGTTTGTAATCAAACCAGGAGAAGATGTTCCGAAAAATAGAGTAACATGTAGAGTTTCTATTTTTATTTTTTTTTGGTTTTGCCCTTCATTGTCTTTGTAAATTAATAGAAGCCCTTCCTGGCAATTTTGTCATCAAATTAAAGTATAAAACCAGAAGGTTAAAAATCTTTAGAAGCTAAGGAAATTAACATAGGCCAACCGGGAAACAGAAGAAAAGGACGGGCAATGAATTCGCTAATTACACCTATGTTTCAGTTTTCTGACCTTTGGAACGTGGCCTATGTCCTTGTCAAATCTACAGGCCAATGGTTCTGAAAACCTATCATCACAGTAAAAGCTCTCCTGCCGACACATTGCTTGATGCCATAAAGATTGAAGATGAGGAAGTGAAGAACAAGAGCAGCAGCAGGAGCAGGGGAGATGGTGAAGCCAATTGCTGGGTCCCGGATGAAAGGACTGGAATTTATTACCCAAAGGGGCAAGAGAAAGTGATGGAAGGCATTCCTGAGGGAGCCGGGAAGGACATTGAATTTAATTGGCCGTCACCCTCACCCTCACCCGTTGAGGATGCTTAGATTGAAAGGGTGCTTTTTTCTGGGGGGGTCGCTGTGATCACCATTGTGTAATTCACTGCATTTGCTGAGACGTTTTTATATCCAAGGTAAATCTTTGGCCAAAAAATGTGGAGGATTTGATGCCTATAGAAGTTCAGTGCTATAGCAAAGTAAGCGTAGAAGCTAAGTCTCGAGAGTGCAGGCATGCCTGCGAACTTAATTTTGAAAGTATTATTAACTCAATAACATTCTCACCACTAAAAATAATTTTAACAGTTATATTTTCTCAGTTGTTTATTAAGCCCTCCCATTAAAAATTTCTTTATAAATGCTTATTATTTCTCATAATATTCAAAAGACCGTCATGCTTTCCCAAGACACCCATAGATGTCGATCAAAGACTTAATATCCAAGAAATCTAACTCTGACCCACACAACATGAATAACTCTTTTTAATCGTTTCCTTTAAGTACCCCAATTTGCATGATCTATATATATATATTAGAGATATATATCTAATTATCTATCTTATTTTAGATTGATGGGAAAAAAGATTAATATGTAAACGAAAGAAATAACAGGATAAAAGGGAGTGATTCTCGTACATTGACAGAATTTATGAAAACTTTAGAGCTAAAAAAGAAGTCAGGGAGAAAAGAAAAAGAGAGAGGAATAGACTACATTTATGATATTAGCGAAGACATTGTCTTCTGCGCGCTTCCATCAACAACTGCCCACATGGTGTTACAGAAGACACTTCTACCCAATAATAACTACTTCCGTAACTTTTGCATTATTTTACTCGATGAGCAACCACATAATTTGCTCTCTGATTCTTCAATGACTCTGAATGGAGGCTCATTGATCAACAATGAAGCATATAAATACAATCAATTCACTTGTGCACCTTTCTGACGGTTGCAAACTCTGGCAGGAGCAAGGTTGGAAATAACTTAGTTCCAATTTTCATGGATGTCGTAGAGCTAGGAAAGGTTTGAACGTCATCACTACTCCAATCGCAGTAACCAAACTCATGCCGAAGAAAACTATCTGGACGCCTGCATTGTACATCATACATAACTCACCATCTACCTCATGTCCAAATGGATGCAATTACAAGAGAATCAGCTGAAGCAACTATTAACCCCAGTGACTCTCTACGCCCAACAACACAGTGGAGACATAATTGCAGTCACAAAGACTTCCGTTGAAGATTAAATATCGGAATCAAAGCAAGATTTAATATTCATTCCAGTTGATCGACCCCCCAAAAAGATGGAATTAATCCCTCTGCCTCACAAATGAGCATTTCCCTTTTAGCATAGCATAAAACAACAATGGCAAGAAATAAGGGTAGTTGCATACCTGGAAGGAAGGAGGCATCTTGTCGCTTTTGTGCCCAGGAAAAACTGCAAAAACGAAATTATGAAGAATCTGTTAGCATAGAATCAAGATGGTTGGATGGGCTGTAGATTCATTATAATTTGGCAATGCGTGAACACTGTTTTCAACTCATTATTGACTTTGACATACCCAACTGCAAGAGAATGAAGAATTGTTGAGTTGGTTTGCAAGAATGCATAAATTTGGCCAAACAAGCAGAAAATTAGTCAAACATTTTCTGGTACTAATTCCACTGGCACAGCTATTCGTACATAATTTGGTCCAAGATACAGCAGAATGGACCATGGAGATATATGCCAAACCTACAAAGGCTTTTAATGAGAAAAACATGAAGATCAAGAGAAGGAAGATTTAGGGAGCCTAGAATTATAAAATGATTTAACATATTAGTTATTTTTAGAGGCAAAACATTACATGATTACATTAACTGCTCCTTGAGTTAACATACTAATCTTCACAGACAAAATGCCCTTAAATAGTCAATGATGCCCCTGGAACAACGGTATGCAAAGTAGCAGAATCACATCTTGGGCTCATCTTTGGTTCAAGTTTAATTAATAAATACATAGCCAACTAACTGGTATTAAAAGCATATTGTATGTGTTCACAAACTTGCCTCAAATTGGCATTTAAGCATCAGCACCAAATCTTGTGAATCAAACATTGAAATCTATTTTACTAATATTTCATTCAGTATTGACAATGCTGTAGCCAAATAGCTGACGCCTCTTCTTCGGGATATCTCATGCCTATTTTGGTTCACAACTCAATTTTTCACTCTTACCTGGACCCAGTCACCCACTATAGCAGTGCTTCTATCGGTATATAAGCATCACCAAATCATCTTAAACAATACCCATCTATCCTATGTAGCTACCATAGGCAAGTTTCTTTATTTTGTTCCCTCTATCATAGGCATTAAAATACAACAATACTCTGCCCAACCAAATTGCAGCCTTAGCTGATGGTAGATGATGAGCTTCTAGAGCCAAGAAACAGGGCTTAGAAGATGAGTTTTGGGCTGTTTACTCTTCCTAGCCTTTGGCAGCTTGTTGTAATTTCAAGAAATTTATAATTAGAGAAATAGATAAGCACCCTTACTCTCTGTGCAGCAGCAAAAATTCCTTGCAACCAAGGCTATTGACTGCAAAGATTGGGTGGAGGAAAATGGAGGAAGGTGCTCAAGTAAGAATTAAAGTTTGGAGGTGAGTGTTAGGTGTCTGCTTTTCACTCTTTTTGAGCATTTTTCATAATCATAAGCTTCTCTTAGCATGGAACAGCTCAACACAGAGAGGGGGAGCTTGGTTCCCAAAAGTCAGATTACTTGTAGAATAACTTTGAGCTGGAATTTTAAATTCACATTGTAAGTAATAGATTTGATTCTGGTTCTGTTTCTGGCATGCACTGGACTCTTCTCCCCACTCATGTCCAGAGTCTTATTATGCGTATATTTGTCATATGGTAAATGATCGAACTCCATATATATTTTGATACACGCATGGCAAGTGACATTTTCTGTTACATTAACAAGGCTAAGCTATATCTCACAAAAGTGTTATCCCAGGCCTTCATATCTATCATTTTTCAGATCATCCCTGACCCTTGTACAAGTCATTCTGTGTTTCTTGGTGATTATGGAATTATATTGGGACATTACTACTGTGTTTCATTGTATTTCATCCAACGTAACATCACCTCAATTTATTTTCCTTTACAAAGACACTGGCTAATATTCGAGAATCATGAGCTACCAGATACTTTGTTCAATGCAATCTCAGTTGGATGACCACATGGTGAAAGGCTGATTAGAGTCAACACCCTATTATTCTACCCTGGCACAATACTATGCTGCTTTTGCAGAAAAACTCCGCCAATGAAAAAAAAAAAAAACAGTTGTGAATCTGGACCTGTACTTAACTTTGTGATCACTTGCACCTAATTTAACAGGAGAACAAGTTTTTTTTTTTTTTTTTACAGTGTAAGTACAATGTATAAGTAAAGAATTGAAAGGGAACTTACACAGCACCAGCAGCAGCTGGAGCAACCCCTTTGCAAAGTGACATTGCTGTCATAGCAATACCATTGGCAGCTCCCCTTTGGTGCTGGTCCTGTTGTTGCATATCCAGGAAGATTAATTTAAGACACCCAGTGAGTGGAGGGCAAGCTTGCTAGCCCAAAAGGAAGATTGATACTGGAAGCTGATGTGACAGAGCAGAAAAGAACTTTACCACAGATTTATTTTGCAGAATGAACAAGCCAGTCACAATTGACACCTAATATTCATCAGAAGAAAAAGAAAGGGTTAGAAATGAGAATGAATAAAAAAGAAAGAAAGCTTATCCAACAGTTGAAAAAGGAGAAAGTAAATGCACTTTGTCAATAGACAAGGTTACTCTAGAAGGAACTTAAAAATAAAACCAAGGTTATGGTACTTTATGCATAGGGTGGTACTATTTTCAAATTATACATTTTGATCTTAATACATTCTAGTTAATAACAGTAGTTTGTAGCACGCAATGCAGCAGAGGTAACAGGCAGGAATAGTGTTCTTATCCCACCATCTACTTTTTTTTTTTTCTACAAAAGAAATCTTTTACAATTTTTTCGTTTTTGGTTGTAACAGCTACCAATTCACAACAGCCAATGGGCAACCTCTTTTGGAAGAACTACTCCATAAATTCACCTTATAATCATGCAGAGCCCACACTTCAGAAGGTCTGAAAATACAAAAAGGCATTAAGTTGTTTTTTTATGGTTGACTGACAACTGATGACCCTACAAACTTGGCGTGCTGAGCATTTTAAAAACTGAATCCAATAAGTTAAATAGATACTTGGAATTTGTGAAAGTAATTTTGTTCTTTTGCAGAAACTTCGTTAGAGGGAGCAGAATCAGCAGCATTGTCAAAACATAATTCCGTGTGAGACAGAGAGAATCATTATAGGGGATATTGTTGTTTTCTTCTAGACTTTTTGTTTGTCCCTGCTACTTCTCCCTGACAATATTGCCAACTATAATCCACAACATCAAATTTCATGTTTCATCATTCCAATAATCAAGCATTCTATTAGAACAGATTACATGTAAAATATGCACTTACACCTAGGACATTCCTTGCTATGGATGCACAATTTAGCAAAATGTTGAGGCTGAGCCCTGATAACTTGCCAATGAATGGGAAACTTGACAATAGCAGCATGGCAAATACCTGCACAGAGGGACTCAGCTAAATCCTCAAAAATCACAAAAAGAGAGAGTGAAAGATGAATAAGGGAACAAGTGAAGAGGTTATTGAAAATTTACCCCCCCTATTCGACAAATAATTACTGGTCCAAGAATCCTTTCCATTAATGGATATAAAGAAAGTTGAAAGACAAGAAGGCTGAAACCTGGTGGTCAAGTTACTTGTCAGTCATTTACACAGTATGTTATACAAAAACACATACTTCCATGGTCCATATGGTACAAGACACAATCATCCAATAGAACTTTAGCTTGGTAAAATAATTTATATACAAAATTACAGCAACAACAATATTAACTCAACTCTTCCTGTTTGCAGTTAAAAAGGAAAAAAAAAAAAAAAAACAAGAAGTTGGATTTCTTGAATTCTGACTTTCAAATTTGCCAGGACATCATAAGCTGGATCTCCCCTTAACCATAAATTTTATTTATGATAATAATAATTAAGCCATAAAATATAATGCTGAGCAAAAATTGAAATTGACTAAGCAACTGCTTGCAAAAGAGAACACAAATTTGATGGACATAGAAGCCAGAATCCAGAAGCCACTGGAAACATATAATGCTCAGAGATTTCACACCCCAAAATATCTAAAAGAATTAGAATGCAACTCAGAAGAAACCGTATATGAACCCCATGCATTTGTTCTATTGAAATAGTATTTATTAGCAACTGCAGCAATGACCTGCTTATTCAAATCCTACTTTGGCATCAGCATATGAGGTATGGTTTACTAAGGTATAAATGTCCATTCCATACCAGAGATTGCTAGAACTTCACCAACTTCTGCAGATGTATAGCTCAGCCCTCCAAGCTTTCTGGGGCTGACAGCCCATAGTGAAAATATCTAAAAGATCATTGGACACCATATACAGCTTCTAAGACAGCTAGAAATGATAAAAAATTTTAAAGAAATAATATCCAAAAATATCTGAGAAGTAGTGGTTTCTACAAGAATGAAGCTGAAATTACTTTCACCTCGATAACTGGGTCAAACACATACAATAATGTGAATCTATAATTCATTAAAAGGGCGTCCTAATACATGAGGCTCCCACACTGTGTAGCTTGGGAAATGGTGAGATGAAAAATTGCCACCAAAATATTACCATATCAAAAATCAATGTCGTAAGTGCATATTTCCCTATCAAAAATTATTTGAATGAAATTCCTAAATATCTTTGATAAGTGTAATGGGGCATTGATTAGAATGTTCATAATGATGGGTACCAGCCATCTTGATTAACAATGATATCATTGAACATTTCACAAATTATGCTCGTTGCTGCTGCTGCTTGTAAGCAGTGTGAATAATTTTGCTATAGTATTCACAACAATGGCAGTTGCAGTGATGGCAATGATAATAGTAGCAGCATGTGGGGGCACAAGTGCGGTATAACTAAAATCGAAATTGATGCTAGTTCACAAAATTTTGGCTACAAGCATAACAAATTGAGAGAATATCAGTTTAGCCTACCCCTAAAGGCTTTGAATTAAGGCCTATTGCTACAAATATATAAGCATATTCTTAAGAAATTCATCCAGAACATTGTCCCTGTTCCTGTTGACAATGATAGCTACCTCTGTCACTCTATTGTAAAACACCTCTCAAACTGCAATTGAACCCTTAGCTAAGGGCCTAGCATATGAGGTGAAAGAATGCCAAGGCTCAAGGAGGGCTATCTTATTTTTGTAAAATTATTTAAACATGGTTTTGCCAGAGCAGCCATGAGCCAAATAACAGAATAACCGTAGTAATACAAAAATGTTAACAGTACTGTCAAAGTTATGAGAGCACATTTGAAGTGGCTATGAGACATACCTCTGAGAAAGCCATATCTTGAATCGAGAAGACACAATAAACAATAATAGATGACATCAAAGGCCAATTCTTCAAAAGGCTTGTCTCGGAAGTTGGTTTCTTTCCTTCAATATCTGATTTTCCTTCATTTGCTTTAGACCCACTGGATGCAGCCTCCGTAGTGTCATATGAGTCATTGCTTGATATTTGGTTCTCATTGTGCATATGTAATGATTCCTGTAACAAATATATGTTTTTGCCAAGACAACGCCTTAAATGGCCAGAATTATCATCAATGAACTTATCATAGGGCAGCTGTGATAAATGTTAAACATAAACATTTACACAAGCATAATTAAAAGTTATACAATTACATGTCCCAAATGACAATCAAGAGCACCAATTCCAATTAAGAATTGTCAAAATATATGGACAAATCTGCCACTGATAGCTTTATAACATTAAAATGCTTTAAGACAATCCACAATATCAGTGTTAAAAAACTCAAATAAACATTGGTAAGCGCCAGAATAAATGAATTGGTCTTTTTGTAGATTTGTATTTCATGAAGAGAAGTCTAGAAGCTTCAATCTAAATGCTGACATTAACAATGAATGGCCAGGAAAATGAAGCACAATAATGAGAGTACACTATCACATATAAATTGTCCAATAACTACAGTTATCACGACCGTAAGCAGTACAGTTAATATGAATATAATTAAGGTACTGCACCCTCCAAAATGAAAAATATAAGTCATGACTCTAAATATCAAGAATGACCTATAGAAGAAGGGAATTTTCCATTTCTTGGGACAAAGGGAAATGCTAAAGCCTGAAAGGAAAAGACCACACATAAAACAAGAAGTAGTCAAGCTTGAGGCCATTAGGCAGACGTATCTATACCTGTGGCTGCATTTTCTTTATAACAGTAATTCAAGGGGCATAATTGCTACCTCCTACAAGGACTTGTGAATGGGAAGTTCTAAGTACTCGCTGGTCTAAAATTTCCTTTTGCTTAATGAAATCCATTTAAGTAATATGGACTAGCAGGTGCATTGTTGAGATGCCAAAAATAACTGTGATAGCAGAGAATTCGGCATAATCTTTTCAAAGCCTTAAAGATCATGTTTGGTCAACTTATGGTTTATACTGCAACAATCTTGGCAATTTAGAGAGGATTGCTTAGGAAACAAGCTCTACATCCGATAATCACTTGAAATAAATGATAACTTAAACATCATCAATTTTAAGCATCTCTTGATATAGTGCGCACACATGTATCAAATTTAAATCATTAACTAAGGTATGTACCGGAAGCCAGAAAGAAGCGATGCCAACTCCCAATGCAAAAATTGATATGGTTAAGCAAGGCAGGAAGTATGGAAATCTGCAGTTACAGTTCATGTCTAGAATAGCATCAAACAGATGGAAAGCGTACCAAAATGTACAATGCAAAATATGCAATCAAAGTTCATTACCTTCCAAACAGAGAATCTTTGGAAAATATAGTTGGAAATTTATCAGCTGGCTGAAGCACCGAAAAGTCAAGAAACGGCATAATAATCAATAAGCAGAAAAGAAAGAAAGAGAAAATATAAAGGATGCAGAGGTAGAGAAGAAGCGAGTACAAAGTACACAAAGAGAATGAAGAATCTTAGCTTGCTCACCGATGAAATTGTCATATTATGTACCAGAAAAAATTATCGTTATATTGACTATTTCATATGTATGCTAGACGTCATTGACTTCTACATGATAGTCTGATGTCGGGAGCAGCAAATGACCAACATCCACTTGTTTCGCCAAGTACATGGAAGTGTAATAGCACCAGATTCATAATTGAATGCCAAGTGTTTAAGTATTACATTTAAAGTTCCCAAAACTCCCCAGTAAAAGGAATAAAGTGGCCATAACTCACGTTTTTTTTGGGTTTGTACACTTTGATCGTTAATACTGAAACATAGAGTGAGTAGAAGAAGGTGCATTTTTTATGGCCTGAAACCAATGAATACGGCAAGAGATGATTGGATTAATCTAGTCATAGAAAAGGGCACAGGTGAGCTATCAGCCAAAAATTAAACAGGCTAAGGGGAATGGTTCCACCTATGTGTTCATGCAGTTGAGCCTGAACCTTTTCTCACTTGACATTTTCCACTCAACCCTCATTGTTTTCTGTCCTATCAGCCTCCTTAGTCTTGCCACCTTCCACAATTGCTACACCTTCTTGATCTTACAAGCTCCAAATTACTACCATTTGTTTAGTTATTCCAAACCAATCCTACTATATGTAGAAATTGTTTTCCCTCTTCTGAGGTGTCTTTTCTTCTTCTTCAGTCTTTTATCTAAGATCAGTTCAGTTCAAAATTCAAATTTGCACATCCAAGACTGGGATAAGCTAATATCAGCATCTGAAGTTATGTACTTGCATAATTTTAAACAAGTTTACTTTCTATTCTTTTTGTGTTGGGTTGTCCCAACAGGCCTAGGAAATCTATAAGACACGCTTAAGTGGTTAAGTCCCTACATAAGAAGTAACATCCTAAACACCAGTTATGCCCATGTAGGCAATGCATGACTTATGTGTAGAATATTTCTGGCTAAAAGATGGGAATCAAAAAGTACCTGGGCTAGGAATCCTCCCAGAGATGGGCCAATGATCAAACCTATGCCCCATGAAGTACTTATCTGGAATTAAGTGAACATATTCAGTTTCAAGCCACCTGTGCATTTCGGGAATGATAATATAGAAGCCAACAAAACTCACTGTTGATAACCCTAAAGCTTGGTGGTCTTCCCGAAAAATTTCGCTTGCATATGCCTGTTCAAGGAGTAAGCTCAACAAGTGAGGTGCATAAAGAGAAAAGTTCTAACCAATTCCTTGCCCAATAGAAACCTTTTACTTTCTCTTCCTAACTAAATCACATAGAGGAACTCCCTAAAATTGAAAAAAAAAAAAAAACACAATTCTTAAGTTTTAGACAGATGCTAATGATTTGCCTCTTGAATAAAATTTCACTCAACATAAAAATGTCTCACTCAAGTAGACTACACTGTCTCAGGGATTGCACCATTCTTCTTGACCACCTTTTCTTCCTTTCTTCACATTCTTACTCATAAGCAACTGTTCTACTTTTGGGCAAAAAGACTAAAAAGAAACTTTATTTTAAAAGCACTCCCCCGCCATGGTCATCTGCATTCTCCATTTTTAGTCAGTACAACGTTAAACTTTACTGGTCTGCCAACCTGTTTGAGTTATTCTTCATTCATTCAGCAAACACACACCCGCAGGTGCCTTGAAAAGCAAATGTAACTTTAAAAATTACTGTCATGCTTCTTAACCTTCCAGATTACCAAGTCCAACGACCTTCCTTCATTGGTCATATCCATGGAACAAATCTCTATTTTGAAAAAAAGATGAACAGAACAAACATAGTCTACCATTCACAAAACTTTCTATAAACCCTAACATTATCATGTCACTGCAACATCACCAAGTTCAAAAATTTCGCCTGAAACGTCTATTGGCATTTCACAAGTTATTTACTGTTATTCATTTACACAATACGACCCATCATACCATAAAGGCACTGATTTTCCCTTGAAATCCACCTTCAAACTACAATTTTGACGATATTTCTCCTAAAAATTATTCCCCTGAGACAGACAACAATTAGTGTGTGCTGCAACTTCATTATTCATGTAGCTTCTTGGAAGCATTTGTTCCGAAAATGTGTCAATAAGATTCTGTGATTTTGAGAGCACCTGCCATACACTCAAATCAGGCATCATCTTATTCATGAACAAAGAATTTGTTAGTTACTGTGACCAAGGAAACTGGTATAGCTTCTTTCATAATGCCACAGGACAGGTCTCATTCAACAAAATATTTACTCTTCAACCTTATAATCAGTTTTATTTTATTCACAGCTTTCATCTGAATATCTTCCCAGTCATCAACACTCCAAGAAATGACTTCTTAGTTTACCATATAATACCAAGATCTATTCTTGCTGAAAGGATATCTTTCACCTTCCTTGATCAAATTGATTGTCATAAAAACCCATTTACAGTCAAACATCCACAAACCAAACCCAATGCACGAATTATGCAAGTTGGGAAATTTACCATCTACAAAAACCCATTTATTAGGTTATTGGGCCCAATTCCTGTTGGTTGTAATTTTCTTTGTTAGTTGGTGGTGGAGCTGTTACAGCTCCCCTATCACTAGCATACCTGAAGAGTAAGTTGTGCATTCTTTCCTATATTGCAGATGAGGTATTTGTGAGTATTTAGGTGTATAATGCCCATTGAGATATAGTAAAAATATTGTGTGAGGGGTCTCTGGATGTTGCAATTGTGAGGTTTGCAAGGGATTTAGTTGTTGTAGTATCAGTTGTGAAGTAGGCCAAGTGGCTGAAGGTGTTATATTTGTGTGTAGTGTTGTTTTTTAGGGCAATTTTGTAACATCCATCTACCACCAAAAGGACAGCCCTGGTGGCTCAGTTGCATTGCAGATGTCTTTGTCAACTTATCAAGTCAAGAAGAAGAAGAAGAAGAAAAGAAAAACTAGCTTTGATCGGAATATGAGACAGATCAAAGAAATCTGATCATATCAAAGAAAATCATAAAGAACTGCAAAGGTTAATAAAATCTGATCACTTCAAAGAAAGAATATCAAAGAAAACCATCAAACAAATTATTTCAATTGTGACTGGCTACCACTGGAGAGAATCAAAATCATATGAGTTACAGTTGCTACCTTCACTGGTCCAAGTAATCCATTCAAACTCCCAAGGAGAAACCTTGTAATAACAGCCATCCAAAAATTTACACTAAGGCCAAATAGAGTGTTGAAGACAACCCTGAGACCAATGAATAGTCAACACACGTGAGATTTGGGTGATGAAAAATCCAAACTTAAAGTAGCAACAGAAGCTAAACTTAAAATTGATAGCAAAGAACTGGCCACTAACACTGTGAACGTCCCTATGAGTATAACAGGCTTTCGACCATAACGATCAGCCACTAGTCCCCAAAACACAGATGTCAAAGCTCTGCCAAGCATATAAGAGGACCCTTTCCATATAACGAGCATCTTATCAGGACCATTGTTCAAGAACGGAGATCTGATAACTCAGAGATGTATACCATTGATAGAAAAGAGGAACAGAAACATGCTCACCAACATATCCAGCATAGTAGCCAATATCTTCTTCCCGTTTTGCAATATGGAAGTCTCTAATCTGCAAAAATAAATAAATAAATAAATGTAAAAGAAATGCCACATAGCGCTTTAAGACTTAAGATAGATATACATGGCTAAAATGCAGTTGGTCTTACAAACCAAGATTTTGCTTCAGATTTTTGAAAGAAAGGAGGACAAAACAAGAGAACAATTCAAATTTACTGTGGTGAGTGAAATGTTGCAGGAACTGGTTTGTTTTGACCAATGTGTAATCTTTAACCTCTTAGGTTGTACCTATAAACTTAGTCAAACAAGTGTTTTGGGTTTAGTTATCTTTTCATATACCTTTTTAGTTAATTAAAAGACTACTTTTCACTATATCACAAATATAATTTTAGATGGCCCCTCACAGCACTTATTTTAGATAGGTGCCTCTTTTTTGCAGATTTAGCAAGCAATTATGCACTCGTTATGTGCAGTCTTGTGCTGTCAGCTTACCATGAAATAGAGAAATGGAAAGAGAGATGATATTGGAAGCCCTGCGAGAATGGAAATTGACGTCAGTATTTATCAAATAACTCACTTTAACCAGCAACGTGCAGCTGTTGCTTGCAGAAGAGTCAAAAGAGATCTAGAAAACAGATATTAGCAGCCAGCAACCACATAATGAATATCAAATGCAATTGATTTCAGGTACAATATAGCCCATAAATTAAAGCCGAATGTGCCATCTACTGAGGCTTCCACGCATAGAAGCTGCTGCATAAGACAGAGATATGACAGTATTTCCTTTTCAACCTGAAATTCAAGAAACCCCCCTTAGTTGTCAAATGCATTACGAGGTAAGTCTTCCCGCACACAGAAGCATTAAGTAATATAGTGCAGACATGTGGCAATGTTTTCACGTTCATTGAAGATATATGAATACTACTACTAAGTCGAGTTTGCAACCGATATTTTAGTTTTTGCCTTTTAGCCACCATAGAACCACAATTGTATGCTGTACATTATTCTTTGTGCATGAAGTCGTATTTTTCATTAATTGGGCAAATTTTATCCAAGCATAAGCAACCAAATACCTTATGTTTCCAAAATTATGCACACTGCACCCTATTGGTACCACTGAACTACCCAGAAATCTTTGACCCTCATTCAAGGAATATTTTCACCATGGGAACCGTTTATCCAAATTTTACCTCTCATTCCAACTAATGGAAAATGCAGGCATTAAATGCCCCTCATTGCTTAGGAAGCTGGTAATGGAAGACTGAGAAACTTTGCACTCTCAATCCTGAGATACAATGCAAAGCCTCAAATACGGAACGCTAAAGAGAATATCCAACATAAACTCTGCCATCACAAATTGTCATCCCCCACAGAAAGATGTCCACAACTACCATAAAGAAGTGAAAAAGGGCGAAATGGGCGAAAGTACAAATAATTGATATATTTATGCCTGAGAAACTATGAACGCAAAAGAAAAGAGCACCAGCTCCTGCAGGACTTACTGGACTTACATTATTGAGGGTTCCTCAGCATGACAAGGTGATACACATCTCATCTACCCATTTGACCATAAAAGTGAAATTTCGGCTGTCTTATGTTGATGCTTCACTAAAACGTACTTGCTCTTTTACACGTAATTTGACTAAAGCATTAGACAAGAAGGACAAATAAAAAAAAAATAAAAACTAAACAGATTCCCTGAGGTAAGGGGGTGTTTGCAAATTCAAAGCAAAGAAACAAGATTGTAAGAAGGAGCCAAAAACTAATGACCTTCAGAGATGCCACTGCACACACGGGGAAATCCAAGTGACTTAATTGAAACTAGTTAACTCTTTCTGTTCAGTACGAGCAATTCAACCTGAGACTTCTAACCCAGAAGAAAATAAAAACCTATGTCAATTGAAAATGACAAGCAATATGAATGCTTACCAGTACAGAGCGTAACAACCCAAATCGAAACAAGCTCTCGTATAGGCAATCCAGTTCTGGACGCCTTGTGCTGGTCAAGCTTACAGCCAGGGCAATTCTCAAAGTAATTCTTCTCCAACAACGGCTCTCCACAATCTCCTTCCATACTTTAGATACCCCCGCACAGCCAAACCAAATGTTTGGCCCGAAAAGCTTCCCAGTCTTACAACAAACTGTGGTGCTTGCAAGCTTATGTGAGCATAAAACAACCAAAAGTTAACGGAGGAACAATCGTAATATTAAGTAATCAAAACAAGCAGGGTTTCATTTATTAACAGGTGAACAAAGTCCAAGATTTCGAGTCCATGTCAGAAAAGCACATGAAAGAGAATCTTTATCTTAGAAGTGCCCCCACATGCCCATTGGGATCAAGTCACCACAAAAGCAAAAATATCCTGGTTGTATCAAAGAACATATTTGTCTCGTCTATGAATCGTTAACAGACAAAATATACTCACGCCAATTCAAAATCGATCTCTTTCTTAGTTCTTCTCTCTCTCTCTTCTCCTGTATTGCCTACGGGCACATGCAAGATCGAATATAAGCCCAAAAATTAAAAAAAAAAAAAAAAAAAGGAGCACCGTCGGAATATTAATGAAATAGCAAATTAGGCACATGATTAGAAACAAACAAATTTGCCAGCATCATTGCATACATCATGTTTGGACCGCAACTCGTGATTGACAAAAAGACAAAAGCAATAACCTTGGAGGCATTAGGAATTGAGAGATCATTAAATGCATTGAATGTATAAATGGAGCAGACCAAATTGGAAGGAAATGGCCGGCCAATCCTGTCCACAACTCAAATAAGACCCGCAAACGTAAGTTGGCCCCGGCAGTCCTATAAAAAAGACCTCTGTACTTGAGTATTGACAATGACAGTCGAACACAAATCGTCAAAAAGTGAAGTTCTTTACCCTTTTTTTTATTTTTTATTTTGGATTTTTCTTGACGGACATAATGTCAAATAGTTTAGTTTGGTTTAGTTTAGTTTACGTGCATTATTCACACGGCCGCCACAAGGCCACAGTCTCTTGAAGGGACTGGTGACTCTCTTGATCTGTTCCAAATTGCTTTTGAATTTTCTTGTTGTGATTGACAAATTAATTGTTCAAAAGTTTATTGTCATTTGATGATAACAACCACAGGGTAAGCTGTAAGCTGTGATTTTGTTTTTTATTATTTGCGAAAATGTCGGTGGGAGAAAGGCAACCACAGTGGCAAAAACTCCTTTTGAGACTTCCTCACTGTAACGCGGACGTAATATAAGATTACGAGGAATTAAATTCTATATTCAATATTATATTTGGGTAGTTGAGAAAAAAATTTTGTTTCATCTTTTCCTTATTTATAACCAAATATTAATGGGAGGGATGGTTGTTTAAAAAATAATAAAGAAAAGTTCAATCACAATAAATAAATTAAGGTCTATAATTTGAGAAAATGCATATCCGTCCATAATTCTAATTTCCTTAATTTTAGAAAATGCATTGCCTGCCGGTTCTTTTTTCTTTATATGGATTTGATGATCCTATTAGGTCAACCTCACTAAAGCCACCACCGTTGCTCATCTTCATTCAATCTACCATCCCATCATTCCCCATGTTGATTTCTGATTTTGCTGGCGTCCGGAGCAAATTTGGCTGAGGCATACTGTTGTTTACAATATGGAACCACCGAGAGAATCAACATATTTCTAAAAGAATTGCAAATTGCAATTAATGGTAACCGAACCATGAATCTCCTCCTCTTTTTTTTTTTTTTTTTGGCTGAGCTTTGGACCAAAATTTTAATGAAAAGAAAATTACAAAGGATAAAAAAACCCAAAAGTTAGAGAGCAGAATTTAACAAATAATAAATACTTCGTTTCACTCCGTGATATATATATATATATACATATACATATGAATATCGATTAAGTCTTAAGATTTTAAATAAAAAATCATATTTAAAAAATTCAATAAATATTGCCCCCATTTGCAAGTACGTGCAAAGCCTAAACGATGGCGGCTCCCCCCGTGGCCTAATGAGAAAATTTTTTTTTTTTCACTGTGTCAGCCTGCCTGAGGTAAGCTTCCTCATATTGTAAAAGGAAGAAGCTCTTAAAGATAGATGCCGACGTTCGTTTGTAAAAACCAAGCAATCAAATTGTAGTAGTAAAAGAAGCCTTTAAAAGATGTCAACATTTATCATATCATCTACAAGCAAAAGTGCGATTGATGGGGCCCTTCTTCTGCAAATGCCGATGCCGATGCCATGAATCCACCCTCATTCCTCCACTCTGCACATTAGCGCACAATTTTCCCTATTGAGATTATGAAGTAATCGTCCTTAATCTCTCTCTCTCTCTCTCTCTCTCTCTCTCTCTCTCTCTCTCTCCTTTTTTTTTCATTTATAAAAATACAATAATAAAAGAAGAATATTTCATCTTACCTAAACTTGTTCTTATCACCTTACTCTATCACAAATCAATATTATGATTTTTTTTTTAATTTGTTTATTATTTGTCACTTTGAGAAATCAATTGAATCACTTTATTAGGTTGATAAATTAGCTAAATAAATACTTTAATGCAACTGGGTAAGTTTCTTAAGTAAGAAAACAAAATTCTGGGATGAAAACAAAATATGAGGTGAACAGATGTGAATCACAATATTCTTAATTCTGGTACATAAGAAATCACTTATTATAATAATGCACAGAATCTAAGATTAGAAGCAGGAAACGCAACACTTTTTGGAGGGGTGGTGGTGGTGGTGGGGGTGGGGGTGGGGGTGGGGGGAGAGGACAAAAACTGCGAGGAGTCAAAAGATACGATACGTCCCCCACCTTCTCCCGCATAAATTTTTAGGCAACGGAATCCCAGTGACGATTAACATACGAATAGATGACTGCTTTAGAATTAATAACGCTGTACTGACAAGATTTTCTACCAAAAAGTGTTGGGTATGTTTATATTGAAGAGATGGAATTACTCTGACGGAACAAAGATTTGGGTGGACAAAAAGGAGGGAGAGAGTTCATAAGAATTTAGGAGCGTGATTTTCAAACGGGTAAAATGGGCCGAGCAGCCTAGAGCCCAACTCACTTTCAGGCTCGCTTCGCATGGGCCATGCTGTAGCCCGACCCGTAATTAATAGTGTAAAAGAAAAAAAAAAATTATTATTATTATTATTATTATTATTATTATAAATGTATGATGACCTAAGCATAATCATTAGTAACGTAAATGATACAAGTGGGGCACGAAGAGTGGCGTAGAAACAACACGAGAATCAATCCTAATACAACAGGACACGATTCCATGGTTCTTAGACCCATGGCCTGTACGATTATTAGGTTCTTTGTCTGAATATTTGAGCATGACACCCCATGACGCACAAGTCATGTGGGTCTTGCCAGGCTACCACGCAAAACAATAACGAGCCATACAAAAATTCGAGTCAGTGTTGGACGGGAGCACACGACCCCCTTTCACATGTCTAGTTTGTAAAATGTGGGTATAAATATCAGCCTTTGATTGAGAGAGAGAGAGAGAATATGAAAAACGAAAGACATGGAGGAGATAGAGAATGAGAAAGAAATAAGAGAGAAACGTCGTGATGCATATAAACAATAATACGAAATATGCGACTCATCTTTTCCAAAGCTTGATTTGTAAAATATCATTAGAGAAGAAGAAGAAGAAAACAAAACAAGAAAAACAAAAAGGATAAAAGGCTGGTTGATTTTGATCTTTGGCACAAGTACGAATCCTGAAAGCATATGAGCTTCCACAACCATGAAAATATTTATCAAGAATGTATTTTTATTAACTAAGAACAAAAAAGATGATCATCAGACTCAGTTTTCCAAAAATTTCGAAGTTCATCAGGAATGCATCATGTACATGACAGGACGTATGTACAGTAATCACTCTTCCAACCAATTAGACCCCACTTTTCACTAAGTCGTTTCCTTGGTAAATTTCACGAGCATGAACATAAAGTTTCAATAAGCTAATAGCTCCTCAAGAATCATGTGCCTTTTAAGTTGCAACAAAAGATCGGATTCTGCAAAACAGAAGCACGTAACATGAACGCTCAAGAACAGACTCAAAACATTTGCAAAAACAAAGTTGCACTAACAAACAATATATGGGATAAGAAAAAAAATATTTCTATAATGATATTGGATACCAATTAGTGTATGCCGAGAACCAGATGGAAAAAATCCTTCTAGTGCGAAGAGTAAGCCGAAAGATTAAAAATTCTTTGATCTCTCAGCATAGTTCTGACGAAATACATCAATCAAAGACCAGCCCTTGCACTTTGGACATTTGGGATTCGCTCCAGACACCATAACATAAAGGAGACAACACTTGCATCCCATCAGAATCAACGATGGATCCTCGATTGTGCTGGGGTTCGGGGAGCTGTCCGCGGATGAGTTCATCTTCAACGGCGTGCAAGAGCCTTGGCTTGTCTCCAATTGATCAGGTGAATTGGACGGTGAATGAAGCCCTCCTGGCGGTGATAAGCTAAGGTTTAAGTCAAGATTTATAGAGTTCTTTTCTTTAGCTGTTGACATTTGTGCGAAGCATCTCCCATTTGTTGCCTTAAGAGGACATCCATGTGCAATCTTGAACACAAGAAGAAATGAGGAAATCAGTCAAAACAGAATACAATTCCATTCCTGTCTTGGTATCGTCATTACTTGAGACGTCCCAATCCGCTCAACTTGACTAAAACCAAATCAGAATGGCCAAAATTGGTCATAACAGAGATTGGATATAGATTGTAATTGAGTAGACTGCAATTTAATAATTTGGCTACGATTTTAATCTAAAAATTGTCGAAATCAAATTGAACTATCTTATGATGCCAAAGCTCAAATGTATTATGTTATGGAGACAGGGACCATACAAAAGCTCAACCATCACACTCCCAACTCACACATGCGATCCACCCACGCTAAACACAATGAACAAAGTTATGTTGTTTATATAATTTTCGTTGTTAAGTTTTCAATTACTAATACTTTATCCGAATTTTGGAAAATATACTTTTTAATCTTAATATTTGAAAAGTCAATGTTTTCTGCAAGTGTCCTTAATTTCTTTTTCTTACGTACCCATATCTTTGTTAAGTCGATTAAAAAAAGAAAAGAAAAGAAAAAAAAAGGGTGTGAACAATAATTTTAATTATTTTTACTTTTATCTTAATTCAGTTGCATTTTTAAAAATTTTTAAATTGTCATCAATAGTTTAGTTTGAATATAAATATTGAGCCGACAATGCTTGCATTTTCAATCATTAGGAGATTTTTTCTAGTCTAATTAATACCGTATACCTTTTCTCCTGACATCTCAAATTCAAATTTTGAGTGAAGACTCGAAGAGATAATTTTCTTAAAATTCACTTGACCACAAAAATAAACCGAAAAAAAAAAAATCAATCCAACTACTAAAGCTAAAATCTACTTCACTAATTCGTGTTCTATCGCGTTCATCATGGACGTGAGTTTCATTAATCCAATGGCATTGATTTTGTTCTACAAATCTATTTGGTCAACAAATTTTTATGGGAAAAAGAAGGTTTTCATTACTCCCATGGACCAAACATCCTCCATTTGGGCTGAGTTGGGGCAACTTCAAACCGAGGTTTAAAAAATTTATTTTTTTAAAAAAAAAAGGAAAGAAACTATAGTTTTACCCTTTTTTTTTTAAAGTCGCACTAAATTGTTCAAAAACAAATCAAACACAAAAATTCGTTGGCATTCGAGTAGTTGATATCAATTTAATTATTGATGATCATTAAGTTGTAATTCACTTCCTATATTCATCAAACTAACACGAAACATAACAAAGTTATCAAAAGTTTAGAAATTGACAAGCCAAGCCAAGCCAAACCAAACTAAATTGCCCAACTCATAACATTGTTTGATTGGATGGTTCGTATAAACAAGAATTGCTCCTATAAATAATCAGCAATAATTAAGATAAGAAACAAAGATTGTTGAAAACTATATTCCCAAAACTATTATTTGGAAACCCAAAAAAGAAGAAAAGAAAAAAAAAAAGGCACGAAAAGCAGTTCACGCTTTACCTCATTATCACCGATGTTTTGCCATTGAAATGGTAATTGAAAAGGCACTCTTGGTCTGAATGGGGGTGGCAGTAAAAATAGGCAATCCACGCCAAGAGAGCTGTGAAATGCTTGGCCAAACCCAAACTCAATATTCTTCTCAGCACGTTCTCTCCTCTCATATCCATTAAGAAACTCTTGAATTTGTGTCTTTGGAAAATACGATGCCATTGCCTGGTAACTAAAGGAAAGTACCCCCACTAGATCTTAAAACTCTTTGTTATTCGATTCTACAGGGCTGCGGGGTGTGCATACACATACATACATACACACACACACACACACACACACTCATAATGTACGTGTAAATACAGACAAAAAATAATTAACTTAGAAAAGGGCAGTTGTTAGAAGTTTTTTGGGATTGTCTTAGATGCTTTTTATACAGATGTCAACAAAGGCATAATAACGTCTTGGGCCATTAATGTTGAAGTAACAATGGCATCTTCAAATGACCGTTGCGATGAATTGCAACCTTGAAAAGAAACAAGCAGACAAAACAAGGGTAAATGTCTTTTTAATACCAGTGCTATCATTGCCTCATTTAATATTTGCGCATTGCGGGAATAATGCGTCGTAATTAATGATTTGCCTTTCAGGAAAATGCGACACAGATTCTTCAAGTCCTTCTCATAAAAGCAGGCATACCTGAAAAATCCACGGGAAGCTCTATGGGCACCGGGGGGTTAGAGTTGCCGACGGGTTGTACTCGTTAAGTGCTTGGCTTGGCTTGGCTTGGCTTGATAGTTCATTTCGATAAAAATTTACTCGAGCTCGTTCATTTACATAAATGAGTAATATTTAAGTCTAATTTCAAAATCCTTTTAACATACAATTCAATTTAAATAAAAACAAACTCAATATTTGTAAATAATTCATTCAAATTTTATATAAAGACTTGTACATATATTTATTTATTAAAAATAATATATAATGCGTTGCATAGTTATATATTTACAGATAAACATTAAAATTAAATACTTATTTTATAGTTGTTTAATTTTATTAAAATAAATTTTTTTCTCTTATTTTGGTCATTTTAGTTCTATATATAATAATAATAATAATAAATATAATTTTAATTAATTTTGTTATTATTACAAAGTTGAACGAGTTGTTAATGAAAAACTAGTAATGTTTACTTTGAGGAAAGCCAGGCTTGGCTTGATGCAATTCATTGAAAAAAAAATTGACACTAAGGCAAAGCCCCTTTTTTTTTTTTTTTTTTTTTTTACTTATATCAAATTACATTGAACTTATATATAAATAATAAAGAAAAAAAATTAATAATACATTTAAAACTGTAATTAATTGAAAATAATATAATTTTATTAAAATAAAAACTTTATACAACCCAAAATGACAATATAGAGGGGCCTTTGGTGTGTAATTAATATGAAAATCAGAATCAAATGAAGTTAGAACTAATAATAAATTAATTAAATTGTTTGGTTTCTAGGAGAATTAAAATCAAATTGTTTAATTTTTATAAAAAATAATAAGTAATAGAGATTATAAATGTAAAAATTGTTAAAAAGATAATAAAATAATTAAAATACCTTAAAATTAAAATTATATATAAAATTACTATTAAGAATTATTTTATTAACAATGATGATGATAATTATAATGAATATTTATTGTCATCATCACTATGATAGTATTTATTTATGGTATCTATCATATTATGTCATTATATATATATATGTATGTATGTATGTATGCATGCTTCTAACGGGACGGATGTAGAAATTTTTATTTTTTTGGCCGGCGGGGGGGGGGTGGGGGGGAGTGGGGAGAATGAAAAAAATATTTTTGATCTTCCTAACAAAATTTTGCAACCTGACGACAATGGTGGGGTGGGTTGGAGTGTTGGGAGCTGCTTCAGTCCAATATCCCTTTTTCTAGTGTATTTAATAAATACAGCAGTATGCTTTAAATGAGAAAAGGGCATTAAAGAAAAGACAAAGGGGCACATCAAGGGGAAAAGCAAGCGTCTGTCACTATATTTTTTTATTTCACCTTTTCTGTTGTAGCATTTTTCTTTCTTTTTTTTTTATTAATTATTATTATTATTTTATTTTTTATTTTTTTGGTTGTGTCCTACTCATATTCCGATTAAAAACAAAACAAAAAAAAAACATATATTTGCTTGACAATTATTATCTTTTTTCGCAAACTCTCTTAACCAACAAAAGTTATCTAATATTTTGAATGAGCATCCTAAAATCTAGAAGGAAAACAATTTTTTTTTTTTTTGTTTTTGAGGGGCAACACATATGAGCAAATTGACAAACGAGAAAAAAAAAGATTTTAAGAAAATTACAGAGAGTAAAAAGACGATTTCATATATAAAAGAATTTTATTTCCATGAATAACAAAATAATAATGAGATTTTTCATATGAAATAAGAATTACTTATCTTCATTTTAATTTCTACATAGAAAAATAAGTAAATTATTTATTTCTATATTCATTATTCAACTTTAATTTGTTGTTATAATTAATTCGCTTTATTTTTAATTTTTTTTATTTCATTAGACAAAAGTTATTTTACTCATTATTCTAATATAAGTATATATTTGTCTTTATGTATTAATACGACTTAACATTCAAATAAAAAAAAAAGAGTGAAATAATTTTTTTACATAGTATCAAAATTTTTTTTATTATTAAATAATCTCATATTCAAATTATACCGTGTTCACATTTAATTAATAACTTTTATAAGTATTTAAATTTTTAAATTATATATATATATATATATATATATATTTGACGTAAACCAAAAGGGGGGCGTCTCCAAATTCTGCTAATGTATGAAAAGGAGGGCGAGCCTCCATGCTCCCGCTCAACAGGGCCAGGAGGGAAGTACGGAGGATCACGAATGGTTCTGCTTCTTTTTCTTCTTCTTCGATTGTCTTCACCAAAGCCCTTTCAAATGGAAGGTTTATGTTGCCCATTTCAAAGGCGGTGAAATGGAAGTGAAACGCATGATTTCCCTCTTCCTGGTCTCTAATTTGCTAAAAAACCTCAACTCTCTTCTAATTGACCATTATTTCGCTTATGGGCTATTGAAGACCCTAAATTCATGGCTTCCGTCCTACCCCACTCGGCCGAAGTGCAGTGTCCTCCATCACTTCTTTGAAAAGTAGAAGGCAGTATTCCCCCTTTTTTTATTTTTTGGTAAAAATTAGGCATGTATGCAAATTTAGATGGTAGGAGTAACACGTAAACCATTATTCTGTTAGGATCTTGGCAGTGAAATAGATAGAACAGTGAAAGTAAAAAGGAAATTTGAAGTTGACGATTTAATTGCATCCAATGAAAATTAAGTAATGGAAATGAAAATAAATAATAAAAAATTTAATTTACGTGGAAATGTATTGAGACAGAGGATGTCTATTCATCCTAAAAAAAATTAATGGAAACACGGTTCAAGTGTCAAACAAATGTCTTGATGTATTTGATAAGGATTAATCATTCCAAAAAAAAAAAAAAAAAAGAGAGTAAAATTTTCAAATCGAGTACAACTTTTAAATTCTCTTAATTTGGGTCCAGAGAATATTTTGATTCAAATCTATGATACCATCAATAGACTAGCTTACGCACGTGGCATATCAGAGTGTCAAATCTTTCGAACTATATCAATTCAACCAGCATTGGCAAAGGGAGAAATTTGGGAGTTGAGCGTATGCACTGATGATTTTGCCGCAGCAGCTATGGCTGGTGGCTGTACAGTGTCTTGAATTCTGAAGTAAAATAAAACTAATGAAGTAGTCCTGACAAGAAGAAGAAGAAGAAGAAGACGGTCCGAGAGAAACCCCCACCACAAGAAGCTAGGAGTTGCATCAAGTGCCACTAAGGGTACTTGAATAAAAACCTTTTTTTTTTTTTTCCAAAATAAATTTCGTCTATTTTAACTAAACTAGTGACTGTTAGTCATAAGATATATACATTTTTTAAATAATTTCTAAAATATTAGTATGTAAAGAATAAATATGACCTAAACTTATGATATGTGATGATGTGACGTAAATTTCTCCAAAAGCTACAAGAGATTTTGATTATCGTCGATACACCTACAAATGGCACGGGAATTAGTATCCCAAGACTTCATTATATGAAATTTTATTCTTCAATAGAGTTTGGTTCTTTTTTAAGTACTCGAGAATCCTTTAGTTAACATGTAGGTTCTTAAATCATAAGTTATTTTCAATTCACCATCTGGTAAGAAAGAAACTTTATATGAAATATGAGACAATTAGTGTTTCATGTTGTGTTGTCTACGAAGAAATACTGAAAACTTAATATGTGAAATATTAGTTCCATAAATCATTCTAACCATGTAAATGACTAAATTTAGTTTGCAACTGGAACTTTATGCCACAAAATTGCTGTCCATTCTGTTTTCATAAAAGAAAAATTTCCCAACATTTTTCTCTTGCCTTTTCAATTATTATATTCTTACCAGGTCAGCTGAAGATTCCTTGTCATGTATCAACGGATGATCTATGCATGTCAAAGTCATTCGGGTTCCAGGGCAGCAATCTCATACTTTACTTCTTCTAAATGTTCATTTATGGCAGTCACAGCATCCTGCACGCCTCTAATGGCTTCCTTCAGAGCATTATCGTACTCAGCATCTGCCTCAGCCTCTTCTGTCCCAGCATCTTCCGTTATTTCACGGACGTGCACACACTCATGCACCATTGGTTTCTTAAACCTGCAATTCTCGTGGCTTACTAGGCGTTCTGAGGGGCGACCAGCCTTTTTCAATACCTGGATTGTTAAAGTCTTAATGGAGAAAATCGAAAAGAAGAGAAGACTAAAGTTAGCAGTGAACAAGCAGCTGGAGCAAGAGACATCAATTATCCAATTGTACACAATGGATCATGGAAATTAACAGGGCAATAGCATACAATGACAGTAAGCGATGCCAGGCAAGTAAGCAAGTCGAGAAACACGACCTACATCCATGTTCATCACTTGTGCTCTACTAAATTTTTCACTTGCTCCAGAATATGTAACTCATCAAGGGTACCAATTAGTATGATAATGGGCATACATGATAAGACAGCATCTTGCCCAGTTTTGAACAATTCAGAATGAAGTAACGGATACAATGCCAATTGGGTGGACTGCATTTATAGTTACTTTGCAAAGGGAATTTCCAAGCATATTTAGTTCCTGTTCCATTAAATTGGGTATTGTGATGTCCAAAATGCTTACCAGATGCAACTTCTGCTTTTCCTGGGTTTGAACAGCTCTAAGCAAGCCAGCTAAATCAATTCGGCCATATTCAGGATTCAGGAATAGAGACTCCATTTCAAGTACCTGTACTCAAGTGGAATGACAAACAAAAATTTTTCTTTCTTTTTTTCCAAAAAAACAAAACAAAACAAAACAAAAGAATCTAAATGAACTCCAGTTATGATCAAATTTAAGTAGGGTCAATGGGCTGAACTTGTTTTGAGCAGTCATTGAACTCGGCAGTAATTTCACTGCAAAGTTGTTGGTAAGCCAATTCCCCTCCGGAAACCATATACTCCGCAAAGCCACTGCCATGATAAATGCCAAACGACAAGCATGTGAAAACCCATTTACACTAATGATTTTCTCAAGGGAACCAATTGAAAGCATTAAAAACCCACAATGGATCACAATCTTCAAAAGTAAAGAAATTAAAATTTATACTGAATCACAGAAGAGCAGCGCAAGCTGCGTCTTCGAAAATTTAGATGATAATAATAATAATAATAATATCATGTACACATCAAAGAATGGAAATTAGGCAAAAACTAGAATTTCTAAAAAGGAATAACTGCAACAACAATCATGCACACATCAAGGAAGAGCACCCCTCCCCCAAAAGAAGAAGAAGAAGAAGAAGAAGAAAGTCGATCAAGTGGATGATATACTTTGAAAATGTAATTATAATATTGGGGAATTTTACGAAATTCAAAGGGCCTATGAGTGATTTTGGTGTTTTTTTTTTGGGGGGGGGGGTATGGAGGGTGGAAAAGTAAAATGGTGGTACCGTTTGAGAAGGGCATAAGCTTGGGCTCGGCGCTGCTGAATTTGAAGAAATTTACGAAGCAAGTCAAGGGTTTCCTTCTGCGAACATTCCATTTTGCTGCTCTTGTTATGATTTTCGTCATCGGTAGTCGTCGTCGTCTCCTCCATTCCCTCTCCTCCTCCTCCTCCTCCTCCTCCTCCTTCTTCTTCTAGCGACAACTTCTCGAAATCTTCCATTTCTTTTTACTCTTTTTTTTATTTTTTTGGGTGCGCTTCCTGCTGTTACTTGTCACTCGTCGCGTCGTCCGCGTCACTTACTCTCGTATTTATTTATATATGTTGATATGTTTTTTGACCTTTCTTTTTTAAGCGGCAGACTAACAACCATCGCAGCAACCACAGTTACCGTCCTTTTGTGGGTTCAAACCAGAGAGTTGATCATTCTGATTTAATATTACAGTGAAGATTAATATCTACACATTGACGATTATAAGTGAATTTTTTCTTTTTTTTTTATATCTAACTACAATAATTATTGAATCAAAGACCAACATTGCAACTTTTTGAAATTTTATCAAATACTCAAATTTCGGTTAATTTGATTATCTTAGATTATTAATTCAACATTTTCGCTAATTTTGATGGAATTTTCATGCGCTTATTGTTCCATACAAAGATAAAGAAAGAGACTTAACAATTAGAAAACCTCTATGAGTTAGTTTTAATCAATGGCTGCTCCGGAACAGGTTGATTAACCAGGTAAAAATAACTATCCCATTCTTTATGAACTCATGTTAGATCCCATGTGATCTACGAGCGCACTCGATCGGTTCTTTATCAGTTTTGTTTGACGGTAAATCTTACAGGTTTAGCGTGTTTGTTCTACTGACTACTTTACAAGTTGCTTTTTGTGCAGGACACGTACAATCAAATTATGCCTCGGAAAGGAATGCAGGCGCTTCAGCTTCTATTTCCAAGGCCCCTGGATTTGCATCCTGAACCAAATCCTCAGGCTCAGGCTCAGGCTCTGTGGCGGAGATTAAGGATGCCGATTGAATCCTTCCTGCGTGCTCCAGCCGCATTAAGATTACCCCTCTAAGAAGAGATAGGGCAAAGAGTAAACAAACAACGGATTGAAATGATAGATCAACTTGATAATCCACAACAAAGGATAATTGTCGTTAATCCAACAATGAAAGAAGGAATGCAAGGCCACAACACAACCAGCATATGTTCAATTGGTTTATTTTTTGTTCTGTCTTCATTACAGTTTTAGATATGTGATATATCATCATGCTGTAACTTGGACCAACTGAAACACTCGAAGGACCTAAGCAAGGCACCACAAAGGACCTTCCTGAGAATTAACAGAAAAAAGCTGCAATCCAGGAGAAGGCACCAGGCCTAACAAAATTACTAAAAAAGGAATCCCAACGTGTAGACATGCTAGTTAAACAGAGAGAGTATGATGGTCTACGCTGACATTCAGATAACCAAACAAAAAAGTAAAAAATTCCAGGTTGATGGTGAGTTGTGCATCTGTGTGAGTGCAAATCAAATTGGTAGTGGAGCAAAGCACAAGAACCCAATTAAGAAAACAGTTCAACATGTACCTTGCAAAACGGGATTGTATTGAAATATCCCGAACTTTGATTCTATTGACAGTACCACTTTGACTTACTAGAACCACTTGCTCATCACTTTCACCATCTTCTGTATGACACAGAAAAAAACAGGCCAACAAGAGTTTCAAGCAGAGTAAGTGGACATATTCATAGTTGCCACATACGTATGTTCCCTAATACTTTAACTGAGTAAATTATACCTGCCAATGAAAAACCAACCACAAAAACGGCTGCCAAGCGATCCTCCATAGAAAACTGAGAAAATAAAAAAGGGAATAAAACTGTTGCAAAAATGCAAGAGAGAGAGAGAGAGAGAGAGTACAAGAATCAGAGTACCTTATAACCAATCAAACCAACTCTATTCAGAGGTGACAGCCGAAAGCTGCCAAGAGGAACCCGCTTCCCATAACCACCCTCGGACACAAATAATAGCCATGGACCGCTGCTCTTATCGCTGTTCAAAAACAAAGAAGCCACTGCAAATTAAAACATAAAAATCTATATATCATGTAAGCTGCATAAAATTTCATATTTTCTTGTAAAGTCAAAGCAAAGAGTTCGAATGAATAAAGAAATGTTAATACTGAAGAGAAAAAACCAAACATCAAGATTCAGCCAGAAGAAAGAACAGACTTCACAACCAAGGAGTTTTAAAATGAAAAATATTGAACAAACTTGCCTAAGATCCAGAAATTCCAATTGCAAAAGAAAATCATGATGCAAATATGTAGCCTAATATGAGCACCTATATTCAATATTTGCATTCCGCTAGCTATAGCATTCTAATAGGACGTTTGAAAAAGCCTAAGGCCTCCAAAATAGTTGCACACCACTGATCAATAACCTTGCAGCCCATTTCACGACCTTAAAGTTAAAACAGCAGGGCATGGTCATGTTTGGACTACCAAATCAGCACAACCATAACCTACCAAGCTTGTTTTTATTAAGTTAACCAGGAAATTTATTTAATGAAACAAACACAAATCACAAACCAGCTTGGGCATAGAATCCAAAAAACACAAGTTGAGCAACATAATAGAAGTTTAAGCTTCCAAAAACATGGAAGCCACTGAGTATGACTTCATAAGCTGAGATGCAAAGCAACAGGTAACCAAGTAAGGTACCAAATAGATATATAGCAATTGGATATAGCACAGTAAAAATTCTGAAAATGTCAATTACTTGCTCTCAGGATCTTCTGATGTTCTCTCCAAGTTTTTACGCATGGAAGATGGTATTATGTCCATGCTAGCCATCTTATCACCTTCTTTTAGTCTCATGGCCACTCCACCCCTTGTATTTCTGCTTAGAGCTCGAATCTGAGCTCACCAACGTGCAAGTCAATATGTTAAAATTTCATTGGTTGAAGGAAAAATATGGGTGCTAAAATAGTCATTTTCTCCAAAACATCCCAACGTCAATGGTTTAAGACTGAATGCAGTATTTAGTCGAATAATTACAGAATACAATTATAGATTTTTCCTATGACATGTGAACATGTCTCAAATATTAGATTTTGCATCAAGTAAATGAACCAAATGATCCAAAAAGCTCATGCTTGGGATGATAAGTTTGATATCTTCAATCAGTTGAATGAATAAAATTGTCACATACAACCATATTTGTCCACACCACATGCAAAGACATTTTCTTGACTGCCTTTTGTTCTGGGGGCTACGTGGATTTAAATTGTCACACTAACAGTCAGGATTTCAAAACAATAGCATTCTGAAAATGTCATAATGAAGAAAAACCAGACATTAGTATTTCTTTCAACTCAATATCATTCAATAAAAAAAAAGGATCCTAAAAGTAATTCACTTCACAAATCCATTCTCTAGTAATGTCAAGTTCCCTCTGTTTCTCACATGCTTTTTGCAATTAATTAAAAATTATTTTATCCATCAATATTCAGCATTTTTCCACTCAATGCAGGGGGGCTACAAGCATACAGAAACAAAGAAATTAATATAGTCAAGAGAAAAGAATACTCTCTATTTGCTCAAAGTGACTTAAATGGGCATAGGCAAACCTTGCACAAATTTGTTCCAGCAGAATTAAACAGCCATGAGCAAAAAAAAAAAAAAGAAGTGTAAAACAGCTCACATTATCACATGAACTCAAGATGATCATTCCATTTTGTGATGCCATAGCCACAAGATCATTGTTTGTGCAACAGCGAACCCATTTTAACTTGTCCCCAGGAACCTGGCAAGTTTATACTCAAAGCGTAAGGTCATATTAACCTCAACACAATAGGTGAATGCCACAATATTGAAGCTGAATATGAAGGGCAAACCAGTTGAATTGCTATGATTCCTGTTGGACGTATGGCAGAGAAAAGATTTAGTGATACTTTTTTGATGTAGCCATTGACTGTGAGCATTAGTAGAAACTGATCCCCAGCAAAATCACTCACGGGAATAATGGATGTTATCCTCTCACCCTCGGATAAAGACAAAATCTGTACACAGCATGGAAACAAAAAAAAACAAATATGTGCAAGACAAAGAGAGTTGCATGAAAAATCAACATGTGGAAAAGCAATACCTGGACCAGTGGTGTGCCAGCAGCACTCCTGGTGCACTCAGGAATTTTATAAGCATGAGCTGAGTAAACTATTCCTCGATCACTGCAAAGAGTCGGATACACCACAATCAAATAGTTTGTTGGTACTCAGTAGAACACAACTAACAATTTTAAACAAGAATGACTAAATCCTGTATCTCTCAAAGCACAATGCCCTTAAATTCAGAATTAAAAGGACACTTAAAGAAACAAACAAAATAAATGCATTCAAGGGCATGATCTCACTGTCTTTGCACTACTTTGCTCTACATTTGGATTTATAACCAGCCTAAAAATACACATGCTTCAGCATGCAATCAATTTTTTTGAAGAAAAGAGGTAAATAAAATTGCCCCAAAAGAGAAAGTAAGAATAAACAGAATTACTGACAGTGATTCTCTGGTTTCATGTTCGTTTTCTTATAACTGAAACAAATTACAAACTTACTTATTGTACTGGTTCAGAATCCAAGAAGTTTCATTCTTTGAAACTATAAAGCTCAACAGTCAAGCTCTTTCAATTAGCGAAGCCTAACAGATGGAACATACAAAATTCAATATCTAACAATATATTGTTATATCATGATAATGATTTATTAAATAGCACTGGTTGGATATCCAAGAAATTTGACACATCACAAACTTCATGCCCCTTGAAAGCATCAATGCTTTTGCACAGAAGCTAGTAATAATAAAAATACAAATTACAGCAGAAAGTACCTGAAATACAGCACATGGTCATGTGCACGACAGACAATGAAATCAGACATCGCATCATTAACTCTCAGTTTTCCGACAGATTTACCTATGGTTCCACGGTTTTGAAGATTAAATGTGCTGGGTTTCATTCGTTTAACATAACCCTTTTCACTAAAAGCCTGACAACAAAAGAACCGTTTAGTAAAAATTAATTCTCATGAATCCAACAAAATGCATATACAGATATTGCTCAATCAATATTAAAAGAATGAAGCCATTAGAAAACATAAGAGTAGTTCACATACCAAAAGCATTTCTTCATTGGGAATAACATCAATGTCTTCAAGTTGACCACCATCAGAATCCTCCAACAATGAACGCCTAGAACTTGGAAACTTGTTTTTGAGCTCAATTGCTTCTTGTTCTATTAGCTAAAAGATGAAATATGACGATAAATTAGAAAAAAAGGTCCCAAAAAAACCAATCTAATTTCAAAGCTTACTTACTTGAATCACTTTCATTTTCTCATGCAACAGTGGCATAATAATCATTGTCATTTGAAAAAATAATAAAACTAATAGGGAAAGAAAAATGAAAAGGAAAATGATTAACTACCATTGATTAAGTAGTTAAGATTCAACTAAAAATAAGGTTACAGAACATAAAACCAAAATAACCAGGTATTGATGTAAGCAAATGCAAATATATGAGGACCAGCTGTATCTAGGATTTAGTCTTTGTTACTAGTTGAGAGCTCAACACATACCAATAAGGAACAAAAAGACAATCAATTTCCACTGTTAAGAATGAAACTTGAAAATTTTCCCTACCAACATGCCATTTCCTCCCACAAGGGAATGTCACTATTTGAATCCTTTGAAAGATAACAGAAAAGGTACAATAGGGAGTAGAGTGCAGACACAGAACATGAAAGGTAGAAATTTTTTTCAAGAGAAAAGGTAGTTAACAGAGTCTCTATGTGCAAGGATAAAAGCGAAGAAATTACATGTGCTGGCATCATCAAGAAAAGAGTTCCTCCTTTTTGACATTTTTTGTCCATTTTTCTTTTTAATTTATTGTGATTGTACTCATAACTTTGTCTTCAATAATGCTAGAGAATTCAAGCAACTACCATTATTGCAAGTCCCCGACCTGTGTCTGGCAGGGCGAATGGCTTAGGGGAGGGAGGAGATAAATGTGCGCGTGCGCGCATGCGCGTGTGTGTGTGAGAGAGAGAGATATTTGGACCTATCTTTTCCCTTCTCTCAAACTATTCTTATCCATCCCTCCTGCAATCTCTCCAAACAAACATAGTGCAAGTGAACGGAAGCTTTAATAGTAAAACACAGTACATCAGCATCTAATAGTGTAAACTTCCACCAGTTACACTTTAAAAATAAGTCTAAAACGAAACACAAGCAGTCATCAGTGGGATATAGTACCTGCAATATGTTTTCCCTGGTTGACAAAAGTTCCTCTAGCTTTGAAATTTGTTCCATTAGTGACTTACTTTCATTGACAAACTTCTTTCTCTACACAAAAAGAAGCAGATCTAATTCATGCTTCATGCTTGAGAAACACTAATATGTAGGAAAATTCACAAGGAGAAAGAGAAAGAAAAATATTAATAATAAGCATGACACAAACACCTCAAGGAAGGTAAGTCTTCTTAGGCTGATGTCTAATATAGCTTCAGCTTGTTTCTCAGATAGACTGAATTCTGCGTGAGGAATAGAAGATGGTTAACCATATGTACCAAGTGCATTGAGTAAAAGAAAAGAAAAGGCCCACAATTTTTTTAAATGTGATCAAGAATAGGAAAGAAAAAATATGAAACTATGGATACTTATAATGCTATTTTTTTATTCATCCAAGTATGTTTGCATGCACATGCAGGATTCAAAATTGAAAGTAAATCCTCCACCCTGGGTGCACATCAGCACACTGCAAGATTATTCAAATGTGTTAAACTGTTAGATCACATAATGCATTTTTTGATATTGAAAGGTGCAAAGAAATCAAGTTATTTCTTTAGTCATATAAAACAAAATTTATGAAATCTCATTCTTTCCTATTTTAAATGGAAACATCTTCTAGAATTTCAAGCAAAATTATCACATGTACACTTGTGCTTACTCACTAAAATGCCTATGTGCTGATGCATGGGACACTCTGATACCAAAATTGATGACTGACAGATAGGAATGCTAATTGTGGAGAATTCTGAGAGAACACAGTAATTTTTGCATAAAGAACTTAGAAGAGAGAGAAAAGAGCATGACTGCCTTCCAGCTTCAGAGATGTGCATGTAGATCTTAATCTTAATCTATTTCTCTTTCATATCACTATAAAATGTCATATGCAATTTACAGGCTCTCTGTTAACCAAAATTTAAATAAGATTGTTTTATCCTATATAATAAATATATCATGTGTGACATGGGAAACTGTCAACCATTTGCTCAATCATCTTCATCTAGTTTCCAACACTTGGCCTTGCCTTTCACCATCTTGTGGTCTTCAACACAGCAAACAGAAAGCTCACACTGTGCATGCAGTGCCGAAACAAGAAAATTGAGGAGCTTTTAATTAGTTTCACTTTTCAGAATGTGTCCCATTTTCTGGCACTGAGCATTACAAACATCTGTTTACTTCTAGCATAAAATTAATGACTTGATTCGTATATAAAAGTTTGCTTCTTTTTCATACCATTTGGATGCTTCCATATACAGGAGTTGGCATCTCTCTGGACTTCATCACATCAATAAATATATTGCCCTTTACTTTGTATAAAAAGAAAGGAAAAAGGAAAGGTATATCACTATTGCTTAGATCAAATGCCTGAAATGCAAAACATAAAGGCACAGAGAGATTACCATTCCTTAGGCCAGTTGATGCAGCTGCATTGCTTGAAGCTTCCTTAATTATTTGAATAACTCCATCCAAATTATCAAGGCCCACAATAATACCCTTACAAGGACATGCAACAGAGAGAAATCAATAAAACTAGAAGATTTAATATTGCTGCATGTCTAAATCAAGCAAAGTCAACGAAGTCTCGGTGAGGTATCATAGCCACTCCACTTTGTTTAACATTACTGTTTTGAAGACAAATCAAAACTCATGCTTGATGGGAAAGTAGATTCAGACCAATACATATTAAGCAACAGAAGATGAAGAAAAAGGTGTGTATGCACAGAAAGAAGAGACAATAATAAACAGTAAAATGGGTGAGAGGGGCAAGGGAGGAGGAGAGAGAAAGTGAATCAATGCCACCAAAGCAATTCAATAGGTACCTCAACAATATGTCTTCTCTCCTGCGCTTGTGACAGCTTGAATCTGGCACGTCGCTCAACAACAGAGCACCTGAAGTCTAAAAAGGCCTGGAAAAATATACAAAAAGAAGGGAAAGGTGAGGGAAGATAGATAACTGTCTATGTCATAAATTACATTGATAATAACTGGGTTGTTGATGCTAGCAATGTGTGGAATCACAGAATGCCAAATCACCTGAAACAATGAATTGCCAGAGTCATCAATAGAATGATGTGCTTCAATAAAATAACAAGAAGATGAAGAAGACATATGATGATAACTAGTGTTTTGAACTAAAGCAGGAAATCACCTTAAGCATTTCTTTAAGACCCATCTGTTTAGGTTGTCCATCAATAATACTGTCATGAGAGCCAACATGACTATTTTATGAGAAATGACAAAAAAGAGTGTATTTCAACAGGAAAGGTTCAGGTTATGGGTTAAATATACCACACAATAGAATCGCAAGGACTTAAGTAGCATTTCATAACTTTTTATTGAATGGGTCTAAACAAATGTAGACTATTGGATTTCTATCTGCATTACAGTACTAAGATTTAACTACTTACCCCACCATGTTGCAGCTAAAACTGGTCTGCAAAGGAGTCAGCCGATAAAGATTGTTTAAAACAATCAATGGGTCTGCTCCCCGTTTCAGCTGTAAGAAAACTAGTTAATTCAAATGAAGGAAGTTTTGCCAAAACAAAAAAACAAAACAAAAGATCTATAATGATCAAATAAATATTCTGTTTCATACCTCAATGACTACACGCATTCCAGAGCGATCACTTTCATCACGAATATCAGTAATGCCATCTAAACTCTGTCAAGAATAAATAAAAGCAAAAAGCTCCTTCAAATATGGGGATTTATGACATATCAAGTCTTTTATATCATCAAATGTATGAATAAGCTTCCAGCCAGAAAGTAAGCTACACACACTCATCAGATAATCAAGGTGCAGATTCTCAGACAGCTGCAGCTTTAAAGGATTGCTTAAATTGAGCAAAGGTAAAGCAGGCTAAATCACATTTACAAGAAAATCTAAACCACCACTGTGCAAGTTCAGTGAACTCAATTTCTCACTACTCATTGACCTCCACAAGAAAGAAAAAAAACAGCCTTGTAGTTTCTAAATCATTCACTTTCATAATTTGACTCTAAAGAGCACATATAAAACTGCTAATGAAGGTATATGCTAAGATATAATTCCATACATGCAGAACACCATTAATTTGAATATACTTGGTCACAGATAACCAACACTGTCAAGTAGGACTATAAGCTGAGAAAATAAACCCTCAATTAATCAACAAATACCAAAACATAAGAAAAAGGGAAGAAGGACAGCAATTTGCATAGGATGTTATGATCGGCTATCAGCATTATTTCCTTTCCATGTGTATTAAAGAAAAGTAAGCATAACTCTCAGGTTTTGACTCTACTAAAATGACAGTCTTTGTGATCCAGGTTTTCAACCTTCCACATTCCTCAAGAACAACAAAGTTAGTAATCAGCAATCAAACAGAAACCCATAGCAGAAGACAAGCCATGTGAAGCTATGAAGAAACTATGAGGCCCACCAAACCAAACATAATAGTACTCTGAAAAGATTAAGCAATAAATTTAACCACTTATTACAGACTTGAGACAGATTGACAGTTTCAGAGAATAAAAAAGACCTTGCTCTCCACAAGTTCAGCAATCTTTTCCACAAGTGAAGCCTTGTTGGTTTGATAAGGAATCTGCCTCAATTAAAACAAGAAACATCAGTGTTTCTGTATCAAATGGAAGATAAAATAATTTATACAGTGGCTACAAGTCACAATGGTCACCTCTTTTATGATAATTGCAGTTCTTTTTGCCTTTGAGTCAAGCAATTCAACATCCGTTTTTCCCCTAACTGTAATACTTCCCCGCCCAGTTCGATATGCAGCAAGGATCCTTGAACAAATAGGCAAATATGAGAACCCATATGCACTTGTGTTGTTATAATTGCACTAGAATAATGTCAAACAATATCTTTCACTTGCTGCTGGATTCTGCATTCCCATCTGAGCACTTTCAGGGTAAGTACAGAGAACTCTGAAGAATGGTGTAAATCTTACTGCCTTCTATGGTAATTAAGTTCTCCTAGTTCAGACACAGTTTCAATGCACAACCAAAATGGTCTGTGTCCCACCTCCTTCAGTCATACTGCTCAGTTGCAATGTCTACAAGTTTACTATTAAATTTTTCCATAAGTACTGTTATGAGTGATCCCAGTGCATCATGCATGCTACTTTATGCCCAACACAATGGCTGTCATCACTTAAAATAAGGACTTCTATCAAAAATCTTAGAAAGCCACCACCATGGGAAGACAAGGCAAAATCCTCTTACTAATTTGAAAAATTAAGAGCCTTTGACAGCAATGCCTGATAGTGAAAAGCAAAGTGCAAATAAAACCATCTTACCCTAGATTTCCCATAATTAATCCTCCAGTAGGAAAGTCAGGTCCAGGCATGTATTCTAACAATTCTTGCAACTGTCATAATATAAAGGGATTATTTGATACACTTTGGTGCAGAATAAACACTAAAATTACTATAAATTATATTTAAGAAACTGAAATTTCTAGCATCTCATTTAAATACTTAAAAGGCACACTATTTCCAGAACCATGTGCTATAAACTGACAAACATCGAGATCCAACGTGAATTTAAGCAGGAAAATGTTTCCCATGCCACAACCAATTATATGAGAAAAGAAAGGCATCAATTTTATTCTAGGAAAGACATTTCATTAGTAGTCAAACCCAGAGCTCAAATTTACCTTGAGTCTCAACCCCAATCTGAGTAGCTTCCAAAACATTTGGAAATTTAAAAAAAAAAATATAAAAGTGAACAGTTCCATCAAGGGTAGGAAGGTGGGAAATAGCAGAGCTTGTGAACATTACTTCTGTTAACAATACATTTTAATATCACCTGTAATCTTGTAATTGTCATTTCAAGGTAACCGTCTTAAGGAGACTGAGGAAATGGGTCAGCAGAGTCTTGATGCTTAAATTGAAATGATAACGAAGAGAGTCAGGGAAATGGACCAGTAGAGTCAATTTTGAAGCTTAAAAGAAAGCAAAAACATACTTGTTTTCATTTTTTGAATATAAAATGCAACTGAACAAGCTTTTGGAGAATCCAAATTTGCTTCACCACAATTCAAGCCACACTGGGTTCATAATTCAAAAAAGGGACCTCTTTGATTCCTGAATCAAAATCCTCCCCTTTTTTTTAATAAAAAAGGTCTCCAAATTTCCCTTAAAAGTAAAATATGTAATGCTATACTATTTTATCTTAACCCCTAAATCTTGCAAGCTAAAAGTGGAAGAAGACCCATATAAACATCAAATTTTTTTGAGCAAAAATTAAAATATGCCACATCCAAAGATTGAAATTAGGAATAGACAAAGCCATTGAGATTTCATTGTGCTATAGCACCATCTTGGGTAAGGTCTTTTTTGCTAAAATGCATCTTAAATCAACAACTCCCCTCTTTCCTCTCACGCTGACCAATAGCATGAGCCTGATTTTGTTGGTATTATTATAATCATTAGTTCAAGCAAAGGGGCTTTCTTTCTGCCTACCTGAAGGCTAACTTCCTGATTCAAAACAATAACCCTACTCAATCAGTGGTCACAAATAATTTGAAAGCGGCCTCCATGGTGCATCAACTTCTACCAAAACATTTCCAGCCCAAAATCCATGAAACAAAACACAATCTATAGGCCAATAAACAAACTACAAACATAAAAATAGAGAAAGAATCGGCATCAATTACAAGAGTGTTATTTTTCTATAGAATCAGTTAAGTCTAATTACAAACTGCAAGTTTTAAATACTGACGGTTGCTTCTGGATTGTGAATTAAAGCACATAGCACATCCACCACTTCTTCAAGATTATGAGGAGGAATGTTGGTTGCCATACCAACCTGGAAGATTTAAACAGATTTGTGTTTAAATCTAGGATATAGAAAAAGCAGGTTACTAAACATGAGCACAAATCAACCTAAGCAACTAGATAATGGAATGGATTACCGCAATCCCAGAAGAACCATTCAACAGCAGAGTTGGTAGCCGAGCCGGCAGAAGTGATGGCTCTTTTTGAGAATCATCAAAGTTTGGGACAAAGTCAATCTGGAAAAAAGAATCATCAAAGTCATATGTTTTTTAAAATGTCAAGCATCCACAGGTTTGGAAAAGGGACAGCTTACCGTATCCAGATCAAGATCAGCCAGTAAAACTGCTTCCGTGAGTGGCTGCAAGAATTAGACTGAAGCTGTTGACCATTCTTCCAAGCAAAATAAAGTATGCATATGACAGCCAATTATATAAATCCAAAGAGATGGACCTCCACCAAATACTCAATTGAATTTTGCATTTCTACAATAGTGGGGAAAATTACAAATGGCAATAGAAGCATTTATAAAAACTCAGACAAGAATGTGCTAAACAGAGCATCCAAGAAAGGTTTAGGCTTTTACCTGGGACCATCTTCCAAAATTTTAAGGAAATCTTAAGCATATTAAGCATTTTTCATTGATCATTTGAACACATAACAGACACACAACACACACAAAGGCAACAACAGGAAAGCAGTGAACACAGAGATGCCCAGAAACCAGCTATTTTATAAAAGAATTGTCTATGTAAATATGTCATAAAGAACAAAAACCATGTAAAGCATACCTCTAAACCATAACATCTCTAAGCTTGGGAAATTTGTTTGTGACCATGCAAAATTGTTTTGTGTCACTACATTTGCCTTATTGAGAAATTCAAAGTGTAAAGGCCACAGGTCCAGATCTATCAACAGAAATTCCATATGTGGTTGACTATGGATAAAGAACTTTTGGGACATTATTAAAATAAATTCCACCAAATGTTTCACTTCTTTTACCATATATATGAAATGGTGTAGCTCTTGTGAAGCACATTGTTACTCCCATCCTAAAGGCATCAATATTCTGGGATAATAAATCCTGCAAACTACACTTATATAAGTAGAAGCAAAGCAATACTCAATAGGCACAAAGCTCTCCAAGAATTGAATGTCAATCAAAATGAAGGCAAAATATTTCATTAATGAGTTAGTATTTTCTTATTTATTATAATTTCCTTTGGGTTTGACAGCAAAGATTGTTACCAAAATCTACAAGAATGATTTTTGCATTTATGAGAGTAGCTTGATACTATTCAAACTTCCTCCCTGCCATCCTCCTCTTCTTCCATTCAAACACAGCATTCACCCCCATTGCCAGCACAAAGGCCCTTTACTCCCCTCCCAGATAACAGTGACTTCTCAACACTAAGCTACAACCAAGAACACACAGCAGACATCTTGGCCAAAAAAGAAAGGTTGTCACAATCCCTTATGGCTCCACAGTAGGTGTGAGAAGGACAAATTTAAAAGGAAAACCATTTGAGTATCTGTAGCCAACAAAATTCAGGCATAAATACACACAAAGAATTGCCATAAATGTACAAACATGCATCAAATTCAAATACTGCAACATACTTCCAGCCTGCATTCTGTATACCGCATGGCAGCAGGAGGATCTGCATCAATAGAACCAAAATTCCCATGGCCTTGAATGAGCGGACATCTTAATGAGAAATCCTGCACAAAAAAAATCACTAGTTCAAGAAAATTTCATTTAACTAAATATTAGGATAATTATGGCAATGCAAAGACATGAAAATAGAAATGGAAATCAAAGAAACATCAAACATAGGAGTTGAATCAATCTAAGCAAACGGCACATTTTGAAGCAAAGAAAACAGATCCTTAAGACAATCAGCAAATATCATGTGTAGGATTGAAAACAGATCCTTAAATTTGAAATTTTTTTCTTTTTAGCTTTTAAAAAATATGAAAGAAAAAACAAAAAGAATGAAAGATACAAACCAGCCTATCAAGAAAAGGTGCACATTTTCTTTTCAATTAATTGAAAAAATAAAAAATAAAAAATAAAAAAAGTGCAGTCAATTTTCCTGGAGTATTGTAATTCCTAAAGAACTAAACAGAACACAATAATAAAAAGGAGTACCAGTTTCCATATGAAAATTTGAACTAAAAACCTTTGCTAAAACTTTCTCACAGAAAAAGACACCACACAGATAGGTCAAAGTAGCAAGCAACACCAAAATCAATTAGAAACAGAAGATGCATATAGGGTTTCACTGTTACCTGTGCCATTCGCACCAATGCATCATAGACTGCTGTGTCTCCATGAGGATGGAATTTCCCTAGAACCTGAAAGAATGGCATTAAAAATTTCCACTTCCTAATTCCCAGCAACACAAAAAAGGGAAGGCAGGCAGTGCTTTAATGAAATGAAGAAAGAATTCTAACCTCACCAACTACTCTGGCACATTTCTTGAATGGCTTTCTTGAGGAAAGACCGAGCTCATGCATTGCAAATCTGCAGTCAAAATTTCCAGATGGAACATTCCATAGTTATAAGCAACTTAGACAAAACAGAAATGCTGATTAATACTTTTACAGAAAACTCAGTAAATAAATGCCCATGAATGTAGCATAATCATAAGAAGACTGATATATCAAATGGATAATGAAAGATATAGATATGATAGATCACACAAAAATGCAAAATAGTTGTACAGAATCAAACTGCATCAAAGTTTTCAATTATTCTCCCCCCCCTTTTTTTTCTCAAATTTCCTCAACAGCCACAAGGCCTATATTATCAAGAATGTAAGAAGAACCAAACAATTTCTTTCAAGGGCCAAAAAGAAAAGTTTCTTTGTTTAAAAAATTATTGCACGCGAGGCCAAAAGGCAAAAGCAGAAAAGGAAAAGAAAATGAGGCAAACTTCAGCTGGCATCCTGACACTCAAGATTCAGCATTATGCACCTTCTTGAAACATCACCACAATAGAAATTCTCTCCTTCAATTTCCCTCTAATTTTCTTGAATGCCCAAAAAAAAAACTCAAATAAAAGGTATAAGTCCCAAATCAATCCTAAAAATGTCTTCTATGTAGTTGTATTGCTTTTTGCTTTCTCATTTGAGTGTTGTACCTTTAGTTTTTGTTTACTATGAGTCTATTATTGGACGGGATTTATAAATAATAACTAAAAAAAAAGGGGGTGTTTCACCAGACACAATATGCTACAAAAAAAAAAATCAAATTCCGACCAAAAATGGATTCAAATGGAACAAAACAAAAAGCTACAAGACTGAAGTGAGAACTACATTATTGAAAAAATCCTCACATTCGTAGCTTATCCCCTTAAATAAAATCGAGTCAACTTTCTGACCAACCAAACAGGAGTTACATGCAAGAAAAAGAAAGAGATTAAAAAAAAGGGGGGGGGAATGAATACTGACAGTATCCTGCGGTGTACAGGCTTCAACCCATCCCTCGCATCCGGCAAAGCCCTGCCCACCAAAACCGACAGAGCATAAGCCATATAAGCCTCAGTGGCCTCTTTGTGAAGCTCAGCAGGGACAACCCTGCCGTCTCTGCCTCCACCGAAATCTTTCACCAACAAGCTCCCATTCTGCGATTCGCCGCCCCTCTCTTCTCTTCCCAACCCCTCGCCCCTCCGACGAGCTTGTGCTGGTTTGATGCGAGACTGGGAAGGAGTGACTGCAGTGAAGAAACGGAGCTCCGGTGCGTACCCACGGGGACCCAAGAAGAGGCCGGGGGAAGCGAGAGAGTGAGGGTGGTGGCGATGGCGATGGCGTGTGCGGAGGAGAGAGAAAGAAGAGCGGAGAGTGGAAGATAGAGCCATGGAATCAGGGTTTAAGAGGAGGGAAGAAGAAGAATAAGAATAAGAAGAGTTGGAATACATGCATCGAAGAATGAGAAAAGGAGGAAGGGAAACAATTTCTTTAGGGTTGTAGGAGGGCTTTTAGCAAATGTTTCCGCTTGGGCGCCAAGTTGATTCTTCGAGACCAGAACTACCAGTATTACGGCGCCGTTGTTGTCCTGTTCGAAGTTTGTTGCAGACACCTTTCTTTTTCAAATTGTTACGTAATTTCCCTTTATTTAAAACATATAATAATAATTATTATTATTACGTGATTATATTCAAATAATTTTTTTATTTAATTACATCAATAAATATATATATATATTATATATCTGTTATATGTTCAACTAATTCTATCTTTATTTTCTTTTTCTCTTTTTTTTTTTTCCTTCCGTTTTTCAAATCCTATCAAAGGGCTATTGCAACCCTAGATATAAGCCTAGATATTTTTTTATTTTTATTATTTATGAAATATTATATCTTTATAACATATTTTCCTCATTTAAGAATACATCGAATATTTATATATTTATATATTTTTATTTTATATATATATATATATATATGTATGTATGTATGTATTTATAATTGTTATTGTTAATTATATATTTGAAATATTTTAAATTTATAATCAAAATAAATAATTTCAATACTTGCAACTTGCAAATTTATGTTTGAGGTGCACTCCGCCGTTTTCAAGAACCGGGTTGGCTCTGGCCGTAGCAGCCTTCAAGTCCCCGCGAGACATCCAAAGCATTGGCAACACCAGCGCCCCCAATCGTCCTCGTCTCTTGATTTCTTGATTAAGAGAGATAATCCTTTTGTGCTGGCGAGACAGGCCGTGACTTTTGCTGAATTTGCTGCTTCTGGGTTACAAGAAAAAAAAAAAAAAAAAAAAGAGCCGACGGCCAAGATGATGGTTCCCACGTAGACCCAAGTCTCCCAATTCCAATTGCTGGCGGGTGCAGATGGACGTCAAGAAGTGAGACCGCGCACCGGCCGCCGCTCCCTATCCTTGTTCCGCCGTCCGGCTGTTGAAGAAAGGGGTTTACTTTTGTCGATTTGAGTATCAGTCTACGAATAGGAACGGTCGGAATACGGACTCAAATGTTGATAGAAAGATTTATTTACTTGGAAGAAGCTCTGGGGTGTCTGATGACACGAAAAAGTTTGCGGTGGCAATCGGATGGCTCTCCTCTGCCTCACATTTGGTACGATTTTTGTTTTACTTGCATCTTGGCAGGATCTGAACTGGGTCCATCTATATATTGACATTGCTTTTCCTCTGTTTCCAATTTAGCCTTCTTTGCCAACTCTGATCTTCGAGGATGGAGTTTTGGGAACTTCCCATTAAGAAGCAGAAGAAAGAACTCCTCAAGCATTTTATTAGCAACTCAAGGTGAGGTTTAAATTTGATTGGTTTTGATTTTTGACACACAAGCCATGAGGATATTGAGCATCGTGATGTTACCTAATGCTAGAATTCTAAATGGTTGATGAAAAAGTTCGAATACATATTTTAGTGTGACTTGTCTTGAAATGTCAATAGAAAAAGTGTCCTAGTGTTTTTCTTTCCGCATTACCTTGCAGTCATATCAAGGGGAAAATATCAGTAGTAACTGCTCTACTAGTCTATATAAGACTGTTAGATCCAAATTGAGACGTATTATCCCCAACATCCAAAATGATTATGAAACAGTCGGTAAGTGCTTATGGTTATTAAGACTCCAAAGTTTTACATTCTTTTTCTTTTTTGTTTTTTTCTCAGTTTGATTAATAACTTTAACAAAAGCAATTTGGTTGATTGCACTCTCTATTGTGATTTTTGGAGAACTTCTTAACTACTTTATTTAAAATAGCTTCCACTGCATCACTTTGGCATTTAAGCTGTAAAATGGCAAGTGCAGATGCCAGTTCTTTTTGTCCCAATTCACTAACCTAGGCTAAAGCAATTGTAATTGATGCCTATTCTGATTCCCCTAGGTAATGAATGCCTGACTGGCTGCTAATTTCTGAAGGAGGACAAGTTGAGCTGTCTCTGCATTGGCTTTAATGCTGAATGCAAATTAAGTTGGTTCAAGTTTATGTTTTCCCAAACTGAAGATAAACATGTTGGTTCATGTGCATCCCAAGACCTCACATGTGCAGAAATCTCATCAAGGAAGAAGGGTAAATTCTCCTTAAGAGATTATCTGTAATTGAATGCTTTGTGTCAACCATTACTTATGCAACTGACAAGGCTTCTTCCTTCTATTTGAACACTTAAATTATCCTTTGTGGTTTACGTCTGTGGCTTATTAAGTTAATATTATCTTATATAAAAATGCCAATCATTGGTATCACAGGTTTATGCATATTTTGGATTAGATGCAATCACTTATTGGCTGTTTGGACATAGCAGTGAAGTTGTTTGACTTGTTTTTTGTTTGCAGCTGAACTTGAGCTTACAATATCCTAACAGCTATTGGAAGAAACAATTAGAAAACAAATTGAGGCTATGGAGATGTAATAAGACATATTTTATAAAATAAAATAAAATAATGAGAAAAAGAAACCAAATAATTTGTTGAATCAATTGTCTTACTTGAATGTGGATGCTCTTAAAGTCAAGACAGGTTCCTATATTTTAAAATATATAGCAACTCCCCTTTATTTAATTTTTAATTTTCCCTTAGTGCGAATGTAGTCAAAATTATGACTATAGATTTGGAGGGAAAAAAAATTCTGACCATAGTGTTACATTCCATGTTCTTGTCTAACCAAACTTAGTTGAGTTGCATTCAAAAGTAAAACAGATTAAATCTCTAGTTGGGCTTATAGCTAAAAACTAACCCAGTTTTAAGTGCTTCTCAAATCCCATTCAAAATCTTAAATTGACACAATTAATTGCATAACTGTAAATTCATAACTTTATGCAACCTTACCCTTTGTTTTGACAAAAAAGTTGTTTTTGCCACTTGACCTATGACCTCCAAATTATAATAGAGTAACCTTATCCTCACACCTCGGCTCTCACTTTCATTCTTACTTGGTATGAACTTATAAACATGTTTTTTCGGGGTTCATGGGCAAAAGTTCCCCAAACTTTGGCAAAATGTCTGTGAAGAGAGACATTATTTTCCTCTAAAATTTAATGAATTTTCTTATATGTTCCTCTTTGACTGAGTAATGACTATGATTTTTTGTGCCCTATTTTTAGACTTCAGTTAGTGATGATTTCTTTGAGACATTTTTTCAAAAAGGCCATTTCCTTTTCCATTTTTCTTTTCCCATTCAGTTGTTTGCCACGTTTCAGAGTGGTGGTTGATTTTTTAGCTGTGATTGTGTTTTGGCTGTGTTCTTGTTGGCAATTGAAGATGAGAGGATAGTTGGCTAAAATTTTTTCCAGCTCCGTACTGACAAATTTTGAGTTTTTGTAATGGGTTTTCTTTTTGGTCTCTTTGACATTTTATCATATAGATGAGCTCTTTGTCTGTCTGTATTTATTTTGTTCTCCTAACAGTCTAGCAGTGAAAAAAGGAGGATGTCAAAAGACATTTGACAGAAGAAGCCCTGGCTTATTTTGATGAATGTGTCTCACTCTCAACTTTTGAATTCTCTGACTTCTCATCACAAGAAGTCCCGTCAGTCAACTTAGTTGCTACTCATGTTGGCAATCTTGCATCATTTTCCCAGACAGGTTCTAATGCTTCAGCTGATCATTCTTCCAGCAGTTCCCTTTATGATAAGCAGGTTAGTTTTCTTTTATTTTCCTCCCAAAGAAAAATGGATGGCATATCCATGCAACAAAAGCCTTTCAACTTGATATTAATTGGGAGTTGATATTTTTTTTTCAGAGCTAACCAACGTTGTGTCCTTGCAATAATACAAATGCCGATCCTTTTAACTAACTGTTTTGTTATTATGCCAGATGACCCAATATCAATTTGTCTTTAAAGAGCATTGTGCTGTAACCAAATAAGAGAATTTGGATTTTTACTCTATGGTTGACCAAAGAAAACATGAAGCAGGCATATGAGTAGTGTTATGGATTTTTCATCATCATTTTGTGGTTCTCGCAAAATTCAAGGAAAATGCAGTTGTCTTGATCAGTGAACAAATTTTTTTTTTTTTGTTACACATGAAAAGAAGCATCTTACTGCATGAGATCTCTGCATTCATGGGGTTTGGGAGTGTTAGCTGTATGCGCCTTTTTGCCTGTTATTGCAGAGAGCTTGCTTACTGGTGATTTTCTCAAAAAGACCAAGCCCAACCCTGTCTCTCCTTTTGTACTTTACTAATGCTGATAATTCATGGAGAAACAAGAATAAAATTTTGGTCTAGCGAAAAATTATGTCCATGACTCTGAGCATAACCGGATCTGGTTGGTATGAGCAGCTGTGCTGCATCAAGACTAACAGCCACCAGTTGTAAGGAGCTTACTTCAGATGAAGCCAGTTTAAACAGCTCAGGAGCACAATTGAATTGAAGTGTCAATTTTCTTTTGCCCACAAGCTGAATGGTACGGTTGAGCTTCGGCAAGATATCAAGAATCGTGTCAAGAACTTTGAAAAGGACATTGAGGAAGCTGACATGAACATGCAGATTGTAGAATCAAAGCACTATGATTCAGGTGAACAGAAAGTGCTAGCCTCACGGCAAAGTTTCTTATTTGACAGGGTGTTCTTTAAGAATAGAATTGAGTCTGGTGGTAATGCTACCATGCGTGGAGGCTTAACAATTTCATTATCGCCTTCTGCCTCTTAGTTTAATTGATGCAGTTGGAAGATCGCTTGTGGAGTGTGGCTAGGAACGACATGCACTTGATGGTGCTCTTTTGTTGTCTACTTGTTTACTTTTATCTGGGAAGTCCCCTGAAAATTTACAAGGAAAAAGAAAATCATTAAGAAAGGAGAAGAATATTTGTCTGGTTGTTCCGACAAAAATGCTGTATGCTCCATTGATCCCAACTTTGGGTTAGCGTGTAGAAAGGAATTCGGATAAGTACGGCTTGCGATGATTCCTTTTCGAAATATCCATTTTTCTTTTAATGTGATTTGTTGATTCCAACGGTAAGCCCTTGATCTATGCATTTTTTAGTCATATTATGTGCAGCTTTATGTCACGGCCCGTCCGAAAAGCATCGCCAAACGAGGCTCGTTGGGTGCCTAGCCCAATTGTGGCCCAAAGACTTGCCTAGAGAATTCTGGATAAGTTCTTGTACAGCGTGCCTTATCTCTTTGTAAAGCCTATCTTATCGCCTTGTAAAGCGTATCACATCTTCTTGTAAAGCGTAGAGTAATAAGGATCATTAGATCGAATGGATCCTAGCCATACATTGAGGAGGTGGAACCCCTATAAATACCTCACTCCTCTCATTTGTAAAAACACCATTGAATTGAAGTTCTTTCCTTTGCAAAGCTCTCTCTCTTGTGCCTTCGGTTTCCTTGTCCCTTTGTAGCCTCTCTCGACTCCAAGTCGATTCTCTCAAACTCTTTAAGGCTTACTTAGCATCTTCTCTCGCAAGATTGTCTAAGTGCCGCGCGGGTTAGCACGTCTAAAGCACGTCCAAAGCCTAACTCCGTGACATTTATCTGTAAATCAGGAGATTATTGTTTAAACTCTACATAGAGGACAATGCCTGTCTAAGTAGGTTTGCAAATGTGTTACAGTCTTCCGTGATTGCTAATCACCAATGCACATTTTAGCGAGAAAGGAGAGTCTTCAATTCTGGCTACTTCATTTACATGCATTACTAAGGATTGCTCTGGAAATTGTCTCATCAGCAATTCAGCATCATCATCTACAGTTGATTATTGCTGGCCAGAACCATAATGCGATTGAATGTGTGCAAATTGGTGGTTGGATTTCTTTTTTGGGCACCATCTGGCAACATTATGATTGCAGGACACAAGTGCGGTGCTGAAAGCTACTGCTAGTTACTTGCTGATGCTTTGCTTCACCAAATAATAATTCCCTCACCAAAATCTGATGCCCAAACACATAAAACTCAGCCCAGCTATATGTCACGGGGGCACACCACTGGACTTTCACATCATTGAGGAAAAAGGGGATCTTGGATTATATAAGTATGAGTACTGTATATACCCCAACATGTTACTTTTTGAGAAAAGTTAATGGTCTCGTAAGTGATATTTTATTGTGAGATCCTCAACTTAGTGGTAAGTGATCCTTAATAACGCTGTCTCAGGTGCAAACTGCCCGACCTACTAAGAGTGTATCGACGACCTTGGGTCATATAAGCATGACATAATTTCCAAAATCTTATTTATCCCGCATGCCATGCATTGCTTTTTTATTGGACAAAAAGCATATGAGATGCCGGTAGTTATAAAATTACCCGATATAGATTGCCATGTCTTGGAATTTTGTTTCTTCCGAAAAAGAATTTTAAAAAAAAAAAGCCCTTTTATTACATAATCTGTTTTTCCTATGAGAAAAAAAAAACAAAAGAAAAGAAAAAGAAAGAGTGCGTGAGGCCCCTTGCGGTGGCCTCGCGCCCATGAATCATTCCCCATGCCATAAAATGACCAAGCTGCACAGGCACAGAGAAAGAAAGGAGGAGGGAGCGTGGTTCAACTAGTAGCCAAAGCCCACCTGCAAAGGTTTGCCAAGCGGCAAGAAAGCTCAGCCCCTTCTCCAATGACTCTTGTCCGTCCCGTCCCGTCCCTCCCTCCCTCTGTCTGTCTCCAGTACGGTCTTGGCAGCCACCTGCCAACCTACGTTCTTACTTGCTTTCTCATTTTTTTACAATGGCCCCTTGTTGCGAGTCGGTTTCCAGTGCATTTAAATCTGGTCTTTTGACTTTCGTTCAGACGTGTGCTTACATGCCCTTTATAAGCGTCCAAAGTCATTCACGTCACACCAATGGTAACAGACATGCAAGTAACAGATATGTCAGAAGTTAACCCGAATCTAGCTCACCCCAAAACTTTAAGATTATTATTATTATTATTATTATTATTATTATTTGCTTTTTTAAAAAAATTGAAAATGATTTCAATCAAAAAATTTCATAATTTATGGCCTCAAAAATTGTAAAAATTCAAAATTTTAATGACGTGACATTAGTTTATGGGTTTTCTTTTCTTTTTTTTTTTACAAGATTAAAAAATATACACACTTTGTATTCATTTAATAAAATAATATCGGAAAAACACACTTTAATACTAAAACTAATTAATTTAAATTTAAATTTCATGTGTGCAATACGCAATTATCTTAATTGTCATGATTACGATATAGAAAATGAAATGTCATTAAGAGAATGTCATTTTAATTTGCCGTAATCTCAAATTGTGTTATTAAAAATTAACATTTAAGACTCAAATTCAATGGCTAGAATCCAAATATTAAAGGGTAGGCTCAACTCATCTAACCAACCTAACTCACTTTATGCCTCTATGCAAAAGCCGGCCCATAGCAAAAGCAAGCGAAGTGTGAAAGCACAGGAAGAAACAAATACACTGAAAACAAAAACTATCTGTCACTGTTGGATAGGAGTTCTAATGCCATTTATTTTTATTTTTTTTTAGAGAAAGTCATCAGATTCTGTTTTTTATTTTTTATTATTATTATTAAAAGGTGGGAGGGCCAGAATAGCAGAAAAAATCCCATGGGCAGCATGGCTGCACCTTAAGCCAGGTGTTGCCCATTGAATTAACTCATGGTTAATTAACCCAGCTCAATTCTTTAACCACACCTCTCCTCTTCCCTCCCTCCCTCCCTCTCTCGCGCCCACCCCCTTTTTTTTTTTTTTTAATTTGTTTTTTGGTTCTTTAGTTTTTTAATGCCTTTCAATGCATTTCTTTCTTTGCCTCTATCTTGTTTTGGTAAACCACTATTGGTTACCAAAATACACACTCCAAGTCTCAAAATCAAAAGGTGCAGAGTTGAGGAAACTGGGGACCTAACCGTACCCATTTCTATCTGATAAGTCCCTTTGCTGGCTCAAGGGGTTGGTCTTTTTCTCTTTCTCTATTCCCATTCGTTGAACTTGCTTTTGGGCAAATTAGAATAACCAAAAGAGAACACACACACCCACAAACGCACGCACGCACAAATGAAGAGGTCACCAGCTGCGTCCTCTTGCTCCTCCTCTCCCTCCTCCTCCTCCTCTGCCTCCTCCGCCTCTTCCTCTTGTGCTGGCTCCAGTGGTGCTCCCAACCATCAATTGCAGCCAGCTGCAAAACTGAGGTCTAAACGCTCCAAGAGAAATCACAACCAGCAAGACAAATGCCATCTGAATGCCACTAACAGCCCGGGTCCCAATAGAAGTTCCATCTACAGAGGAGTCACAAGGTGAGTGTATGTGCATGCCTGTGTGCCTATATAAAATAGCTGCAGCATATTCAGATTTTCTGGGGTTTCACGAGATTGCATGTGTGACATTTTGTTGGTGATGATCATGAGCAACAGGCATAGATGGACGGGAAGGTTTGAGGCACACCTTTGGGACAAGAGTTCTTGGAACAACGTTCAAAACAAGAAGGGAAGACAAGGTAATTTTTTTCTTTTCTTTTCTTTTCTTTTCTTTTCTCTCTCCCTCTCTCCCTCCCTCTCTCTCTCTCTCTCTGTTTTTTTTTTTTTAATTAAAAAAATCTTCAACCATGGAATTAAAATTTTTTTTTTTTAATAATAAAGGCAAAGGCGATCTGGCAGTGTTTTTGCTTATTGCTCTTTTACCTGCAGACTTTCTTGACATTTCTTATCTGTTCTTACTAATGTCTTAATTCTCTTGACAACAATATCTTTGCCACACCCCCCCCAACGTCTCTCCGCTCAGTTTACTTGGGTAAGTCATTGTTATTTGAACCCCATTATTTTAATTTTCTTGTCCCCTCTATCTATCACCTCTATATGTTTAATTATAGAGTTTTTATGTTCAACAATTAAAAATTCCATTTTATTATTTTATTTTCCTGATCATAGGTTGGTTATTTGCTGATGCAGGGGCATATAATAACGAGGAAGCGGCTGCTCATACCTATGATCTTGCTGCTCTCAAGTACTGGGGCCCTGACACAACCTTGAATTTTCCGGTGCCTGTTTATTAATATTTTTTTTTTCTCTTCAGTATTAATAATAATTTCCATAACATAGATGAAGGACAATGTGCGTGCCCTTTTCACCTATTTAATTAATTGATTTATGTTTGTAAAAATGTGCACAATTTCACCTGTCTTGACGCAGACAGAAAGCTACACCAAAGAGCTTGAAGAGATGCAAAGGGTCAGCAAGGAGGAGTACTTGGCATCTCTTAGACGGCGAAGCAGCGGATTCTCTAGAGGCGTCTCTAAATATCGTGGAGTGGCCAGGTGAATTCCCCACGTCTCTCCCCTTTTTTTTTTTTTTTTGGACTTTTTAACGTCGGCTGCTAGTCCTTTAACCGCTGGTCGAATTCAATTATTAAAATTTTAGATATTTACTTTTGAATTTTGGGATTACGAATTTTTATTTAAAAAATTACTTTTAATGCGTAAAACAAAAAAAGAAAGAAAGAAATAAAGAAAGAAGAAGAAGACTTTTATTCACAACGAAATAATTGCGAATTGAAACTTTGGGGTCGCTTGATTTTAACGTGCTTTCCCAAAAAGTGGGTTCTAATTGATCATCGTGAAGCACATGTACATGCTGTTATTTGACCTTTGAGAACATAACAGGCATCATCACAATGGCCGGTGGGAGGCTCGAATTGGACGAGTTTTTGGGAACAAGTACCTCTATCTTGGAACTTATGGTAAGAGTTTATTCCCTCTCTGATGAAATTACTTTTCCTATTACCCTACTACTTCCTCATTTCAATAATACCTTGATTCCCATCCCATCCGCCATGGCATTGTCAATAAATAAATATATAGACACTTTAAGTCAGCGGCCATACATATTTATAAGTGCAAATCACAAATTCAAAACTAGAAAGAAGACTTTCCCAAGTGACAAACAAAATTTAAGGGCCGACCCAGCCGCGGAGGTTGGAAGGTTGGAACGTGAAGAGTGTATTGTCAAATTGACTGCTAACTACCATTTTGCCTCCACCACTTGTGAGGAAAGTGTGCTGCTGGCAGTCATACCGCCCATTGTGATGAACCCAATTTAGTGTTGTCTAAGTCGGATGGAAGGCTATGCATACAAGACACCTTCTTTCTTCTTCTTCTTTTTTTCTTCTTTTTCTTTTTTTTTTTTTTTTTGACAATCTTCCCCCCAGGCTCTTTTCCTTTTTCTTGTCTTTTTTTATTTCTTTTCTTTTCTTTTCTTTTCTTTTCTTTTCTTTTTCATATAAAAATAGAGATATTATAAGAATATAGGTCATTGTCTCCGCTCTGTCAGTTCAAAAGTTATTCAATTGACGTCCTGGTAAAAAAAAAAAAAACTTTTATGATAGGACTTGCCATGGAATGTCCTCATAGGTACTAGACACGTCTCCCCCACCCCACCCCACCCCCCCCGGGGGGGTTCTTGGCCCGTGGAGACTCAAAATAGAAAGGTTGATTTACTTTTCTTGCTAGGAAAGAATACGGCCACCTTTTATGCTGACTACACGCTAACTCCCCGGGGTTGGCTGTGCCAGTCAACAACTAATGTGGGTTTGGTTTGGTAGTTCCGCTCTTATAAATAGGTTTTAAACAATAGAAGAGGATTATCGTAATTAGTCCCAAACAAAGATTGTATTAGCCTAATTAATCCATAATAATTAAGGTATAGAGAGCCACTGACAATTGCTAGCAGTTGCACGTGACACTCCCACCATTCACTTTGACACCCCATCTTGCCAAGGACAAGGGAAGTGCATACCATTTATTAAAATTGAAAAACCAATGTTACAAAAGAAAATAAAAGAAAAACCATGTTAAAGTAGGGATTGACTTTGTCAGTCTTATTTAAAGTTAAAATCTCACAAATTTGTTTCGATTCGTGTCTTGGACTCAGGCATTTGCTAATAATTACTAAAAATTATTTTTGAATATTATTATTGCATATTTATTGATACTTTTTATTAAATATATTTAAATTATAAACATTTTTTCATAGAAATTCCAAAAATTTTGAAAACTGGTTTGTTTCTGCAACATATATACATATATGTCTAGATAGATATTAAATTAGCACTTTCTCTTGATAATAACTCAAACTATTATTGCGATGTTACTTAATATGGAATTCTTTAATGGAGAATTTGTGTGGACGTCGACAATGTGAGGCCCGCTTTTGTGGCTTTAATTGAAAATTTGATGAACCCATTCGGATGGTCAATTTTGGTGCATGTGTCATTGGTGTGGGTGGTTATCTGGTTCTAGTTAGCTAATTAAAACTGCACTGACTTGGGGGAGCTAATAAATGCTTATTAATTGATACAGAATGGTGGGTTGTGAGTTCATTGGACCATGAGTCTTAATTAACAATTGTGTTGTGTTGCTCAGATGTGGCATTATTTTGATGAATATGAATTGTTGTATGAATCCTCTTGATTTTAATATAGATTTATTAAGGGATAATCACAAAACTAATTCTGAAGCTTGCCATGAAAATAATATGATTAATTCACTGGTCATTAAGTTGTTTTCTGTTTTCTGGTCTTCTTTTTTTTTTTTTTATGGCGTTTGGGAAAATTCATTTTCCTTTTCATTTTATCTTTTCCTTTTTGCCTTATATAATGTTGCTACCATCAATCAAGTAATGGTTATGCATTTTGAGATATTTGAAATTGAATTGGGAGGATTTCTGTCAATTACCCAATTATTAAATCAACCTTCCACACCATTATTTTCCAACTTATATTTAAGTTAGGAAGCATATAGGCCCATTTGACGGTTACCATTATGGCCAAGACCTTAAGGGTTGATCGGGAATAGTGTGGCCTCGACTGGTTATAATATAGTTTTTTTTTTTTTTTTGTGCTTTATAGGCGAGATTCCCCTTCCTTATTATGAAAATGAAACTAATTGATAACCAATGGAAACCCCAACAAACAAGTTCTCAAATACTAGGATTTTTTTCCCAAAAAACAAAAAAAACTCTTTAATGTTTGTGTCTTATGGGCTGTTATTACTTAAAAATTTTGGCATCTATTACCTGCCGCTAACTGCTAATTCAATCATAACTTAAATTTCAAAGCATATGATCCTAGTCATTCACTCCAAATTTTTTATCCTTTTTATAGCATGTCAATGCATTGAACCATGCGTGGAAAAAAACATATTAGATTAGATTTCAGTTATTCACTAATCTTAACCGTATTTCACTTATTGCTTGTTCCATGCTTGCATTCGCTATTGTTCTTCCATCACATCAAATATTTAGTAGCTTCATATATCATAGATGCGCCCCCTCCCCTCCCCCCCCCCAAAAAAAAACAAAAAAGAGTTTCATATATCATATTTCAGTTGGTCTTAAGATACCAATGTATGATCTATCTAACAACTATTCTAATTAATTTGTATTGTTTGAAGCCAATAGGTTAATTCGCATGCCAATTTGAATATAATCAACATGATAAGCCTACTTAATCAAATACTAACTAACAAGTAGGGAGGATTACAAGAAGAGAAGGCACGTGAAACCCAATCTGAATTTGCTGTATTTTAATTTAGGACGCCAATATCAAAAAAGGGTCAGACCCCATTATTTTATGGGGATCGCCCCTACTTTTTTTTTTTTATTTTTTGATTTTCTTCACTTACATCTCTCTTTTGATTGGTGGTGTATGACCACCAACTTTTATTGTTTAATTTATCGACAACTTCCTTTTACAGAATTGTTTTGTTATCTAGTCAATTAATCATCTGCTGAATCATATTCATAATCTCATTGAATTCTTTAAAAATATTTCTGGCTTCTTTATTGACTTCTTGTTATATATATATTAAAAAAGATACACAAGAAGAGGCAGCAGCGGCATACGACATGGCAGCAATAGAATACAGAGGGCCAAATGCGGTGACCAATTTTGACATCAGCAATTACGTAGACCGCCTGAAGAATAAAGGTATGACTTTGGACCACATGCTCCAAGAGCCTCCTCCTCCTCCTGATCATGATCATCCTGCCCATTGCTGCTCCACCGAGTCCGAGGATGCCGAAGCAGAAGTCGAGCAACCGCCGCCACCGCCACAGCGTCAAGAAGAAGAGGATGAAATTTCAGTTCCAGCATCATCACAGGTACTGCTTCCTCCTGCCTCGTCAATGATCACCACCACCATGGAAGACCCAGTGGACGGCCACGATGATTTCGCCTGGGGCTTCTGCTTGGAACCCGCCGTGATGATGACCACCCCATTCTCATCGGTCGTCGTCCCTGACCTCCCTCTCGAGAACGCCGGCGAGTTGCCGGACTTGTTTGACGACGGGGGCGCCTTTGAAGACAACATTGACTTGATATTCGAGACATGTTCCTATGACGGTGGGACCCAGATGGAGCACGCGTCCTCCGGAACCTCGGGAAGTGGAGTGGAGGAAGCTGGCGTCTCCGCAGATAGCAGCATCAGGGGAAATGGGAAAGAGGCCCGTGTTGTTTCTTGTTATTATTCCGTTTGATTTTTTTAATTCTCTGGGATGGTTAAGGATTTTCTTTGAGTTTGTTGCTGCGGTGAATATGGGAAAAAGAAATATTTAGGGGGAAAAATCTTTTTAGCTTTCTCTCAATATTGTTCTCTTTCTCTTTCTCTTTATCATTTTTTTTTTCTCTTGAGAAAAATAAAAAAAAAAAAGTTGGGGGGGGGGAATTTGATGGGAACCAAGTGATTTTTTGTTCGTTTTTACTTTTATTTTTTGATTTTTTTTTCTCTCTCTTAGTTTAGATATAAAGAATCTAAACAAATGGAAACAACTTCTTTCATAATAAAAATAAATTGAAACAACTGAATCAAAACACGAAACTTCCAAAATGCCAATGTTGAGAAAAAAATTGCCTAATTTCTAGAGTTTGGATGTTAAAATTATGAATATATATACATCTACATCCTCCTGTGATAAGAGAATGTCGCAAGATGTTACCTCTTTGTTTCGTTTTAAGCAAAAAGTATTAATTTCTTTATTTTTAATAATATTTTATAACAATGTTATTATCTTATTATTTAAATTTATTATCTTTTATTGAGATATTATAACAGATAAAATTCTTAAATTTATTGAGAATATAATTAATATAATTATATTTATATATGTATTAGATTTTTTTTTTTTTCCTTCTACGGGGAATAGCTCTACAATCTCACTCAATCATTCTCTTTTTAAATAAAATTAATCTTCTTTCCTCTTCTTCTTGTAAAAGTAAATTTCTTTCCATTTTTCTCTTCTTTTGTTTGCACCCACACACAAACAAATTCATTGGCAGCAACATATTTTTAAATAAAATTCATAAAAGGGAATGGAGAGTTATAATTTTATAACAATATTTTTGAACAATTATTCATTTGCTAAAATTATTGATTTTTTTTTCATTCATAAGAAAAAATTTAAAAAATTTTCAGATAGTATTTTTTTTTCTTTCTTTTCATTCTTAAAATAAAATAATAATAAAGATATGTTAATTGTGTAATTTACGATTGATGAGATTTTTATTAAAGAAATTTTAGGGGAAGGGAAGTCAAGCTGAGGGATGAAATGATGCACTTTAAGGTCTTCAATTCTCAACCAAATCTAATATATTTAGAAAGAATATTGCATATATAAAATGCACGTGCATCTTCATTTGTTTTTGGAATTTCATGCATAGTTATCTCTAATGCCAATTATTTTTTATTTTCTTTATAAAGGAATAGGTGCAATATGCAAGGTCCTTAAAAATGATAATTTATTAATTAAATATATATATATTTTTTTAATATTTATTTTAAAAAAATAACTATCCATACCCAACTCTTATCAATTCTTCTAAATGGCAAGTTTTATTATTCTATTTTACAGAGACTTTGACAACTTAAAACTAGAAGAAATGGCATTGCCAGATTATGAATTAATTCGTCCTTAAAGAGTTTTCAAATTATTACAAAAATAAAAAAAAGAAAGAAAGAAAAAAAAAAAAAAATATATATATATATATATATATATATATAAAATGCTCAATCGGAGGAGTCTCACGTTTGGTGTGAATGCGTGGACATGTTCTGCACAGAATCACATTCAGCCGCCCCCAAGAATAGAATTCCCCGTGTTCCTTCGGGCAAACACTTGCAATCACACAAATTAGTCGAAGGGGTAATCAAAATGTTAAAATGCAAAGAAAACGGGGGTACGAGATGGAATTAACAACAAACGGGAGCAATTTTCCTGGAGAGAAAAATAATAATCATAATAAAAAAAACAGAGCAACGGGGTTGGGTGGCTCGACCGAACTCGTGTCTCTTTCTACGTGTGTTGTTGTTCTTATGCTATCCTCTTCCAACAAATCAGCACAGCAGCAGCAGTAGCAGTAGTACAACGTAAGAAGTGAATAGACAAAAGCCCCCCCCCCCCAAGTCCCCACAAAGAGGCAGAGGGAAGTGGGTTCCTTTTTTCCTTTCCATTTTTTATTTTTCGTTTCCTTTGCTTAATTTTTCTTCTCAATCGGAAGTAATATATGTATATATAAAGGAAAGAAGAAGGGGGTTTTGATAATTTAACTGCAACGAAGCAACTCTTTTTCTATGGTCGGTTTATCTTGTTCTTCTTCTTTCTGTTTTTTCTTTTTTCTTTTGGTTTTTTTTTTCTTTTTGGTTAAGCTATGGTTGATTGGGCATTGTTTGGTTCTCCGTTTTGGAGGTGATTTGGGTTGTTTTAATTTGCGATTATTTTGTTGTTATTATTATTATTTGGCCTTTCTGATCGGTGTTCAAGAAGTGAGGGAATTTGTAGGAGCATGGGATTATTATTGAATTCTTACATGACTCGATTTGATACAGACCGACTGCACTTGAACGATGTGTTGAAGTACATTGGTTAAGCTAGCTATGTTTGTGGTTTTAGTGAATTCACTCTTTTCTCTGGTCCTCTTTTTTTTACATTGGTTGTTTTTTTTTTTGGGGGGGGGGGGTGGTAATGCATTTTTATACACAGGTGGGTGTAATGCAGACTTTTGTTGCTTCCAGTCAGCATGAAGACTTCGTTGCAACCTACCTAGAGAACAAAAGGAAATTGGGATTCATATTCTCCCTGTATGGATGTTGAAGAATTAGGGAGAGGGGATAATCATGTGTCAGGGAGTGCTTTTCCCAATGAGGCTGACAGACAGAATCTAACTAACAAATCTGTGGAAAGGGGTATAAAAAATGAGGAAGATGATGGAAGTGCTACACCTTGTGTCGGTATGGAATTTGAATCCGAAGGTGCTGCAAAGACGTTCTATGATTCATATGCCAGGTGTATGGGTTTTAGTACTTGTGAAGGTCAGTTTACGCGTACTAAGCCTGATGGGCCAATTGTAACGTGGGATTTTGCGTGTTCTAGAGAGGTTTTTAAAAGGAAAAATGTTGAGAGCTGCAATGCAATGTTTAGGATAGAGAGAAAGGACTTGGACAAATGGGTCGTGACGAAATTTGTAGAGAACCATAACCATTCTGTAGTGACTCGTAGCAAAGTCCATCACATTCGACCTCGCAGGCATTTCGCTGGTGCCACAAGGAATGCGGCTCAAGTGTTAGATGCCACTGGTGATATATACGTTTCCATGGATGGAAATCATGCATCTCATAATTCAAATTGCATCATGAATGCCTCTCCTGTGGAACCTAATCTTCCAATTAGAAATGTTACATCCGTGACTGAAAACTATATCAGGCCTCCCAGCAGAAAGAGAACTCTTGGAAGGGATGCACAAAATCTCCTAAACTATTTCAAGAAGATGCAGGCAGAGAACCCTGGCTTCTATTATGCAATACAGCTTGATGATGATAACCGCATGACTAATGTCTTCTGGGCTGATGCACGATCAAGGATGGCTTATAAGCACTTTGGTGATGCAGTTATTTTTGACACGATGTACAGGCCAAACCAATACCAGGTTCCATTTGCTCCTTTCACTGGGATAAATCATCATGGTCAGATGATACTGTTTGGTTGTGCATTGCTGCTAGATGAATCTGAGTCCTCCTTTGTTTGGCTGTTCCGGACTTGGCTATCTGCAATGAATGAACGTTCCCCTGTTTCTTTCACTACAGACCAAGACAGAGCAATACAAATGGCAGTTGCTCAGGTGTTTCCAGAAACTCACCATTGCATCTGCAAGTGGCACATCTTGAGAGAAGGCCAAGAAAGGTTGGCACGTATATACCTTGCTCATCCTTCCTTCTATGGGGAGTTTTATAGCTGCATCAACTTTTCTGAGACAATTGAGGATTTTGAATCATCATGGTGCTCTCTCCTTGATAAATATGATCTTCAAGGGAATGAGTGGCTTCAGGCTGTGTATAATGCTCAGAAACAGTGGGCACCAGTTTATTTTCGTGGCACTTTTTTTGCAGCACTCTCATCAAATCAAGGGGTAAGCTCTTTTTTTGACGGGTATGTGAATCAACAGACAACATTACCTATGTTCTTCAAGCAGTATGAAAGAGCTCTAGAGCATTCTCTTGAAAAGGAAATAGAAGCAGATTATGATACAATTTGCACCACTCCATTGCTGAAGACACCATCACCGATGGAGCAACAGGCAGCAAATCTCTATACCAAAAAGGTGTTTGCCAAATTTCAGGACGAACTGGTCGAAACTTTTGTGTATACAGCAAACTATATGGAGGATGATGGGGTGGTCAGTAAATACAGGGTTGCTAAATATGAACAAGATGACAAGGCATACGTAGTGACACTGGACATCTCTGAGATGAAGTCAAGTTGCAGCTGTCAGATGTTTGAATACTGTGGCATCCTCTGCAGACATATATTGACTGTCTTTACAGTAACAAATGTTCTTACCCTCCCATCTGATTGCATATTGAAGCGATGGACAAGGAATGCCAAAAGTTGGGCTGAATTAGAGGAACAAAATGCAGATTTACAGAGCATGGGAACTCTGTCTTCACGCTTCAACAATTTGTGCTTGGAAGCCATCAGATTTGCAGAGGGAGGAGCACATGCTGTTGAGGCTTACAACGTAGCGATTAGTGCTTTAAGAGAGGGTGAAAAAAAAGTTGCTGCTATTAAGAAAAATGTTGCTAAAGTTACACCTCCTATTTCTCAAAGGACTGGAAATGGCCAAGAAGACAGCAACCAGAAGCCCCCCTTGTCTGTTCCTGAAGTGGTGACATCCATGTGGCCGTGGCAAGATGCAATACCACAACGATTTAATCTTAATGATGTGGGAGTACCCATTACTGATATGGATCAGCCCATTATGGCCCCTGTGTCTGTCCACTGTGATGGTGGCATGTCCGATAACAAGGTATGAAGCTTTAACTTTCCAATGTTCAGTATATGCTTATTCTGGAAGTTTCTTCTTTTTCTTTAATTGAGTGTTTCATTTGATTCATCAAGGTGGTTCTCACTTGTTTTAAGTCCATGACTTGGGTGATAGAACATAAGACTGGCTCCCCATCTGAAAAGGTAGCTGTCATCAACTTGAAGGTATGCCACCTTTCCTTTGAATATGCTTAAATCCTTTTGTGAACAGCTAAATGTAGCATTTCATAATTTTTCAAAGGCTAATTGTGTTGTATTGCTTACTTTTCTATGGAGTAATTATACTTGCAGTGGCTTTGGTTCTTTAAAATGTTAATTGCTGTTGTGCTATCAGGTTAGTTGAATGATGAAAACTTAATAAAAATCCTTTTGATTTATTTAAGTCCCAGTAAACCTTTTTTGAAATCAGTAATAGTGATTAATTCAACATGGCTAGTGAGCCAATCCTACTTCAGTTGTTAAAAGTTATGTTATTCTTGCATTTTGCAATAGATTAGTCTTATTTTCAATAGATATAAAATTAGAAATTTCTTATAGTATCCACTGTTACGTGTAAAGAAAATTAGTACAGCTGTCCTTGAGTTTTTATGCATGCTACACGTAAGGATTCTAAATGATAATGCTCCACCATTTGGTATCTAAGGTTTTAAAAAATTTATATCTTTAGTTCTTAACCATTAAAAGTGAAATTTTTTGGGTTAGATCAAGTTTGGAAACATTTTCATTTTGATTTAAAGTTTTCACTGCTAAAGACTAAAATGTCACGTTTTGAAGAACTCTTTGTTTAAGCATTTTGAAATTTGCTTCAATTAAGTAAATAATTTTTTGGCCAATCCATGCATTTCTAAACAATAAATAAGCATGGATAGCACCAAATGGGGCAATCAACAGCCGGTTTCTTTTGTTGTTGAAGTGTACCAATTATTTGTGTACTTCCTCACATCTCTAGCTGCAAGATTATGGAAAGAATCCATCTGGGGACTCAGAGGTGCAGTTTAGGTTAACAAGGGTCACATTGGAGCCAATGTTGCAATCCATGGCCTACATTAGTCGGCAGCTGTCAACACCAGCCAATAGAGTTGCTGTCATCAATTTGAAGGTACATAATGTTGAAAATTTGTCCCCTTCATTTCCTGTCTTTTCTTTTATAATTTCCAAACAAGCTTTTGGTTTGTAATTTTTGGGTTGTTCTATCTAGCGTGTAAAAATTCTTCAATATGTATTGTTTCAAATTCATGTTAGATGAACATGTGATTTTAGATGCTTCCTCAAATTTAAGAGCTTCTTTCCTGTCATAACATTGGGGTTACTTGTTATGGCTAGGAGCAGGTGATATGATGAGCAGTTTAGATATTCACACTTCTAGCATAGTTTTTCAAAATTTTTCTTATTGATTTTAAGTTATCTATATTTTTGTGTTTCTACATTTTTCTCCATCTGGGCATCTGCTAACTGAATAAACTGTGTGAAGTCTCACTATGAAAAATAAAGTATTTGGTATGATAAGCACAAGTTGCTCAATTAAAAATTCTCATTTTGCTTTCTGTGCCAATTTCTTGAAGTTGTTGACAAATCTTGGAGATTTACATTAAGGGGCCATTGTTGTGTAAAATGGAACAAACTTAGAATTGCTAAATTTATTAGTACTTTTTGGGACACTAGCTGTTGCTTATTACTGAAACAAGATACCCCCAATCCACCAGTGTAACGGGCTTCTTATGCATTCATCTCTTTCACCAATTTTTTTTCTTAAAAGTAAACAATGGCTCATTATTTGTACACATCTTGACTTTCTTACATTCTTCAAAGCCATAAATTTTCTGTTACTCAATTCTGGAACTACATCTTTATAATAACCTTTTTTTTTAAACCTATTTTACGGACTATTTAAAATGTTCAATGACCTCTCATGATATGTAATTTGGAACAGTTAATTCTTCCTCTACCAGAGTCAAGCTTTAAGAAAGATTGGCTGTTATTGTATACTTAAAATTAGGTTTATCCCTTGTAGCTTCATAGATGTCATTTTGATCTGTGACTAAGAACAAGGTATCATATGATTTCTAAATTGAAAGCAGCCTTTCTAGTCTAGATGTATAAACTATTGAGAACCGTGCATGATGCTGACTTTTGTTGCTTGACATGTACTGCATGGAATACATAATAAATGTTACTGTCTACTTATGGTTTCCAGCTTCAAGATACCAAGACGATAACTGGAGAAATGGAGGTTAAATTTCAGGTTTCTAAAGATACACTGGGTTCCATGTTGAGATCAATGGCATTTATCCGAGAGCAACTTTGAGAGTGTGAGTGTACTCTTCCTCTTACTGCTTGGATTATTCAATCCACTTGATTGAAAAAAAGAAATAAATAAATAAATAAGAAAAATGTGTGGTCTAATTTCAATCGCTTGGAGGATTGGGAATTTTTATCTTGTATGTGAATAAGTTTGAATTTGCTTTTAGTTGGTGACAAGCTAAAGCAACAGGCGGATGAAGAAATTAGTTACAATTGAACCACAAAAGCATCAATAAATCAAGAAACTGTGAATGGCTGTGTTGCAATGAGACTGATGATGCTGATAAGTAGGCCAAAGGGCTGGAGGGTCTGGTTTATATGCTTTATATGGTTCATTATGGTCCCAGAACCCTGGTGAAGATGGTGCATTCCATTTTGGAAAGGAGAAGAAAAGTTAAAGAAAATACTGAATTTATGGTTGGCATTTCATTTGTAGCTGTGCATTTAACTAATACATTCTGACATACGTGGTGACTCCGGATATGTTGCAGTGATCATTTCAATGTACTCTGTGAGCAAGAGGAGTGTGCTAGAAATTCTTATGTCAAATATGGCATCTGTCAGAATAGCTACATCAAGACGGCTTGCTGCATCATAAGTATTGACATCGTGCTTCCCCTCGGCTTGCAGTCATTCAAGCCTTAGTTACAGTCAGGTGTGCTAATACTTCCCTTCGTTGCCAGCACTCAGTTCAGCTGCTGTCGGGTTCTCGATTATATGCTTACCTCTAGCCCTAGGAAATACACATCTCCTTGTAACAGATACATCTACAGAATGAGCATTGCATATAATTTATATATTAGCTTTGGGAGATAATCTATAATGTCCAGTGATGAGTAATCATTGTAGTTAGCTGTTGTTGCTGATAAATTTAAAATATGACTATTTGAGACAAAAGTAAATCTAAGTGATTTATAGAAACATAAAATAGCAATTAAAGGTTACCCTGTTGGTTTTTTCATAATGACTTGGCTTCTTTATTTCCTGTGTGTGTGTGTGTGTGTGTGTGTGTATTGATATATTTATATGTTCTCTGCTCCAACTCTTCACATAATGACCAGTTTTGAATACGAATTTTTTAAAAAATAATTATGTACAAGTTTACTGTTTTTTTTTTTTTTATTTTTTCCTGAGACTTGACTCTGCTTTTGGTTTTTATTTTCTTTTTCTGGAAACTTAAACTGTTTATTAATAATTGGTAACTTAAAAATGAAATTGTTCTATACATACTCTAAATAAATAAATAAATAAATGGTAGAATTTGAACACTCTAAAAGAATACTCGACTGTATCTTTTTGTGCCAAAAAAAAAAAAAAAGAAACAAACGACATTAGAGCGAAGTAATGTATTGATGGGAAAATAAAAAAAAATTGCAAAAATAAAAAAATAAAGAATTAATCATTTTGGATGGGCCACTTTTTAACGATTGTTTTGAGAGATCAACTTTTAAATAGTTAAAATTTTTTTGATGTATTTTAAATTATTTGAATTAATAAGTTACAAAATATTATAAGTATAATTTAATTTAACAATCTATTAATAAAAAATAATTATATTTACTAATGAATAAATAAATATAAATATTAAATTATATAAATTAATAATAATAATTTCTTAATTAAAAAGATCTATCATTACTATATCTTTCCTTAATTCATTTTTTTTATATATCAAAGTTTTTTCATTTGTAACTTTTATAATAACTTGTTGTATCATTCAATTGGGAAGTAAGCTTTTTATCAATTTTTTCATTCATAAAATTATTAATAACAATACAATTTAATTTTTTTTAAAAGATTCCTCCATTTTCAACATATTAGAATATTTAGTTAAAAGTATAATAACCTCACTTGAATTTTGTCTTTTATAATATTATACTTTAAATTGATATTATCATCAATTTTTTCAATTAAAAATCTAATAACTTATTAATAAGTTTATTGACAACATTTTTTAATTGAATACTTGATAAGTCATTGATAATTTTATCATTAAGCTTACCAAAACATCCATTGAAAAATAATTTGCTTTGACCACGTTAAAAACTATTGTATAAGAGATACTAAGTTTTCAACATTGAATAAATCTTATTTCAATAATATTTGGTGGGTGTTGTCATATTGAAATAATGATTTTTGTTTTTTAGAATTTGGTGATAGTAATTTAAAATAGAAGCGAGAATTTATAAAAATACCACTTTAATACTAGATAATGAAAAATTAAGAAATTAAAAATAAATAATTTACAAAATTTGAAAAAAAATAAGCAATTAATTGTTTTGAAAGATTAATTTTTAATGTTCATTTCGAAATAATCATCTTCTAAATAATTTAAAAAAATTTAATATATTTTTACTTGAATTAATAAGTTATAATGCACAAGTCTAACTTAAAAAAATAATAATAATTTAATTTCATGGATACATTTTTGTCAGGGTAATTAATTTTAGAAACACGAAAAAAACCTAAAGTCGACTCGTGACACTAGACCTAACTAACCCCACCAAATATCTGCAACTAACAATTGTTTATTTTCATAAGAAATCATCCAATTTTCATACCCAATCGTCGAATATGCTTGGAAAAGCAGCTTGAATCCCACAGTAAATTCTAACCCCTCCTTCGCATGCAAGCCGAAGTAGGCTAACAGCGCTAACAAACCGTAAGTATTTGAATTCAAAATTTTTATATCATATAACAAAAATTTTATTAAATACAAACATTATGGTTGTTAGGTGAGATATAAAAAATAGATCGCATATTAAATTATAATATTGTTATATAATAATATTTTATTTCTTTGGTTTCAATTATCGAAAATATTGTAATTTCTAGGTAGGTGAAAGGAAGAAGTGTTTGATGATTGCGGGCAAGTAAGGTTGTTTTGGGGAAAACAAAAAAAAAAAGAAACGGTAATCACAGTAAGGTTGGTTCTTTCCGGGTATGAGTGGATACGAGGAAATTACAACGAGAATAGATCAGCAATTGAAAAGAATTTGATATAAGGAAAAAAAATAAAATAAAATAAAATAAAAGAGCAGAAGAAGAGATGGGGTTGGCTCAAATGAAAGATTGTTTGTTATGGCCAATGCATGAAGCAGGAATTTATTTTTGGCGAAGTGAGGTGAGGAGCACGTCCTGCAGGGAGCTGTCCCTCTGCATGGCAGCTCTGAACTCATCAAAGGTGACCTTTCCGTCACTATTGGCATCCATCCGGTCGAAAATTTCATCCAACTTCCCAGGTTCTGTAATATCAGCGGGAAGGCAGTCCTCGGGCAAAGCCTGCTCAAATGGAAATATCCGTGTCATCTTATCTATAAAGCAGTTAATACTTGATTTGATGGTTTAGACATCAAGAAAGTGGCTTTACTCTGAGGAGGGATGCAACTTCTTCCTTTGTGATGCACCCGGATCGGTCCGTGTCATACATCTGATAGAGAATAGAAACATAAGCAGAATATCCTCAAAACTATTCTGTGAACCCTCTTAAAACTCTCTAATTGCTTCTTTACAACTGTGCACATATGATACATTTCAAAGCAAGCATTATCAAATGAATATGATATCAAGGATAAGAAAAGGCACAGGAGTTCATGTGATTCTACTTGCTGCAGAGGGCAAGGAAGACAGTGGACGAGCTGGCCAAAAAGTATGGGAGAAAGTGGATGCAAGTTGTCAGATTGGATACTTCTGCTTTCTAGTAACAAATGGGAGCCTTAGGCAATCTTTCATAGCTCCTTTTAAGACTTTCACTGAATTTTTAATTTACTGCGGGCAATTTGTTGGGGCTACAGTGGAGCGGTAACTTTATTATGTGCCAAAATCAAGCTCATATAACCAAATATTTCATGAGCACTTGAGTAGTATATGAATCTGTCAAATGAGAACAGAGGTGAAAGCAACGCACCTGGAAGCAAAGATGCAGCGCATCATCTCCTTGTGAGTTCCTGAGGCTGGAGAACCCACAAAGGATCTCTCTCATGTCAACTGTTCCATCCCGATTGTTGTCGAATAGATCAAAAATGCGGGGTGCCAGTGGCATTAGTGATGACATGTTCATTGCTTTGAGCACCTCCTCAAATTCAGAGAGAGTGGCATTGTCACCTCTCGCACATCTACATATGACAAAGTGTATCTGTTAGAACTTGAGAACTATTTGGTTGTTGAAGTATGTTTTGTATTACTTGTTAGCCAATGCCTTCTATCTACTATTAAGTCTAACTAATCTACAATTTTCTGCTATTCAATGCTGATAAACATTTTTTGCACTCTATTCAAGCTTAAGGCTTAGGCATAGGCACTGACAATTTTTGAAACTGAGTCCTGAGGTTCTTAATCTCATCCTCCCTAAGGTCGTAGGAATCCAGTAAAGATTTTAGCTTCTTAGTTCTCAGGAAAATCGTGCTACTCCAGACACTAGCTATTGCAGCAGCACGAAGCTTGCGACGGGCATTGAAACTTTGCAATCGCGAGACGATCTCAGGGTCCATGTGCTTCTCTTTGGCTGAATCTCCTATCACCCATGGATGATTGACGACCTGCTTCCGTATGTCATAAAAAAAAAAAAAAATGGTCGCTCAATTAAATCGCCCCGAGTCATAACAGAGATAAAAGTCATCTGCTTAAATGCTTGATTGCAATTACATCACGAGCACGTGGCCTTCTTTGAGGATCAACTTGAAGGAGGTCTGTAATCAGTTGTTTTGCCGATGAACTGATATTCTTCCATGTCTTCTCATAGAAACTGAAATCGCCCTGCAGTAGCATAGATGGAGGATTAAAATTCAAATATGAAGAAAGAAGTTTAAAGATTGGAATGTTTGAATAATATCAAAATACTGCAGCTATCATCTGTTGTTTCTGCCGATTTGACTGTGCAATGAAAGGCGGATACCTGAAACGTTGATGACAAAGAAAGGAAATTGGAAGTGTGTACACCAAAGGAAGCCAGGAAAGAGAAAGGAGGAATTTCAAGAACTTACTGTAGAGTGGATGTGAGGAAAACAACCTTACTTACCCGGAAAGCAGAATATACAGGATTACTCCCAAAGACCACATATCACTTTTTGAGTTGATTTTGCCTTGAGAAAGAGCTTCTGGTGAGACATAATCTATGGAACCGAACAACCCAACAACAGGATCAGTAAACTCCTCGACAGAGCTCAATCCAAAGTCCATAATCTTGAGGGTAGAATCATCCCTTTTATTTAAGAACAGGCAGTTCTCTGGCTTCAAGTCCCTGTGAACAATATTTGCCTGGTGAAGAGCATCTAACCCTTGTGCAATCTGCCTGACTACGGCGGCTGCTTCGCTCTCAAAGTAGTGGTCTTTAGCCACGATCCGATCAAATAATTCTCCGCCAGAGCAAAGCTCCAGCACAAGGTGCACCCCATTCCGATCCTCGTAGACATCATAGAGGTCAATGACATTTTGGTGGGGAGAGACTTTCTCGACTATTTTCCTCATGACTAAGATCTCATTTGTGAGAAGTGCGTCAGATATTGATGCTCGATTCCACCCTGGAAAGGTCAGGGAAGCAACGCTTTTCTCCCCATCCCTGCCCCCACCCCGGGAGTGCAGGACTCCCGATGGGGTTGATGGGCCTAATCTTTTCAGTGTCTTGATGGCTACATCAATTCTTTCTCCACCACCCTTCTTCGTACCTTTCCTCACAACTGAGAATCCACCTCTTCCGAGGATTTCCGACACTTCATACTCATCCAAGAGCCTTTTTGTTTCCTGAATCATGGAAACTACTGGAAGTCAGCAAGCAACCAAGAGACCGATGGAATCTCTCAGACCTTGCAGAGGGTTTGCAGAGCTTCAAAAAGACAAAAAAAAAAAAAAAAAAAAAAAATATATGCAATGATAAGAGAGAGAGAGTTTGAGACGCGGATTGACATCAGCCTGAGACAAAGTTTTTCTTTTGCATTAGTTTATAGCATGTTGCATAAAATACGAATGAAATTCAGATGGAAACGAGGGATAGGTACTGGGCAGCAGCTGAGGAAGATAAAAAAAAAAGACGGATTCGACTAACCTTATATCGTTATTTAAATTTACTTCCAAGCATGTCAAGAAGATTTATTAAATAAAATTAATATGTCTTCGAATAATGGCCCGTCATTCCAACTCTGCTAGGCCTGAAAAAAAAAAAAACAAGTTTGAGTATATCGGGTTTAACTCAACAACCATGGTCCTCCCACTAGCCTACAACCCAAACCCAGCCAACCGGATCAAGCTTGGGACAAATCAACCCGTTCAGACCTCGTTGAACGTCTGGGATGGAAGTAAAGCTTCCAAGAATCTCTCAGGTTACTAGCAAATTAAAATAGTAGACTCCTGACCACTGAAAAAAAAAAAAAAAGAAAGAAAAGAAAAAAAAAAGAAGAAAAAGAACACTTCTATTCTTAAAACTTGGAATTCTAATTTTAAAAATGAAAAATGATATTTATAAAAATTAAAAGAACCATCATCATTATTTAGTTCATTGTCCAACAACGAACCTTTTGATTAAAAAAAGAAAAAGAAAGACCAGAGTTGCGGAACCATATGCCCAAGTGTAAGTCGAAGGCGTGCAGGGTTGTTGGATTCAGAAGACAGAGAGATTGAGGTTCTTGACTTCTGGGTTGTCATAATCATAATGACTTCCATCGAAAGGCATTACAACATTGGCCATTGCATGTCTGGGCTACTGGCGAATATGACTTGTTCGTTTGAACACAAATACTGGTGCTCCATATATTTCAACGATATGAATCTCCTAGAGTTTCTGAAGGCTGTATTTTCCATAACCGGTCCACTTTTTCATTGTAACACACCGAGCAATTGAAAATGGAATATATGGATAACATATCACAAAATGCAGCCATAGTGGGGAATTATATGGAATATATATATGTATGTTAACAATGCCTTGACCTGTCGCTGTTCAGGTTATGAGAATTGTTTATAATTGAGCTTTACGATCAAAGGTAAAATAATAAAGGTTTCCTCATAAACGAGGCTTGAACTATTAGAATCAAATGAGACTTCCAGGATTAAATGGATTTAAAATATAAGCAATATCATGTATACCAAAAAATAATGTGCACAGATAGAATAGTTTGAAAGAAATCAATATTGCATTGACTTGAAGAATGGAACCCACCTGGAGAAGATCTAAATTGATTACATGAAGATTAGATGCAGATTAACTTGAACAACTGGAGAAAATCGTGCTGTAAAAATATTGCCTAATCTATAATTAACCCCTACGTATAGTTGACCAAGCTTTCCATCCTATTGGTCATGTATCTGGAGATGTATTACTACTCTCCCAACTGCTAACAGCTTCGGTAGGTTTGCTAAAACCTGCCAAGAAGAAAAATGAGAAAATGAGAATGGTAAGCAGATAAAGTACGTGGATTGTTGGGTATTCATGATTATGTTGGTGGGTTGAATCTGCAATATCATTCTTGGGCACAATGATCAAAAGCATCGTCCAGAGATCAATGCTATGAATTGGCTAAAGAACAAACCGTAGACATTGTACTATTTACTAAGATTCAAAGCATTATTTAGTGGCAGCAATGCCTTTTGTCAACAGTAACATGATACGTTATTCTTTGGATGTTGCCATCAGTAACATGTAACAGGCTAGTGTTCCTCAGAAATAATCACCTTCCTACAAGCAATCATTTTCTGGAAAGGAGGTAATTGCAGCCTCTAACTTCCTTCCTTGGTCCCCCTTTGATGACCTGTGCATCGACATCAAACATTGTGCATACCGGCCGGTGGTCAGAAAACCGAGACTCCAAACGTGCATAAGAACCTTGCCGCATCCCACTACCATGCCAAAGTATTCTATCGCACCTGAAATTGTTAGCCAAATATCCAACTTACCATGAATTGTTCTATTGAGAGTGGCACACATCATATACATATTTGATTCAATACATACCAAGCTGGTGTTCTTCTTTTGCTTTTGGTTTTTACTGTCTCGCCAGCATAGGTGTCTGAGTTGTAAGAATATTTGTAAGTAGGCGCAAATTTAATCTTTCCTTCTTTCCACCCCCTGAACACATGCCCTGCATCCCTCTCAATTTTAAGCTGTCAAAATACACCATAAATTCTATGTTAGTACTCAGCAAGAGTACAGAATGCAATGCGTCTACCTTTTCAGGAAGTAAAAAGGCTAGGACCATTAAGACAACGTTTGGTGTATGAGACCAAAATCAGTTTCATACATGAATTCTGCAAGTAAAAGATCAAGAGCAATGAATCATCGGTGCTTTCACATGCATAAGAAACTAGGAGATAATCTGGAACCTATCCAGGATTGAGGATCTAATCCTCCTTTTATATATCTGGATTCCTCTAGCCGAAGAAACAACCTAAACCCTGCTGATAATAGGCTTCCACCTTGGTCGTTTCTTTTATATTTTTGTTCTTTCATTCTTTTTCTTTGGAACCCACCAAGATTAGCAATAGAATGCTTACAAAAAGTTCCGTTATTCTGTTGAAGATAGAAGAATTTACCTGATCTTTGTCAAAAAGTGCGTCCCAGTCATATTGCTCCAGAAGTTTCCGGGTCTCAGAGTAGCTCAATGCTATCCTGTAATTCAAGTCTCCCAGCCATATGACCCGGCTAAGGCCATTTGTTCAAATTGAAATAAGATTTGGGCAGAAAGCATCAAAAGGTTCTATATAAAAAGGAAAGGATCGCCAAAGATAGTATAGAGCATTAGAATTCATTGTTTAACGCTCAGAGATGCTCACTCGTGTTCAATAATTTTTTCAGGCACTCGACTATAAGGTGTCTTGCAAATCCTTGGAAATTGTGTGTTCTTAAGTATCTCAATGACGTCCAAATTTCGCCTGTGCCCATCTCCTTCTCTCTCTCCCGATGCCAAGTGACTGCACACAAAGCAGAAGCTTGTCTGATGGAAACAAAAGCTAACTGATATACACCCCTGCATCAGACATCTAACATTGTTTTAGACATATAAAGCAATAGTCTTGTATTATAGAAAATTCCTACTCCTTAATCCGAGGGAAAGACTGATTTCCACTCCAGGTGTGTGCAGTATGCACACTATTTTGCATTGTCTATGGAAGCGGAACTACCTTGTTTCCAAAGAAGCCCATGATCCCACGGCCAACACAAGAGGTTCTTAAGTGGCTAATATGCTGCACAAGCTCCTTCCTCGCCCAAATAGTAAGGAAAATCCCAACCATTTGTTTTCCCATTACAAGGCTGTATTTCATCTGGTCAACGCCAGTAGGAGCAACACTTACTGAAGATGCATAGGTGCTAAGTCCATCATCGCCCTCGTCCTCTGATGAAATATTATCTTCTTTTTTGTTTGCTTGTGGGCACCGAAAACAGAAATCATTCTCATTCCTCCTTTCTAACACAGGAGAACAATTGCAATCTTTCAGCCTCTTCCTGCTCTCTGTCCTGAAACTCTCACAAACCTTCTTAAGAGAAGGCTTTTGAAAGAGAAGTGAACTTCCAAAGGGGGCCGAGGCTTTTGATCGTCTTCCATTCACACCATGTGGTCCATTCAGTGATTGATTTACTAAAGCCAGCCATTTTGCAGCAGGCTCATTATCTTCTGCCACAAGCACGTTTCCAGCATTTAGTGGAACAATTTCCTGAAAACTGATGAATAGGAAAAAGAAAGAATCAGGGAAAAATATGTCACCAAATAAATAGGGAATGTGTCTGGACAAAATAATCCACACCATAATCAAACATAGAGCATCTCTGCACATCAAGGATGCCTAAATTTTCTCTCTTCGGTAACAAAACCAACCCATCCATTTGCCATATTGTTTCAAGCGCCAATAAAAATAATCCTTAGCTATCTTCAATCTTGTGAGTAATTGAAGAGGAAACAAGTTCAACAATAGAAAGCTTATAAAGCATTCAAGGTAGCTGTCTTGCTTGAGAATTGTGCAAAATTTCACAAAAAGTAATGGAAGAGAACATGGTGCCCTTTTTTTTATTGAATTTAAATAAAATACTTAGCCAATACGTGTGTTTGTGTTTGTGTGAGTGTTTGAGAGAGAGAGAGAGAGAGAGAGAGAGAGAGAGAGAGAGGAAACATACCCTAAAACATATATATCTGATTGATTTCCGACCTGAAGAAAGGTGTCCAGATGAAGGCCATTGGTTGGAGATTTCCCTCCAACATTCCAAGTTGCTACAAAAACTCTAGGAAAGGAGAAAATATTGACGAAAGGGAAGTTTAGATTTTCCTTGTAAACAAACACCGTGAGACAAAAGGATCGAAAGAAAATCATCTGCTTCTTACCTAAATGACTGAATTCCACCACTTGGCATTGGAATGCCTAAACGGTTCAAGAACAAAGACTCAAGGGCTGAATCAGAAGGTGCTTCTGCAAGTAGAAACCATCAGAGAAAAGTTCTAATACGAAACGAAAGATTTACAATTTAGGACACTAAAAAACTATGCCAGGAAAATCTTGTTCAGGGATTGCTGATGGCAGCTTATAATGTTAAAGGTTGCACTTGCTTATAAAATACAAGAAGAGATGGAAGGAGTAAACATCATCCATATTGGGCCACCGATGGACTGAGACAATATATATATATATATATATATATATATATACATATACACATACACTATTATTATATCTTAGTTTCCTTTCTTTCGTTAGGTAGGACTTCAAATATGAATATATTCTTAATGTTATGGCAAATTGGAATTATGCTTTTCTCTCCCCCGTCATTTTCCTTTACTACTCTTATTCCTGACCAAGCCTTTGCCAACCCTTAATTTTGGCATCTTGTTAGTGGTCTAACCATACAACCCGTAGCTTATTAGATAAGAGTGAAAGGGACCAATTATTTGATTTAACAGTAAATGGAATGGCATATTTGTGAGTACATTCCATGTTTTAACGAAAAAGAGAAATTACGTTGATACGGATATTTTTCCTGAAAAACTGAACTGTGACTCCTTATTCCCTTCCCCACATTCATTACAGAAAAGAAAGAACAAAAGTGATAAGTAAATCCCTTATAAACACAAAATTTCTTGGCACTCACTGCAAGAATCCAATGAATCTCTCCTCTCTTTCCTTCCTGTTCTGTCCTTGAATGGTAAAATTTTTCCAAAAAGTGACTGAACGCAGCAAACCACAAGATCAAAATCCAGATAGGAAAGATGGGAAAAATTCTACTTGTTTATCAGCCAACAATAAAAATATAAGGGAAAAAAATTCTAACACAGATTTACAAACAATAAAAAACAACCAATCCTGTTAATTCGCAAGTGACTTCCAATTTCCAATCACAAAAATGTTGAAGGAACCCAAAATTTACCTTCTTTTCTTTGTCTTGATTCCCTGGAGCCATATCTCCACCTCCTTTTATCATCAATCCCAGCGAAAACAGCCAAAGAAGAAGAAGGAATAAAAAAAAAAAAAAAGGCCAATGTATCAGCATCCATCAAATAAAAATTTAAAAAGAAAAAAGTCAATAGAAATCAGCCATCAATACCCGAAACAAATAAGAGTAGAACTCAAAAGAAAATGAAATTAACTATTCAATATCAGAATTACCAACAAAAGAACATGCAAGTCAAATAACCAGAAACCCAGAAACCTGCTTAGTTGAACAAGAAATTAAAAAAAAAAAAAAAGGAACCTACCACTGCATATGGTTTTGTAGAAATTTCAACTCTTGGCCTATCAGTCGTGAACTTATAAGTAACAGCCAAAATTTCCTCGTCCAACAGAAACGGATACATGGGAATTACCAAAGGCTGTCCCTTTTTGTTATGTGGGGAAACGGAAGAGAATCAATACAGTTAGCCTTTTCAGTCATTTTTTGTTCAGGAAACAAAACACAACACAAGAAGATTTTTGAATAACTTCTAATACAGCACTTGGCTTTCCTTTTCCCTTTTTTTTTTTTTTTTAAATATATATATATATATATATATATTATGTTTTGATGCCTTAAAATCAAAGCACCAAGATTATTAATCACAGAAAATATATAGAACTTAACGTTGATTGGACCAAAAAAGAAGCTTATGACACGGTTCCATTTTCTGTTTCCATTTATTTGGTAGTCCAGAGGACGACCGGAAGAGTCCGTTTTTCTGTTTTTCTTTTTTTTTTTTATATGTTGAAGTCTCTTGGAAAAAGGAAACAGTCAAAAGTGGGTATCGTATCTTAAATGTCCTTTCAAAGTCACATGAAGAAAACGGCAAGTTTTGTTGTGTTTTTGTTTTGGTACTTCGTAATTTGTTTCCTTTGACCGCAATGTTTGGACTGGGAGAAAATATTAGTAAAGGAAAAAGAATGGAACGGATAATAGGCCTGGATCTAAACGAGCAAGACTTCATAAATAATGCTAGGCAAAACCATATTTTCATAAACTACGATTTACTTTAATTTGTTTCAATGTTAAGATTTAGCCCGCTTTTCCAGTGAAAATCAATGTTGATTGGCCTGTAATGCGTGTGAGTCCACCTCTAGAATATATATATATATATATATTAGTGTTTGTGGCCATGGAAATTAATTAGATTTGTTCACATGGTGACGTGAGCATTCTCCAATATACTCTTGAAATTTTACAGTCTCAAGTTTCTAGCCATATGGGATGTTTCTGTGATAATTAGCATGGAGCAATTCCCCCAAGAGAAATGTAACCAAAAAGGAAAAACATTGCAAATGGCTTTTGCGTACCATTCTATGAGGACCCCAGAATCCTTGTTCCCAATTTCAATTAATTCTTCCTCGTAATACTGTATATCTTTCCTTTTTTTCTTCTTTTGCTTAGTAACTAAACACAAGGGGGAAAGTTGAGAAATTGAAGCCATGGAACGAAAGCCACGCACAATCCTGGAAAAGGGGGACACCGGTCTGTTTGCAGCAGACAAGGACCAAAATTATGGTGCCCCTGCTCGCAGGACTTTTGGGGTTTCCATTTTTGTGCTTCAAACCTTCGTGGTGATAGGCCTCCACTTCTCTCTCTCTCTCTCTCTCTCTCTCTCTCCCCTTTTTATTTTTGGTAAATCCGAAGATTATAAGAATAGATTTTTTATTTCTTCAATGCCATTCGCAGTTTGTAGTGTTGCGCTTGAGACAAGAAACTTCCTATTGATTACATTGAGCATCCGACTAGCTCCAACTATTACAACATTTTTATTCTTGCCAAGCGACAATCGGACGTATCTTTTTCAGAGGGCTCTGCTCCTATTATCACGGCCAACGTGTGCAATTCCTAAACGTTGTGTTCCCCCGCCTTAGATTTTCAACTAGTGGTGATGGTGAAGGCCTAGCTCTTAGCAAATCCATTATTTTTGCTATCCATTCATCATCGGAACAAAAGACAGAAATATCTTTTTGATCAGCCAATCATTTTCAAAGGGGGTACGTGACCTTCACAAAGTAATGAACGAAAGCCACTAATTTAGAACCTTGAGTTGTCAACAATCATTCTCTGTCATTGCGTCCTCTGTACCTTTCCCCGCCTAGGCCCTGTGGTTGGATGGCGACTACTTCAGCACAATAGCCGCCAACAGAGTTTGACCACTAGCCAGCAACTCCATGGGATCTACGCGCCCAACAATATGAGATTAAGGCATCCTGCCCGACTCCGTCGGAGACACTGAAACCCCCAAATTCAAATAAAAAAGAGTGAAATAGAAATATACAAGGACTCGGGCTGGTAGATTCATCAGACGCAGGACACCACCATAGCCTAAAAGGAAATATAATACGAAAAAGAAAATCCAACATCCTTCTTTGTGGGAAGAATACCGCGGTGGTGGTGGGAAGCCATGGCAAAATATAGGCAATCCCATGCATAATAGCCACTGCTATCTAAATACGGTGCAGAAATGATCCAAACAACTACAACGCGTAGGAGTGTGTCATTGAAGAAACGGTATTACAGTAAAACATCATTATCTAGCTAAACAAATTTCCAGGAAAAAAAAAAAAAAGTACAATACAAAGCATTTACACGCAACACCGCCGACTAGTTTACAATTTTTTCCAAGAACTCAAATGATGACTAACCTGAAGAGTAAGCATTTTAATTAAAACTAAAACAGACTGAAAGTGGACATTTAAAGTGAGGTAGAATAAATCTATGCTCGCATTAAGTCTAAAGCTCAATTTGAAGCCCTAAAGAAGAATATCAACCTCAAAAACAGTGGCAAGAAGCAAAGTAGGGATGGGGCTAGAAACCAGTGCATCAAGACTCCACTTTTATGACTGAAACGGTGTCAGGTTCATAACCATGCACCCTCAGGCGATAAATGCAGGTGTGGGTAAGGCTTCCATGGTTTGATGTAAAGTCCAGCCTGACCATGTCAATAAGACCAGAAGCTGCTAAGTCCAATACATTGAATGTTTGAGCATTACTCTTCTCGAGATCATAAGTAAAGTCTCTCAAAATAAACATTTTTTCAGCATCAACATCTGAATCAAAATTATCCCCTTGCAGCCAACCAGACACACGACAATCCTTGGGAGCACTTGACCGGTCATAAGCAACACTCTGTCCATGGAAAAATAATAAAACATATCTCAGCACCTAAATTAGTTGAAGAAGAGTTATCTTGGTGGGACACACAAATTGAAATGCCAAAAATAATAACAAATATATGTAGGTATTTGTATGGTATACACACATATGCAATCAAGGAACCAAAATTAGGAGGGATTGAGGGAATTGCAAGCTGTTTGTGTTATTTAAGAGACAAATATAAACTGTCAATGCACAGAAAAGTTGAAGGCAATACTCTCACAGTAAAATGACAAGTGCTGTTTACTCTTGAAAAATTCTTCAGGTAGGGTGGAAAGGCATGGACGTCATTATTAGCATGAAGGCCATCTAAGTACATTTTTAGAATCTGTAGCTGTCTCTTCTTTACATGGAAACTACCAATGTACTTCAGATGAAACGAATTATACAAGGCTAAAACACAAACCCCACCACTACGAACAATCAAACAACACAGCTAATGGCATGGACTTCATGTCCTCTCAATAGGTTCTAATTATTCAGTGCCAATAACCAACGTCAACTGACTGGAAATCTATGGCAATCTGAACTGGTTTTAATTTCCACATAAACAGTTCAATTTCTTTTTGACTGGAAAGAACGGAAAATAAAAGCTTATGCTTCTGTTGAGTATGGAGTATATATTAGAAACATATCCACAAAAAAATTGTAACATTTTTGTTTGTCATAAACCAATGGTAAGAATTCACTCTGATGTCTACATAACAACAGCTTCAATTCAAGTCAAACCATACATTTGAGAAAAAAAAAAAAAGTATCCCAATACATGAGGCTCCTACACTACGTAATCTAGGTAACAGTTAGACAACATACAAAACAACAATTTTTTGCTTGAACAAGCCTTTCAAGAATGAAACATCTCTCTCTCTCTCTCTCACTCCATGGCTTGTAATCCTACAACCCAGTCATCTACTCTAAGTGGCTCTCTCTCTCTCCCTCTCTCTATACAAGGCTTGTAATCCTACCACTCCAGTTGTGGATATAAACCAGTGAAATAGCTAACAGAAAATTACCTGCACATAGCTATGAACCATTAAAATAGTAAAACCAGACAATGTTCTAAGGATTTTTTGTTTTATTGACACATTCTATGGATCAGAGAACCACTAGTTCCTTCATTTTTTCATCCCCCATCCATCATGCAAATTGCAAAATAAACTTTTCTTGACATGCTAACTTGAACTCCAAACATCCTAAGTTCAATAAACTAGTTTCCTGCAACATTTCCCTCTTTTTCCCCTCTTAATGCTGCAGTTTAAGGCCAGATTTATGTTTCTAGTTTGGCTAATTGTCATGTAACATGTGAGTATATTGTGCAAAGCATATATTGAAAATGACTTATCTGTAATGAGATGTACTGAAATTAGTGATTTGTGCTTTTTACAAGTAAGCAGTAAACTATTAAGCTACTTGTGCAAGTCTTACTACTGATTTGACAGTTTGGAATTTTGAAACCTGGAATTTTTTATTATCATCGTTCCAATGTCAATCTTCATTTGAAGACTTTGTAATAGTAATATTTTCTACCTTTTCCCATGAAGGTGAATGATTTGTAAGAGTTCAGAGAAGAAACTATGGAGGAAAGGAAGCAGTGACAGCAATATAAGAAATAAGATAACAGAGAAAACACTACAATTTTTAGAATCACCACAATCACACAAACAAATCAATAATCCAAAGTCACACTACCAACACCCCACTACATTATGCAAGACCCTAAGGTATTGGACAGGCTAAAAGAATTATCAACAAATATAAGCTGTAAGCAGCACATCTGACTTTGTTGGACCCTATATTGGAAAATTCAAAAAGCAAAACAAAGCAAAGGGTGGGCTGTTGCTGCCATATGAATGCTATTTACACAATGCCATCGCAGTAAATGCCAAAAATTATGAAGAACAAATTGGATTAATTAACATTGGAATATATCTGACAGAAATGACATGTGGATTGAGGGCATACATAAAACCAACTTTGCTAAATAGACAAGCATCTAAAGCAAAAGAATACCTTAGCGACATGCTCCAAAGTAATAGCCTCAGGAATAATTGCTGTTCGTAGTCTAATCTGCACAAATCCACTACTTCCTTTCAGCGGAAAGCACTGTCCTGGCTCTCCAAAACTTGGTTTCAACATATTAACTGCATCAGGGTGAACCTTTCCTCGAGCACTCCTCCCTCCTAGAGGATTAATCAAAAACCAGTTGGTCCCCTTAGGCACAAATGGCTCCGAGTGCTTCAGAACCATTGCTCCACCAGAAGCCAAGGCATAGTCCACTCTTGCAAGTCCATCAGATGCGTGCTTCTCTATCTCCTTTGCCACCAATTCCCTCGCATGGGCCTTTATATCATCAAAACTCACATCACTTGCACCAAGCGCGCCACCCCTTCCCTTCTTCAACTCCTCATAAAACTTTTCAAACTCTTCCTTTGACAACCATTCCACTGCCTTCATCTCTCCTATCGACTTCTGCAGTACTTCACTTCTGGCTTCTAATTCCTTCAACCCGGTCTCCAAAATTGAAGCCCTGTCGACAATCTGCTTGCTCATTTCACTTCTCAATCCTCCAAACTCCTTGTCAATCTTCTTATCGACAGCCTCCACTTGAACCTGAATCCATTTGGAGGTGGTCTTTACGAAGGACTCAACTTCCGCAATTCGCCCCTCAAATTCTGATAATCCAATTTCAGTGCCCACCACGTGACTATCCCCTGATTTCAAGACCAGCCTCCTAACCATCTGCACTAACCCTATCAATACCAGCAAAAGTGCAAAATTCTTAGTGAAAATACTCACAACCGTCAGCCACCGCGGCTTCTCGGGCTTGGGCACAGTTCGCCGAGTCCTGCGCGGCGAGGCGGTGGAATTAGGTAAGGCATTCTTCTTGACTTGGACCAGATCTTTGGAAATTCTGGAGTCCAGAACCGCCTCCCCTCGTATCGAATGGTGGCTGAGATCCTTGCTGTGAGACGCAGTGACTTTATCGACGGCTGCGCCGCTGGCAACTGCGAGGTCGCCCCCTGCGCCGTTAACCTGGGCCTCGGCGGGCAGTAACCCGATGTTATTAGGCTTCTTCTCGCCGGACACGACCGGTCTCCGTCGAGCCTCCGTGTTCGCGGTGATCGACACCGTCGAAGCAGACATCTCCGGTTAGGTAGGACAAGTCACTTCGATCCGCGAAATCGAAAAAAAATTAAAAACAGCAATAATAATAATAATAATAATTAATAAATAAAAATAGAGACCCTAAATCTAATCGTAATTTGAAAGCGGGAGTTATAATGGAATCGAAACCCTAGTATTCAAAAACGAAATATGAAAAGAGGGGAAGAAAGAAATAACGCAACGTACCCCAGAAGGGGGGGGGGACTTCAGTGGTGGAGTAGTAATAATTAATGCACGTGGCTGTCGCTAGTTCCCAGAAAACGAGGCGACGTTTTGAGCGGAGCGGCATCGTTTGAACTTGCGGAGCGGGATTACTTTCTTGACTTTTTGCATGAATTATGTGGACCGGTGAAAAATAAAATAATATATATCTAATAGTTTAACTATTCTCTTAAAAATATTTTATAAATGGGGTAACAAAAATAATACAAGTCTTTAAACTCATCAATTTTTTTGTAATTAAAGAACAAGAAAAAGGAGATTATGCTTATTATTATTTTTTATAAAAAAAAATACTCTTTTCATATTAATTTTCATTTAATTTCTTGTAAAAATAAATATTAAAACTAATAATAATAATTAATGAATTTTAACTTAATGTCTCATAAAGATAAATAAAGATAATTATATTAATAGTTAAAAACAGTTAGTTTAACTAACACAACTTAAAAAGACCTCAAAAAAGTTTTATACTAGGGTGGACTACGTGGTCCACGTTGGACTTCCCGTTTCATGTCTAAATTTCAGTCATTCTCGCCTACACGAAACAAGTATTATTTTATCAATATACAAACAATATCTTTATTTCCAATATGAAATTTTTTAACAAAAAACTCTTAAAATATGCGTTGTTTTCAATCTTTTTTTACATATTTTAAAAAATTAAATTTTATTAGATTTTAATAAAACTATAACATATTATTATTGGTAACTTTTAAACTATAAACCCTAGGTCAAAATATAAAAGTTTTGACATTCAAATTTATGCTAAAATAAAAATTTTTATAAATTATAACTTTTTAATGAATATCGCTGGACTTGCGTCCAAGTTATATTTTTTAAAATTTGTCTTTGACTTTACAGAATTAAATGATATTATTTTATTATTCAGTAGTTGCTTTATTAATTTGTGTCTTAAATGAATATTTATTTTTTCTATTATATAACTTGCTCTTTGCACAAGTAATAATAACTTAACTATCATAACGCATCAATACTGATACTCATCTCTAATATTATAAGCTTAGATTTTATGATAAATTGAACAATAATTTTTTATTTGATAAATTTTGAAAACATCGCTCACCATTAAAGGTAAAAATATAACCATATATGATTTTTATCACGTTTAACTTTAAATTAAAGATTTAGTTAGTATCACTATACCTTTATTATATAACAAGAAATCCATAATAAATTATACCATAATTCATAGTGCCTCTTTAATATTTCAAAATTCTCATAAAACCATTTCAATAATTATGGTTTGAATTATGTATATATATGCTCAATCTATATAAAACACAAGCAATACCAAGATACCTATAATTTATTAAATGCATTAAATTACTAATAATACTTGTATACCTACAATGAGATATACATTATTTCAACACAATTATGAATACATTATAAGAAGTGGACATAGGTATGATAAGCTCACCAAGATTTTTCCTTTCCATGTTGTTATGCTCTAAAACTAGTGTATCATCAATGCTTTTCAATTTGATATGTGATAGCTTATTGGTAGATTTTGTTTCCTTCAACTTAATGACATATCTATTGTGTTTTCTTTTGATTGATAATAGTAGGCAAAAATTAATTTGCTCAGAACACTCCAAAAGCCTTTGAATAAAAAATGTTAATTATTGAACATGACATAATCTAGTTTTGAAAGAAATTGATGAATTTTGATTTTTTAGTAGAGATATGAAATAAAAGTGAAATTTCTAAGAATGTAAATTATGATACCAGATAATAAGAAATTAAAAATAAAAAATAAAAAATTATAAAAAATAAAAATAAAGAATTGAACTTTTTGAATGAATTAATTTCAATAATCGTTTTGAGAAAATTAATTTTTAATAAACTAATAATTTTAACATATCCGATTGTTTCAATTAAAAGTCATTAAATATTATATATTTATGGATTCAAAAATTTGATTTAATAACTAGGACAAAATTTGCTGTTAAAAGAATTTTATTAATTATATCTATTAATACAAACGTAATTGTTATATCAATATAAAAATAAAAATTATAATATTAAATAATATAATTAATAATATTTTCTTAATTAACAAATTAAGACTACTAATATGAACAAGTGTGAAAAATAATAAAAATAATAATAATGTGGGGAGACTGTCTTGGTTATTTCATGTTCCAAAGTACATTCATTTCCACTGAAGAGACAGAGTCAACGATAAGAGAGCCAATTTTTTAAGGCCAAAAAACCCATACTTTCCACGCTTCTTCCGTCAGGTAGTATAATTCACTACTTTTTAGGCAACAATGATGTTATAATCATCTTGATTAACAAAGAAACTTTGTGAAAAGAAAAATCCTTCAAATGAACATATCGTATCTTATGTCTCGTAGTAAAATTTTAAAATTATTATCTAATAATAATAATTAAAAATAATTTTATTAGAAAAAATTTATCCTAACAATATTTTGTTAAAACATTTTTCTACAAACAAACGAACTATAAATGTCACGCAAGTACAAATGAAATAAAACAAAACGAAATGAAATGAAATAGTAAATGTATAATTGAACAAAACGATGCATGAATATTACACCTTGCAATTTGTCATCTCCATTACTTGTTTAATTATTTTTTAGTGGAAAGTTTAAAATATCGCACAGAAATTGACCGATTGGGAAATTATTACAGAACAACCAATTTGGGGTCAAACCCCCCCCCCCCGGCGGGCGAACGAACGAACGAACATTGATTCAATATTAAATTATACGCATCGTGGGGGCAAAGGGAAAATAGAGAATCTAGAGGAGGAGGGAAAGTTAAGTGACAAAGTACACACTGTTACTGTTAGTTATTGATATAACCTTAAAAATAGACAAATAGATAATTGGGGAATGACGCGCCGGGGGGGCAATGTCTTAAAAAGAAGTGAAAGGACTGCGAAATGAACAACGGCCGGTACAATCAATTCGTAAACAGCCACGTGGAAGCCTACATTGAAATAAGTAAGATAGTCCATATGATTGTTCCATGTGGCCGTCCCTACGAGATCGCATTTCTCTATTAGAAGTTACAGAGCAAGGCGGACCAATTAAAAAATTATAAAACTTTTAGTTTCGAGAAAATTAAATAAAAAAGGGAAAATTAAGCTTGGGTGCGGGGGCTTCTACTGGTTTTGTTTTGTGCGTCCCCTTCTCAGGCTCGGTTCTCTCTCTCTCTCTCTCTCTCTCTCTCTGCAGCAGCGTCTTAGTGAGAGACCCAACCCAAAGCTACCAGTCTCTCTCTTTTTATCTCTCTGGTGTTTCAATCAGATCACCGAAGTAAGTGCTTTTTTTTGGGGGGCGGGGGGTGTTCTCTTGTATCTCATTGTTATATCCGAGGTCCAACTGCTCTTTTCATTTTCTTGTTACTTATGTTTTTGGTTGAATTTCTGGAAAGTTTGCATCTTTAACTTGCATTTGGGAGTTTTAACTACTGGGACTTTGATCTCTTCTTGGCCTCTGATTCTTTTCTTTTTCTTTTTCCTCGTTTCTAATTTCAGATTATTTTCGCAAAGTCTTTCATTTTTGCATTGTCTTCTTCTTCTTTACATGCAAAAGTTTCAAATTTTTTTTTCTTTTTATTAATTTTAATGCTTGTTTTTTGTGAGTTGATGTGAATTCATGGTGGGTTTTGAGACTTGTTTGTCAAAAGCTTATTTTTACTGCAGTGCCCTTTCCCATTTTGCATGTAACAGATTGCAACTTCTGTTGCTCTCCGTTCTTATTTTTTTCTGCGGACACTCTGATCAGTTTCGTTGCTTCAGAATTGATTCGTTCGTGGATGAGAATGGTTCATTGGAATGCGTTTTGATTCCAATGGGAGTATTAAGATTAGTCCCATTTAGTTATTGAAATTGGATTTTTGTTTCTTCTTGTCTCTGTGTAGCTAATAGTGTTTTGTAGCTGTGAATTTGATGTGTTCTTATGCATCAGTTGAATTGAAGTTACTTTTTTAGGCTTTTGACAGTGAGCTTTTAGTTCTGCCTTGCGAGGAATTGATTGGAATATTTTCCCTAATTTTTTTTAAGAGCTTTCATTGGTGGTTTTGGAGGGTTTGTATTGCAATAATCTTGAGTATGCATTATTAAATAATAAGTCTCCTTGTGGCAGTTCATTTGTAGATCTTTTAAAGTGGAAGGATTTGAAGAAGTTGCTCAGTTCTGAAATTTGATTGGCTATTGCAGTTTCTGTTGTTGGGCTTAGCTTTTGAGAGTTGATTTCGTGTAGTGGTAAGACAAAGTTGAGGTTAACAGAGTTGCTGAGGACCTTGAGTTTGATGTTTAGATGAGTGTTTTTAGTTAAAGTTTGTTGAATGGGGATGCAGACAATGGGTTCTCAGGGTGATGGTAGTAGTAATGGCAAACAGTCTGAGCTCCAGCCATTGCCACGACAAAACTCAATGTACGGTCTCACTCTGGATGAGATTCAGAATCAGTTGGGTGACCTGGGGAAGCCCTTGAGCAGCATGAACCTTGATGAACTTCTCAAAAGTGTATGGACAACTGGGGGAAGCCAGTCAATGTGTATTGAAGCTGAGGGCGCACCGCTGGCCAATCAAACATCTCTCCAGCATCAGGGAAGCCTGTCATTAAATGGTGCCCTGAGCAAGAAGACAGTTGACGAGGTTTGGAAAGACATTCAACAAAGCAAAGATAACTGGGAAAAGAAGTCTAAGGAACGACAGCCTACTCTGGGAGAGATGACCTTGGAGGATTTCCTAGTGAAAGCAGGAGTTGTGGCTGAGGTATCCTTGGACAAAATAGATAGCAGTGCTGTTGTTGGGATCAATACAAATGCAGCCTCACAGTTCCCACAACACAGTCAATGGATGCAATACCCGCATCTGCAGTATCAGCATCAACAACAGAGTATGATGGGCGTTTATATGCCAAGCCCGCCTATACCATCAGCACCTATACCACCGCCACCTCACATGATGGATGTTTCCTTCCTAGAAAGCCAGGTTCCTTTACCATCTACCCTGGTGGGAGCATCATCAGATACACAGGCACCTGCAAGAAAAAGAGGTATGCCAGAAGATGTAATTGAAAAGTCTGTTGAGAGGAGGCACAAGAGGATGATAAAAAACCGTGAATCTGCTGCTCGTTCACGTGCCCGTAAGCAGGTCAGCTTTCCCTTAGTCTCATCCTTGAAATCTCATATGTATACACTTTCCCCTAGCTTTAATTCCTCATGACCTGAAATTCTGCTATACTCAGGCCTACACAAATGAGCTAGAAAACAAAGTCTCCCGCCTAGAAGAGGAAAATGAAAGACTAAGGAAACAGAAGGTGAGTCTGCTCTTTTAGATTTCTTTTGTCTCTTTCTCTGGTTCTTCCCTGTTTCAGTGGAATTGATTGTGCGTATCTTTCCCCTCTGCCCAACCTGCTTTTGGCCAAGATTATTTTGCTTTCTCGTGTTGTTGTTCCCTTTTGCCTGGAGGCTCTGTGCTAGCATGTTGTCACAATCAAGGCAAAATATTTGATTGAACCAGAAAATTGATGGTGGCAGATATCTATTTGGTTGATTGATGTATAGCTTAGGTTGCATTTCTCTTGGGATAATTCACAACTACTATTGAGCAATTCATCATTTAAATTAGTCTAATCAGCGCTACTCTTCTAGAGGCAATTTCAATTCTATGTGTGATTGGAGACACGCAACACTCCAACAATCTTGTTGGTCATCAACTACCTAAAAAACAAAACATTTTCCATCCAACATCAAACAATGGAAATTTTGTAAATAATTCATTTTCTCAGAAAATGCAAATTATTTTCCTTGAAACTAATGGAACCTGAATTCTTTAGGTTTGTCCTTGATGTTCATGAGCATGGTAAGAGAAAACCTCATTTCATTAACTTTTTGCTTCTGTTAAATGGAAACAATCTGAGGCCAATGGCTGTTCTTGTGTTTTGTTTATCAAGGGAAATTTGTAAAAAAATCACCAAAATAATGCATATATCGCAGTTTAATTCTTCTATTCCTGAGCTTTAATTAGTCTGGTTTGACCAAAGCAAACTTGGTGGTAATTAATGACAGTAATTTGGCCTCATTTACATAAACAAGGATGACCAAATCCAAGTTGATGGCAAGAGAAGAGGGAGAGGATGACCAAGGTTGGCAGGGGATTCTTTGGTTAAGAAAGATTTAGAATAATTAGATGTTGCCCCAAACTTAGTTTAGAATGATGAGAAAAGATTCATTAGCCTACTCCAATTAAATTTGGATTAAGACTTTGTTGTTGTTGTTTAGATAAACAGGAAATTTTGATTGACTGATGCTGTGCATGGCTGCCATTGAGATAACAAATTTGGCCATGTTTAGATAAATGGGAAATTTCAATTAGCTCAGCCTGTGTATGGTTACCATGGAGATAAAAAATTTAGCTTCATTTAGATAAGCAGGATATTTTGATTAGCTCCTGCTGTGTATGGTTATCATTGAAAAAAAGAAATTGGCTGCATGTTAGATAAAGAGGAAATTTTGACTGGTTTATGTTGTGTATCACTTGCTGTAGAGATAAAAAATTCAGAGCCCGATCTTTTACTTTCCAATGATTGCAGTTTTGTAATATCTTACAGCATTGACCAGGATTTCAGATTCTGACCTGACAGTCAACCCACTGGTGTAAACTTATATATTTTTTTTCAAGATCGTGGTGTTCAAAAGTTCTAAATGGGTCTTCAGAACCAACTTTTATGGTAAAATCTTTGGCAATGTCCATAGTACTGGAATAATTATATGAGGGCAAGAAGTTGATAGAAAAATGGATACTCAAGCCATCAAGATGATATGGGGAGCCTTTGAATGATAAACTGGTGGGTTACTTCAGAGGTAAAGAACATCATATTAGGACAAGTTGAGAATTGTTATTAATAGCTATTTTGATATTGAAATTAGCTAGGAATATATATCCAGACACACACACACACACACACGTGATGTGCACGCGTGAAGCCAGGCTGAACTTTACATAGATTTCGCAGTATCGAGCTCTTCTAGTTTTTATCACACCAATGATGAAGCACGAAATATTGTGGAGGTGCTCAAGCACTAAGTTATCATAGATAAAACCAGCATAAAAAAGGTGATATTGCCTGCATTAGAGATCTTAAGGTTTGATGGTACTGCTCCTATTTCCAGGTACAGAATTAGAAGTTAATCATTTATAGGCATAGTGATGTTGTGAGAAGATAGTGACAGATTTTTTTTTTTTTTTTACTATTACATTTTTCTTGTCCATTTGTCACTATTATGTTCATTTTTCTAATATATGATTAGGAAAATTTGTAATGGGGAGCTAAGAAGGCTCCTTCAATTTATTAAATTATGCTGATATATGGATGATCCGTCCATTCTGAGTATATGCATATCCAACAAATGTTTAGTATCTCTACTTCTCAGGCTATTTATCACAAAATTATTTTTGGGAAGCATGGCTCTAGCCAGCTTCTTTCCAGAAGCTTTTCAAGTGCTCTATGCTGTTCTTTCTTTGTGTCTTAGGTAGCCAATTTCTGGAGGAAAGACTCTTTCCAGCTTTCTGTGTGTTAGTATTTTGATGATGTCTTTAAGTCCTCATGTGATGTGCACTGTTGTAATTAGTTAAAGTCAGCATGGTAATAAATGTTGGCAATGCAGGCTTTTGTAATATCAACAATTTCTTTCATTTCAAATGAAAATGGCAAGGATTGGCTTTTAAAATATGCCATTCTAATTGAGCAACATAAAGGAGTTGTTAGTTTAGAGTGCCATACCGATCTGGACATAAAGGGTCGCTCGCAGAACTTAATATGATGACAGTTAATTGGAAAGATTTGGATAGCTGAATAAAAGAACAAAGGAGCTCACAGGAACAAATTAGTTTTTCTTTTTTTTCTCTTTTTGTAGTGCTTCGATGTTTTTTGGTCAATCTGATATATTTTTATTTGTTTATCTTAACAAAAGCTGTGTGTGATGCAAAATTTGCTGGCAATTCATCACGCATGCTTGCAATCTGTAGAAATGTTGTGGACTGCAACTTTGCACAGCATAATTCCTGTATCTGTATCCTGTATCTTTAGGTCAGCCTTCAAGCATAGATTCCTGAGTGTTCATTTGAGCCTTACGTCTCATACTTAGGAATCATTATCCTGGTTCATGATGTGTCAGATATATGAAGGGTAGTTTTATGATGCAGGACAGAATCCTGGTGAAACCTTATTCCAAATTTCTGAACGTAGAATCTAGCCTATCCTGTCCTTTTCTTTCCTCTTTACAGTTAAACAAGCCAAGGGTATTCTGTCCTCTTTCTACAACTCTTTGATTTTTCAAGTAATTGACCGAAGAATGTAAGAGTGGGCCCCTTGTTGCATAAATAAGTCATTACACCTAGAATCAGAAGGTATCTTCTTCTGATTAACTATCTTGATTCGATATCCATATAACTGGTTAGTGTCAGGAACTGATATTATATTGTTTGCATCACATGTTGAGAATGAGAAGTAATGCGCCATGATATATATATATATACTATGTTCAACTCTAGCAAAGTGTTTGTATAAGAAATGGGAGATGGCTGCATGCATTTTTTCTCTTCCTTCGTGTTGTATTACTCTTAAACTGATATCGGTGAGAAAAATCATTCCTTATTTTCTTCATGTTGGAGTGCAACTGTGCATGCTTATGTGTCCTTTTCCGTTTTTTTTTTTGGGGTCTTCCATGCACGACAACTTTTCTTATGTCAAGATGTTATTAACTTGCAGGAGCTAGAAAAGATGTTGCCTAGCATGCCACCACCTGAACCAAAGTATCAGCTTCGTAGAACATCATCAGCTCCATTCTGAGACATAATTTTCTTTGTGGAAAGTTTTGTAGATAAAATCTAATTCCTTGTTTGTGCTTTTAATGTTGTTTTAGGTTAAAAAGCTGTGTTCGACACTTTGGGAGGCAAGTGTTGTGCTGCTTATTACAATCAATTTCTTTGTGAAAAGTTATGTTACAGACTTTAATGGTAAAGTTCGGTAGTTCTTTTATTTGACTCTGCTAAAGATTCGTCTGAAAGTATGTAGCGATTGGTAAATTGTGATTCTCCGGTAAGCTTCTCTCAACCCACCTTGCAAGCATCCCGTCTTTTTGAGTATCCGTTTCGGCCCCAGAACGTCTTGAACCTTTTGCCCTTTCAGGTGCTCGTGTTTTCTCATGACCCCTTCTTCCCCAATATTATCAGATTATCATAGCTTGACAATTTCATCACTTAAGCGCTGATGGTCGGGACCGACTAGGAAGTCGATAATGGAAAATGGGATCAAGGCTGTCTTTGAAACTGGCATCTCAAATTGTCAGATTGCCTGTATGTGGTCTATGTCATCCCTATAACTTGGCACCTAGGACGTGGGACGGCCACTTACCGAATGATAATTCCGGAGTTGGTTGATTCGCAGGGTTGGTCGAAGTATGACGGTGAAAGTAGACCAAAAAAACCTTGCCATGCGACGAGCCTCTTTAGACGTGTAAGCCGTTTTTCCATCGTCAATATGCTATACTTTGCAAAGCAAGAGTTTGTGCAGTGAGACAATATCGACATTTATTGTCTCTATACTTGCGAGATAATACGCAATGAGATAAGAAGTTTTCACTAAATCGCTCAACAATTTGATTATAATTCGTATTAAATATAATCATAATTTAAATAAATCACATTTAACAATTTAATTACAATTTTGAAAGTTCAAGAATTACCCTAATTAAACCGAACTCCTGTCTAATACTTACATATAAACTCATTTGATAGAGATAAATCATACGAAAGAATCCGACCATCTTCATAATATACAATTCTTTCACACCCAACACATTAAATATAAACATTGTTCGTATATATATATTTTTTCATCCTGTTTTTAATTATTACTTGCTTTATCTTTTTTTGAAAATTTAATTTTCCTTTTCTCATACTTGACAAATTAATGTTTGTATACTAAAAATTTTAGTTATGATATGAACCGATAAGATAAAAGACATGACTCGCATTTTCAATCTTAATATGCATAATTCGAATTTTTGAATTAACTAAACACGTAATTAGTAATGATGGCTTAATTTAAATATTAGGATCAGATTGATCTGCGTCCATCTCTATCATGAGAACCCGCCGTTGATTAACTCCCTGATGAATAAAATGCTAAATTTTGCAGGTCTTCAAGATGAAAAATGTTTAAAAAAAAAATAAAAAAAGAGTACTAGACATACCAAAAACTTTTTGATAAGTTACAAAAAATGCTGCTTTATTTTTTTCATAATGTACAAAAAAAAAAAGTGATTTTTTTGACATTTTAATGGCAATCATCTTCATCAATAATAAGAAACATCTCATGTAGCAAAATATATTAATGGCCTAGCCACTCCCTATGCTGAAATAAAACATCTGGAAGAAAACCCATATGCTGAGCCCCTCATCCTTGGACTATTTTGCTACATGGTTGTGACAGCCATGTTTACAAGACGCGTGGTTGATAGAACAGGTTTGGAAACAAGCAAAACAATTTATGCACAAAAATCCTTTGTTAGAGGCATGCATATATTGATCTGCTGTTGCATGGTTGTGGAATCTTGGAATCATGCACTCATCCCAACCCTAAGTACCTAAACTGACAAAAAAGAAGCTAGTTATGGAGACAACAATCTCAGGATCATCGTGTCAGGTAAACACGGCATTTCAATCTCCACAAACATCAAAGAGTAGGAAGAATTAAGTGTGGTAGAAGTATCTCAAACCTTCCTGAAGAAGAAGAAAGCATCTCTATGAGGCTGATGCAGCTTTTATCCATGCCGAGTAAGCAGAATAATCTTTCACCCTGTCGTTTATATGGTAACCAGAATACATGTAAAGACACAACGAAAAACATAAGCAACTGGTGTTCCAACTCTAATCAGGTGATTTATCAATATATGACAATCCAAAAAATACTAATTACTGAAAAGAAAAAATGGGCGTAAGAATGCACTCAAAAAATGAGGCTATATTGCAAAAAGAACTCCAAATAAGTAATCCACTCATACATCCCATGGTATCAAAGAATGTTTCATTTGTGCTACAACACAAAGAGAGTCAAAAAGGGATACGAGAGGTTCACTAGTTTTGCAAGCCCAGAGGAGAGTCACCTGAAATTTACAACTTTCCATTAAAAAACCCCATAGAAAATGGGCAAACTATCTTGAAAAACTAAATGGACTTTCCTGAGTTAATCTTTGAATTACAAACCAATAGCTTTAACCATCAAGATCAGGCCAAAATGGGACAATCTCCGTCAACTCAAGGATAAGACATCCAATTTAAAGTATCACCCATTTTTTAAGCACAAAAGTCATTAACCTGTGCAATAAATGCACAGAACATCAAATTTGTTTCTTTCCCATTTGAAATCCATAGGGGCAAGTGAAAAATTAGAAGAGTCCAAAACAGTCTCGTTAGACAAGAAAGTTCCTGTTATTAATAATTTTTCTATGGTTCCAGCTATTGTATTCTAAAGTTACTCAGTTTAACAAGAGACCTAATCCCATTCTTAATCAAGGAAACAGAATATGTAGGCAAAAAGCAAAAACCAATTTCTGATGAATTTTTCACTTACAAGTACATATTGTCAGAATCAAAATCTGGAAAGAGGTTAACATAAAAGCGAAATCCATCAGGACTAATATCCCTGCATAATAAACCTGTCAACAAATTTGAAAGAGCATGAGCATGTTAGATTTCATTAGTAATCAATACTCTAAAGACTATACTGCATAAAAGTGTACCTCCACTCTCAGCATTCAGGAGATGCTCCTTGGCCATGGCTGGAGCAATGCCCAATGCCATTGCAGCATCACTAGCAGTTATCCCAGCTTGGAGGGCATCAGGTTTTGTGACAAGGGTTTTGATTCTATTAAAAACCTAAATTCAGTAGCAATGTTTACTTTGAAATATGTCTGATACAGAATTTTCAGCACAAGTTGCTAAAATGGTTTGCACAGGAATCTAGACAAATTCTGTATTGTTTTTCATGCTTCATGACTAAAGTAACTTAATTGAGTTTGGAAAAAGTAGACAGAGACATCATTCATGCTGTGCAACAGAAATACTATCCATGGATAAGTTAGAATTATGATCTAAGTTTTGTGTATTGCTCTCAAGAGGCTCCTCCCCTATAAAGTTTATCACCTGAATTCAAGGTTATGCATATGGCATATTAACTGACTAATGAGTAATAAATCACTGCAAAAATGGCACATAAGCCTCCATGGCCTTTCTTTCACCAAAATTAGTTGGAAGCATCATAATTAGTTAAATTTACTCTACTGGTACGTGTATTTATCAGGATCTTGCCCTGTCATAGATTCTAATTATAAGGAGCAATCCACTGTGGCTAGATGTAGGCTTTGATTGCTAAACTAAGATTTGCATCCTGCACAGTTGTTGCTAGATGTTTTTTCTTTACTTGTTCTTGTCCATTCAGAATTTGGTCAAATGACATCTTATTTTAGGTTACCATCCTTATCTCAAATTCTCAAAGACCTTTCCAATAGATTAGCTCTTAAAATTTTCTTACTTACAAAACTAATCAAGCAACATACAAGATAAGCAGCCATCTCAGTAATAAACAAAGGTGCAAACCTAAGCCTCCAGCCCATTTCAATTTATCCATTCAAAAATAAAAATGCCAAATTGAATGAATTCACCATAAATATAATCTACTTTTCATCTTAGGAAAAAAAATTGTAATATGATTTGGTCAATTCAAAGGGAATGGAGATCACCTCTCCATCACTGTGGAACTTATTCTGGATGACCATGACTCCACTATCAAATTTCCGAAGTGTAACTGATCTGTCAAAGAAAAACAAAGTGATCACATTGTTCATTCCCTAGACTATGAATTTCAAAACAGGAAGTCATAATCCCGCATAGGATTGTACATACACATTAAACTTTTCCCAAAGAGAACATGCTTGCAGCAAATCCTCAGGAGAGATCAATTCTGTGAAGGAATCATAAATGAGTTTCTTCCACCACTGCAAAAGCTTCCAAGAAATTGAAATTGAAAGGAAAACTTATGGCATCAAACAAACCTGTGCCCCGAGCACGATTGAAAAGACAATACATATCTATAAGATTAATCATTCCTCCAGCCTTGTCCAGTGGAATTCTGACAAAATCTGCCAACTAATTAAAAAATGAAAGAAAAATGAGGTGTTTCCTAAAATGGAGAATCAAACAAATTTTGAATATATCTAACATGTTAACAATTTGATGAAGACAGTTTGCAATGGAACTGGAAAAATAAAGCAACATGCAGAGCAATTAGGCACCATGACACTCTACAGAATACCATGGAAAGTAGCTAGAAGTATGTTATGAGTATATCATGAGTCATCTAAGTTGTTTCTAAAATTTAGAACATGTGATTGGTAAAATGAACAGTTCGTCATTGCAATGCTGCCAAAGTAGATAAAGAGTATAAATTGGAACACATATAGAGGCAACTACAAGTTCTTTGACCATTTGCACATCTAGCTGTATTGTGAATAGTTTCCCCTACAAATATGATCTTACAAGTTCCATACTGTTTGGAGATATAGATAGATAGAGCTCCCGACCCCCATGAAAGCCACACAGGGACAGGGTTATTGGAAGGTTACTGATCTAAAAGGAGAAAGATAAGTGAGGCTTATGATGATGCAAAACATAAAAAGATGGAAGAAAAGACCTGACGGGAGAGTTGTTGGTGATATAAAGCACCTGCAGACTCTTTAGTTACTGGAGATATGATACCGACACTCAATAACCAGTCTTGCATCTCTTCTTTGGAATCCATTTCTTCATCATTAGCTGCAGTATGAGAATTTGAGACAGACATAAGCTTTTGCCTCATTTTCTCTGCTAACATCATCATCTCCTTAGCTTTACCCTGAAAATTCAGAACACACGTAGATCAGAAAGCACACAGAAAAACGAGAGAGAGAAGAATAAGAACCTAAGATATAAATGAAAATACATGTCAGTGCCCCAATGGTGCAATCATGTCTAGTGTTGAACTGAAAATACTCATGACAACCAATCTACTCAAATATATTTATTAACTTGAATAGGTTTTCATACTCATGCACATTTCAGAAATTCCATAACCAGACTCAACATGATTTCGAGAAATAATTCTGAAAATCTAGGAATCTGCAATGAAATCATGTGAACACACCAACCAAACCTCCCAATAACGTAATGCTACTAAACTATAAATCCAAAAAACCTCAAACTTTATTTTCCACTAAACCAAGTTCATTTTAGCAGCCAAGGAAATAAGACAAAAAAGCTTAATGGCAAGACAACCTTGAGGAGAAGAACCTAAACTACATGAGAAGGCTAATCTTAATTGGGGTTGCGATTTTTTATTTTTGATAAGTTTCTAGAAAATTAGCAACCATATGCTTACACAAAAATATAGTTCAAGAAGCTCACTATCCATGCGTAGAAGAATGAAACCAAAGGTTTCTCAAATTTCATTCACTTTCCTTCTTACTTTTCCCCAGTCGTTAATTAAGCTAAAGTTACAAATAAAAACAAAATGAAAAGGAAATGTGAAGCAGGGAAAGAAGTAAAATAAGAATACCATGAGGGCATTCAAGTCTTGAAAAGCTTCCTGCAAGCTCTTGTCCGTACTCTCCCAAATCTCCTGCTCCTTCCTTAGAATCCCAGACACCCCCACCATCCTGATCGACCCATCACTCGAATAACGCCCTCCCCCGGAGGAGTTCAAAGCACCAGAGCCCGAACCCGAAACAGAAGCCAATGAAGAAGAGGAAGAAGCATGCGCATCAGGCTCCTCCTCCCAAGCCCTCGCCCTCCAAGTTTCCCAGAACTTTGTCAGAAACCCGTCCCAATCCCCTTTCCCTCTAATCACCGCTGTGACCACCACGCTCCTCCTGAAGGACGACTGCGCCGCCGCTGAGACCTGGAACCGGATACGCGGCGAGCGGAAAATGGTCTTGATGGCGGACTTCTTCGCGGAAAATATGTGGGTGATAGCTGCCAGAGGGATGCCGATTGCGTTCACATTACTACTATTGGGCTTGGGAGGATTGGCAGGGAGCCAGAGGAGACGGTGGGTGGTGAGGATAAGGAGACCCGATTTCAAAGCGGAGAAGAAATCGTGCGAGGAATTGGACTCGGAGTGGGTTTCCTGATCATCGGATTCGAGGTCCACGGCGTCGAGTAGTTGGCGTTCAACCTCCTTTGGCAGGAGGACCGGCCGCCCGCTTCCGGTCACCGATGCCGCCGGGAACAAACTTCCGCCGGCCATTTAGATCGCATTTGAATAATAATAGGCTACTCGCTCGTGTCTTTAGTTAGAAATTGTAATAAAGGCGTTGAGACAGTTTAAGTAGCTGATTGTTACAAACAATGTTCCTGAACCGGTCCAATATTTCAATCCAATCAAACCAACACAAAACAAAATAAAATTGATTAATATTTATTTTTTTCAAAAAAAAAATAAATAATAAATTTGATGTGCAGAGATTGGGGTTTTAAACACAAAATGTTTGATATTAATGTATTTATCATTAACTACACATATCGTAATATTTAGTTGTATAAATATTATTTTAAATTTTCATCTGTTTTATATCTTTTTATTTTATTATTGTTATTTTTTTAAAAAAAAATTTTAGGGTTATACCCAACGTGGTTGGATCAAATTGTGTAAAATTATTAACCGATTTTTACTCTCTTCCTATTTTGTTACAGTTTTAAAAATGTTAAATTTTCGTAACCATTAAGTTTGATATTATATATATATATATATAGAAAAAAAGAAATCCTCGTGTTAGTACGTAAGTTTTGGTTAAATTGGTTTGCCAAAACTCGCCAAGCGCCTGAAAACTCCTTCCCCCCCCCCCCGCCAACTCTCGAGTTCTGATGCTATAATTGTTAATAAACATGTGTTTGAATTTTAAAAGATTACAAAAAAAATAATAAAAAAATAGCAAAAGGGTTCCAAAATACTCTAAAAATTTATAGAATTTTGCAGAAAATTATAGAAAGTTTAAGAAGACTCTAAAAAATTTTTGAAGGTTTTAAGAGTTGCAAAACATTTTGAAAAAAAGAAATATAGATTCCTTTTGAAACGTTAGAAATGAGTTGGGATGGAATACTCTAAGAAATTCTAAAACTAAAGCATAAACAGTTAAATTAAAACGATCTTGACCATTGATTAAGAAGACATAGTAGGCATACTCTTCCTCATTCACAAAAAAAATTAAGAGAATCAACCACAAAAGCATCTAACTTTTGAAAAATATCCTTTTATATATATATATATCCCTCTCCTCAAAGTATAACACTCATGCTTATAAGATTTAAGTATTCCTTCTTCTTTTTTACGTGGGACTTCATCACACGAAGGTCGTGACAACGTGTAATACTAAATTTTCGTAAATATATAATTTAAATAATTAATATTAACACAAAAAATAAAAATAAATGTAATGTGAAAATATAACAAAAGTCAAGTATGATCAAGGAAGATCAGGCATTTTATTTTGAACATGTAATTTCTCAAATCGTTGTTTTTCATATTGCATAATGCGTATTGCCAGCATAAATGTGATAGAAAAAGGTAAGAGGAAGTTACCACTTGGGTTTCAGTATTTTATTTTATTTTATTTTATTTTTTTCCTTCTTTAATTTGCTTTACTTGTGGATTGTAGGAAAAGATATTGGCAGAATTTAAAAAAAAAAAAATCATTTACGACATAGATTGCAAAATATAATTTCCATAGCTAGCCCATAATCATAGGTGTCATCCGAGATTCGTACAGGAAGATGGTCAATTTCCATTCCAACATTCTCAATATCTGACTTTGTGTGATTTGATCGATTAGAATTGCAAATTTTTGGGATCCATGTTTAAAAATCAGTGATTTTTTTTTTGTGCTTGTTTATTTTTTTTATTTTTAGAAAAAGAAATATAATATTGAGTTTTTCATTTAACTACAATGAAGATTTCAAGTATTTTTTAACCCATCAGAAGGTTCTAAAAGTATATAAAGTTCTCGTTCAAGATGGAAATTAATTATGTATTAAAATACAAAAAAAAAATTACAAAATTGATGCATCGATCTTTTAATTAGCTTGTAATATTATACATTAAAGTATCTTCATAAGTATGTGTAAACAGTGGTGGATCCATAATTTTTTTTTACTAGCGGGACAATTTTCATATATTATGATATAAAGATACATGAATTAAATTTTAAAAAATAAAATAACAAAAGATATTACAAATCAGCATAAACAAAATTAGTTCAAAAATTGAATTTCTAAACATAGTTTCAGACCTTATATTGTAAGTTCATTCAAAAATTCAAATGACAAGTAAATTTTCGCTGTAAAAAAAAATTGAAAAAAAAATTATTAAGATAATTTCTAACAATATCATTGATAATGAAATAATGTGCCAGACAATGAATTTTTAAAGAGAAGATTCAAAGTTCACAATCTAACAAATTTACTTCATTCTCAATGATTATCATTATTATTGGCTGGCTGATCTCCACTTTGTTTTTAAATGTTTAAAGGAATTTGTATTATAAAACCTTAAGCAACAAAGCCTAAGACTTCATTGAACCATTCATATTATTCGTAAAGTAAGGCTAAAGGCCAAAAATTGGCCAAAGAATAAAGCCAAACAGGCCAGGGAAAGTCAAGGAAAATTTGCTATATTAATATTGACAACGATAATTTGTTATACTTGTAGGTTATGATGAACTTATAGGGAGACGGCTCAATAAGTGTTATTAGTGCAATTTCTTAGTTAATATTATGCACGACATTGTGAAATTAATGTTTGAAAAGGTAGGGAGCTACTTTGTAAACGGCTTGGATGTAATGTGAGAGATGGATCTTCTGTACGAGTTTGGTGATGCATGGGCAAACCAATGTCCTATAGTTGAGATGGGTGGTCTTTATACGGAACCAAGTGAATTATAGCAGCCAGTTCGTGATTTCTTGACTCCGAGGGAAAGTGGAATTAGAGAGTATGTTGGATGGAAACACCAATCATCTGATACTTCAATTTTTATAAGGCTATTTTATATGGTCTGCGGGATAAGTTACTATGTGCCTCTCTGTCAAGACCGTATTCGGTTAAAGGTGCATATGAACTGGCTAATACAGGAGGATTTGCTTAGTTTGGAGAGCTGGCTGTGGCTATGGCAACTACCATGTATGTAGATGTTTCTTTGGTTAGTTTAGTGCGAACAACTTCTTATAAATGAGCTACGCTTTGCTTGTCAACATATTGACAATGGCTTGCGCGAGTTTTGTCGCCCTCAATGGGGAAAACTTCAGCATGTTCTTTCTAGTTGCACCCAGTGCAACAAGTATGGGCTGCTCTCTTTCACTGTCGAGCTTTTTAGTATAGACCTTTCAATTCTGTTAAACATTGGATTAAAATGTTGTAAATTAATATATTTTTAAAAACTAATTAACATATTTTTAGATTTATTTAAATTATTATTTTAATGACTATTAAACTAGTCATTTTGTGGTTATTAGAATTTATATTTAATATTATTTTATTTTATAAGTGAGTATAAATTATTCTTTTCCTCTTATTTTTAAAAGTGACTAGATATCATTTACAAAATGTATAGCTTATTATTAAATTAATAAAAAAATTAAATTACTTTTTATTAATATCACTATTCTAAGTACACATTGATAGAAAAATTTATTATATTTTAAGAGAATAATTTTTTCGATTCTAAATGACAAAGTGAAAATATAGTAATATGATAATTTAATAATATATTATATTACCTTATTTTATAATTTTATTATTTTTTTTAAAATTTTTTTATTGTCCTTGTTACTTCAGATTGCAAGGAAAACATAAAAATACAGTAAATGTTAGTCTTAATCTTATTAAAATTAGAATTATTGGTGTTTGATACAATTTCTTTAATGAATTCTTATATCTAAGCCTTTGATCTCTTGATGTCTTATTAGAAATTTATATGACATAAAACATTAAACCCTTTAAATATTTGCTATGTCTAAGACATGAGTTATTATATACATATTTTTATTACTTTAAGCTATGCAAATTCAATGTTTTAATGCAATTTAAACAAAGATGTCTAATTATTATACAGTAAATAAATAACAATTTTTTTTGACAGTGTTGTTTTACTAATATTTGCTCACTTAATGATGTTATTAAAGGCTAGAGAATATTTACATATTTTAACAAGATGAGTTATAGTTTTATTTTTGTTATTAATCATAATTTATTTTGTAAAAGAGTTCAATAAAGATTTGGTTGAGATGCTAATTTTATTAAAATGTTCTTTGATTACTATTTATATAGATAGATCATAAGTTATAGTTGTTAGTATAAAGGTGCTAGTGTGTGTTTAAGGGGCATTGGTCTAAACCATAAGTTTCGTACATATATCCAACTATGATATTTTATAATGTATTATCCATTGTATTAAAAGAAATATAACAATATTTTATTGAATTTTTGATTCAAATAAGACATATTTATCCTTAAAAGTAGTATAATGATTAAAAAGTATATTAAATAAATAATTACTATTTAATCCCTTATGGAACTTAAATTTATAGTTTTAAATATAACTAATGTAGAGATTAATTAATAAATAAATTTTTAATAGATATTATATTATAAAAAAATCGACAATATAAGTATCGATATATTGTAGTAGTCAAATCTTTATTATTCGTGTCAAGAGTAAATTATATAATGAAAATAATAGATATAGTTGTCTAACTCAATGGTCAATAAAGTGAATTGTTCAATAATAAAGTGATAAATTGATTTTGTATCAATAAAAATAAATTAACATAATTCTTTAATTAAGTTACTAAACAAAAAGTTAAAGTAAATTACATTAAGGAAAATAAGATTAATATTTATAAAGTATGACGAAGAGTATTAAGAATCTAACATATAAAATAGAATATCTCTTAAAATAAATTTATATGAATAATAATAAGTTACTAATTAATTTTATATGTACGATCAAAATTATAAAGTCTCATATTATGATATAGATAGTATAAAAATTGTCATATTTGAAATTGAATTATATTTTAACGAATTCTATATTTCTTATGAATGGTATATTACTAAAATATACACTTCATAAATTTAACTATACAGGAATAAAGTAGGAAAAAATAAATCAAAAGTGTACTTGACCTAATAACTTTCAATCACATTAAACAAAATAATCTTAGAGAATATAATATAAAAGAATTTACTATTATTCATTAAGAAATTATGATTTATAAAAAATTTTATTTTGTTATACTTTTAAGTATGTGTTTTAATCCTTAATTAATAACTTAAAAAGAACAAAAAATAATGTGTCATATTTTGTTAATTAACTAAACTAAATTAGTTTTTTAAAATTGTGAGAGATTGTTGTAAATTAGAAAATTTCTAAATACTAATTATTATATTTTTATACCTAGTCAAGTAACAATTTTATAATTGTTGGAATAATTATTTTATAATCATTGGAATTTATATTCAACACTATTTTATTTTATAAGTTATTAAGTTATTATCAATATAAAATAGTCCTTTTCTTTTATTATTGGAAGAGAAAAAAATATCATTTATAACAATTTATAATTTATTACTAAATTAATCAAAAAATTAAATTATTTTTATTATCTCATTATTTGGAATGCACATTAATAGAAAGATTTGTCCTATTCTAAGATAATAATTATTTTAATATGTTACAATAAGATGATTTATTTATGGGTAAAGATTATTCTTAAGAATATTATTTAACACGCTTTGTGTACGTATCTTTTTACTAAATTATTTTTATTGTAATAGTCTATAATTTTATATTAAGTATTTTTTCAAGAGGGTGCTTAAATGAGTTGATTATCTTTTGGGCTGCTCTTTTTAGGTAATTTTTATCTCTACGTTTCGGAAAGTATGGAATTGGAGGAATCAACGAATTTTTGCTGGGATGTCTCTACTCCGCCTGCAGTAGTGATTGATACCCAATGGCGACCTGTGGAGATTTATGCTACATGGAATACCGATAATTGCCAGCGAAGAAGCTCGGGGACAGGGACTACTAGACATCTTAGTTTGATTAGTTGGCACGCCCTTAATGAATTGTGGGTGGAGATCAATGTTGATGATAGCGCAAAGGGAAGTACCGGGGCTGGCTAGGTTTGGTGGATTATTGAGGAATGTTTGTGACCAATGGTTGCTCGGTTTCTCTGGGTTTGGAGATGTCTCTATGGTTGTTGATGCTGAGCTTAAGACCATCCATATAACTTTGAAGATTGCATAGGAGCGGGGCCTTCGATACATTATTATTGAAACTGATTCAAAGCTTGCAATACAAAAAATTACAAAGAACAAACGGGAACTTGATCTTCATAGCTGAATGCTTGCGCTTGTTGAACAAGTCTTGGGATTGTCGCCTACAACACACCATACGTGAAGGGAATTTTGGCACGGATTTCACGGCTAATCTTGGTGTCTCCTCTGCTGCTCCTCTCCTGGTCTGGAAGTCTCCTCCGCCAAGCATCCCAACTCTATTACCGGCTGATATGATTGGTGTAGCGCGGCTGAGAAGTGGTGCCATTACCCGAGTTGTTTTAGCTTCTTGTTTTACTTTGTTTCTTTTACAGTGATATATTTATCACTTGAAAAAAAAAATTGAGATTGTTTCTCCCCGTATTTGCTTTGTTATTGAATGAGTTAACGGTATGTCCAAGCTATTATGCTTTTACAGTTAAAGACTTCTCGTGCATGGCAATTCCAAAGTCCGGATTTATAGATTCCTTCTATTGGGGTTTTTCTTTCAGTTCTATTTTTTTTTCTTTCTTTCTTTCTTTTCTTTTCTTTTCTTTTCTTTTCTTTTTTTGAGAAGTTTGTTTTTTGGTTTTTGGTACATGGGAATTTGGATGTATGAATCCCATTTCTAAATTAAATTATTGTTTCTTATTTTTGACCAAATCAGAAGGTGCGTTCTTTTTACAACATAAAATACTTATAACAGTAATTCAAAATTATTATGTAAATATGTTGAATTGTTGCATAGTATTTAAGATAGCAGTTTTTTGAGTATGACTTTTGATAAATTTAAAATCTATATTAAACCATTCCTTAAAAATATTTGTACCTATAACAATGCTTTTTATTCAAATATGTATCTTTGTTCTTTTTTTTTTTTCTACATTTTTTATTCACATTATAAATTACATAATACAAATTTTATGCAAATCCGTCTTTCTTTGTATGATATATCATTCAACAAAGTATTTCTACTTGTATATATATTTATTTATTTGCCTGTTCTGGTCATTCCCAAACGACCAACAGACATGATCGTTCAATTTGAAGATGTTTGAAAAGTCATGTTTGTTCACAAACATGCGTTAAAAGATACTTTTTAATTAAAAAGTTCGAACGAATGTTGCACATACAAGGAATATTTTATTTTCAAAAGCCTGCATTCCTCGAATATACACAGATGCAAGGATTTAATGAATGAATGAATGACCGCGTAGAGCATTTATTACCAATGCTATGGATGCACATTTTATTTCAGAGGAAGAATCTATCAAATTTTGGAAGTTTCTATTGTATGACCAAATCTGCTTATCTTTCTAATTTGTAATTAATGACGCTGACCTCATTTGTGATTTGGATTTCAAGTATTTATGTGTCCAATTGCATATATAAACAAAATGCTGCTAAACGCAACTCTTCAAAGTTGATTTGCTGTGAATAATCTCTCGCAACTATGGACATTCCCAATTCCACAACCACAACACCGCCACCACCACTCCATGTAGTTGTTTTCCCGTACATGGCTCAAGGCCACACCATTCCATTGATAGACTTGTCCAAGGCCTTGGCAGGGCGTGGCCTCAGAGTAACCATTATAACTACTCCATCAAACGCTGGCTTCATCCATTCCCAAATCTCATCGTCCCCTAACGCGATCTCCTTGTCAGTAATTCCATTTCCAAAAATCAAGGAATTGCCTGAAGGCTGCGAGAACACCGCCCATCTTCCTTCAATGCAACTCCTGCTTCCTTTTGTTAGAGCCAACAGATTGCTTCAACAACCCTTTGAAGACATCTTGCAAGACATGATAGTCAATACTGAAACTGCTGGTCTCCCCATTTGTGTTATCTCCGATTTCTTCTTAGGTTGGACGCTGGATTCTTGTCGGAGATTCGGCATTCCCCGGATTGTGTTCCATGGAATGGGGGCCTTGCCGATGGTTATAATCAAGTCTCTCACTTTGCATGCTCCAGCCATGTTGTGGGGCTTGCCTTGCTCTGAGGAAATACAATTATCAGCTGTTTGCTCATCATCATCAGTTTCATTCCCAATAATAAAGGCAGACATGCCTTTCGTGGCTAGAGAAGGCGATCCTGACAATGAGTTTTTCAAAGTCATCACGGAACTTGAGGAAGCGGGTACGAACAGCTGGGGCGTTCTTGTTAACAGCTTTGAACAGCTTGAAGGTGACAAAAATATTGCTGCCCTTGAAAGTTTATACCAAGAAGACGCCAGAGCATGGTGTTTGGGGCCGCTTTTCCTTCTTAATGATGATCCAGTTAATGAAAACAATGGTAAGAAGCAATCTAGTTCGCACATCAAAGAATGGCTAGAGCAACAAGTAGAGCCAAGTAGAGTGCTTTTTGTATCGTTTGGTTCGGAAGCTGAGTTGTCAAACGCGCAGATGGACGAGATTGCATTCGGGCTGGAGATGGCCGGACAGCCGTTCATCTGGAAGATCAGATCAAGCACTTGGGTCCCACCAAATGGGTGGGAAGAAAGGATAGAGGAGATGGGTTTGGTTGAGCGTGACTGGGTGGACCAGCGGAGGATCTTGGAACACCCAGCTGTTGGTGGCTTTCTGAGCCACTGCGGATGGAACTCAGTGCTTGAGAGTTTGTCAATGGGGGTCCCGCTGTTAACATGGCCCGTGACAGCCGACCAACCGCTGAATGCCAAGTATGTTGCAATTGGACTCGGAGCGGGAATCATGATTCCCCGAGAATGTGATGAAGGAGGTAAGACCATGACCGTTGAGCGGAGTGTGATATGCGAAAAGGTCAAGGAGTTAATGAGAGGAGATGAAGGGAGAAACGCCAGGGAGAGGGCCCAAGAGCTAGGAAGAATGGCACGAGCAGCTGTAGAAAAGGGCGGCTCGTCTCACCGGAAATTGGATAAACTAATCGAATGCCTTGCTCTCCCAAAAAATAAATCAAAATCCAATGTCGTCTAGCTAATCTTATTTTTGCATTATAATGATGAATTTTTCCTTTCAGTAGAGCATACAATTTATGTAATCTTTGAATGTTATATTGTTGCTTTGGCAAAATATAAGTAAATCAAGGAATTGATATTATCTATGAAAATAAATTTGTGGCACCATTTCTCTTTTACAAATGTAAGCAAAGGATGATGATTTTCCTAACAACGTTAGCAATTCGGACCAAATTGGCTTTTTTTCTTTTTTTACCTTTTTTTTTTTGTAATTTTTTCTTCAAAAGATGAAACGATTGAGATGAAAAAACCACACAAAATTGGAAGGGCTTGATTAGGATAAACCAAACGACTTGGAAGATCATTCCTTTTATTTTTAATAAACATTCGATTCCAAAATTTCAAGACATTTCTTATGTCTTTCCGGCTGGCTTGTGTTTGATAACAAAGACAACAAACAAAGACAACAATTGTTTTTCTTCCTTGTTGACGGGAATGAAAAGTTTTGTGATATTCATGTACAATTGTATCCACTTATAAACATGTACATCTCTGTTGAATTATGCAGATTTAAAATTTAAACTAATTAAAATTCTTTATTTAATAAAGAGTGAAAAACTCGACGATAAAAGATTCTTATGCCTATCTTATGTAAAGCAACCAAATTAAAATTCTTTGTCTTTTTTTTTTTTGGCACCAAACGTCATGACCGTGGACGAGAACGAAACTCTTATCACCAAACGTCGGCTGATTAATATGATTTTTCTTTTTTTTTTTTCTTATTTAAACAAATGAAAAATTGTATAATTTATTAGATAGTAAAAAATAAAATTTTAATATTAATAAAAAATATAAAAATTTATAATATATTATGATAAAAAGAAACTGTTTCTTATTTATAATTTTTATCTAATAAAATATTTTGAATTTATGTTAAAAAATTTGCACAAAAAAATTTATTCTGTTTAACTAAAATACTTATAAATTATTTACGCTTTTCAAAGTTAAAAAAAAATTTAAAAATTAGCTTATAGTTATATTATTATAATTAATATGATCATAGTTGAATCAAATTTATTTATGGTTAGTTACTAAAAGAAATGATAAAAATTACACAAAATGATAATTTCTTTTTAACAGAGAGATATGTCAATTGCCAGGTCTTTCGCCTTAATGAAAGGAGAGACTGCCTGAGAAAGACTTGTGATATTGAAAGGAGGGAGTGCCCGCAAAAGACTTAACAATATTAAGAAGGTTAGTCAATTGGGTTGATCCCTGAGGTGACACATCTTTATTAGTTAGGTAGACCATAAAAATTAACAAATGAAATTAGACTTACATAATAAATACCCTTGAAAGAAAATAGGGGTTATTATTATTATTTTTATTTTTATTTAAAAAAAAAAGAGAAAAATTACAAGAATGTTCTTGTGATTTGTTAGGAAGCTAAAATTTGTTTCCAAGCACTTTGACCCATGAAATTTCTTTTACAACAACAGTTTAGTATTTTTATCAGGTACTATTGTTTGTTTGTTTTTCTTTTTTTTTTTTTTGGGCCAATGTCAATGAAAAAATGTTGAAATATTCGATAATATTATATTCTATGAGAATACAGTTGAAAATTCGTTGCAAGCTTGTGCTTCTTGATGGAAGTGAGAAATGTCGAGAGGATTAGGAATAATGTTCTTAAATTAATGGCAATAGGTAATAAATTAGTCTAAAAACTCATTGATTACAGTTAGATGCGGCGGAAATGAGGGTACCAACAAGAATAAATTGACATTGTTTAATCAAAACATTGTATACAAATGGTTGATACAACAATGTTTACTTATCAACTACCCCATTTTCGCGTTGGAGATTCCAACCCTCGGTCGGACGTTTGCTTTAAAGATAGTTTTGCATTTATATCATTTTTGCTTCTTTTTTTTTTTTTCACCATTAAGAACAAGTTGAAGATAAATCCTTGAGAGACATCTTGATTCAGGAATATAATTTTATATTTAATTATTATAATTATTAATTGCAATTATATAATCCTAAGTATTAGCTGTGATTATAAATCAAATGATTGAAAATATACAACGAACCAAATTTTCTTCTTTTAATTATAATGCAAAATTGCAGGTTATGGGCGCTCTGTCTGAGTTGCGTCAAACTTACTGCACGTGACTTCGGGCCAACAATGGTGCTTGGGGGAAAAACCAAAAGTGACCACCAGGACAAAGGTGGGCTATCGCTTTCGGGAAGAGCGTTGGCGAGAAGACGCTTGCACTGAGAAGAGGAGTCAAAGGGTGTATTTGTATCTGCTGCGCCACACAGTTTGTCTACCTTTCTCTGCTAATTGCCCTCTGGGTTTGTACTCTTTTGTCTGTTAAACTTTCTATTTCAGCTTACAAAATCACATTTCTCTCTTTCTAAATGCTCTGACCTTTCCACACCCCCATTTTATTAGCTGCTAAACTAAACCCCCCCCCCCTCATTGCCATTAATTTAGGTGGGGTCTTGGCAGTATATATGTGGTACTAGAGGGAGAAAGACAGAAGCTCTTTAGAGAGAGAGAGAGAGAGAGAGAGATAGAGATAGAGAGAGGGAGAGGAAGCATAATGGGTGTAGATTTGAGGCAAGTGGTAGCTGGCATACTGACACTTACAATGTTTGTGATGCTTGGAGACATGATCAAGAGGGACTACTATGCTCCGATGGAAGTAAGTACTTTTTGCTGTTCTATATGCACTTTACAGCTTTTGGTGTCATTCTTGAGCTGTTTCTCTAATGGAGCTTTTACTGTTGCTTAGATCTTTAAAACCCTTTTGCAGTTTGCTGTCTCTCTTTGCCAAATTATTCGTCTAGCAAGATTTATACGTTTATTTATGGATATGCTTTAACTATATGATGAATAAGGTCTACAAACTAAGTTGTTTTTCCAGATGCTGTAAGTGGCTTTGAGGTGCTCAGGGTTCAATTGCCCTTTGTTTACTAAAATCTCATTAACCTCAACTTATCGTTTCTCTTAATTTGTTCATTTTGACAATTGGCTAAGATCTTTTGAGTTAGATTATTGTTACATGAGCTCTGTTATTAATTTGTTACGTTAAGTAAATATGATTCTTGGTGGTTGAGTTTCCTTTATTTAGTGTTGACACGTTCTGTCAACATCCCCATCTCAATTCTCTCGTATGGAAATTGCTTTTGATATTATTTCAACAATTTGCAAAAAAAAAAAAAAAACATGATAAAACCTTAATCTATATTTCCAATTGTTACCTAAATTATTTATCCATTTGCAGCAGAGGAAATTGCCCTCTTGCAGTATGAGATAACATGTCAATTCTTAAGAAATATTACTCTGTTTGTTGGCATGAATTCATAGTCCAGTCATTTAATGTTGTTGATTTCTTTCTGGTTCCATTTCATATTTTCTTTGCATTTCTTGTTTCATGAAGGAAAAATTTCCTGGAGAAGCCAGGGACATTGAATTTGATGGTGGGAAAGTTGCAGAGCGAGGCCTTGTGACATTCTCTAAGAATAGCAATGGACCTTGGATAATGGACAAAGTACAACTAAAACCACGTTGGGAGAAATCAAAATTTGGTGGGTTATGTTGATTGCCAAATGAGTCACTGGATGTTTTTTCTGGTAGTTATTTCATCACCTGCATGGTCATGTGCTCGCATGATCATAAGACATTCATTTGTACAGTTGATTTTCCTCTTGATATGCATCTTTTTCTTTGCTAGCAGATGAGGTAGGGCAAGGAAAAGGCTACGTTACTTTTTCATTAACTAACGGCCCAGAGTACCACGTATCACAGGTATCCTTAGATGCTTCTTGACCGTTTAGCTGATTTAGTCATTTTTATGTTTTATGTTTCAAGCTGTGCTAAATAAATGAGATTGCTTTCAGAAACAGTTTAAAATTTCTCTTGGCGTACTCTATTGGCTGTGACAGAGCTTAATGTCTTGACAGCCTTCTCTTTAGATTAATTTCTGATCAAATATTATGAAAACCAGATAATTATTGGGGTTATTTTTTCCCCAATTGATTGTTGGTATTGCAGACATATATCAACCTATCAGCTAACATCCATAAGATAGATTGGCCTTAGCAAATTCACTGTGCATGTTTGTTCTAAAAATGCTTGGAGAAAAATTATTTACAGCAAAGTAAATGTTTTCTTTATTTATTTATTTATTTTTTGAAAGAAATGCCATTTAGTTCCCTTTTTGTGACATTGACTTCAAATACATCTAAAAAAATTGGCAATATAATACCAGTGCATCATCTGTAAAAATAGCTTATTTCAGGGATAAAATCCTGTGTGGGAAGGGAACATGGGTGAAACTCTTTTCTTGTTACATCCTTGAGTATCTTCTTTACAATTCAAATTCCTGTGTGCCATTTTCATGCTGTTCCTATATGAGGAGCTTCTTTTGCTTTCCATCCTCCCAATCTTCACATATCTTTCCTGGTCATTGCCTTCTCCAGGTTAGTGATGCAGTGGTAGTTGCAAGGCATCTAGGTGCAACTCTTGTACTCCCGGACATTCGAGGAAACAAACCAGGTGAAGAAAGGTTAGTCTACTTTCACTTTGTTCTCAAGGAAAATTTTTTTCTGCTTTTTGATTTTCCATTATTTTTTTCCACTCCAAATGCAAATAAGGCATGCTTTTATTTTCTTGCCAAGAAAAGCTTACTATTGTCCGTCATATGCATGGCAACATTGCTCACAACACATGAGTCGGCCAGCTGAAATCTTGGTTGAAAGTATTTCTGATGTTTAAATGATTGAAGGCACAAAACCATAAAGAAATATAATTTTTGCAGAAATAGATTGTGAAGTTAATTGATGTAATAGTCCATTTTATGGAGAGCTTTTGGGCAGATACTGACAGACATTAGAATTTGTAGGAAGTTTGAAGAAATATATGATGTTGAGATGTTTGCGAGAAGTTTGGCTGGGGTGGTCAATGTGGTAAAAGATCTGCCTAATGATGTGTCCATTCGAGATACTGCTGTTGTCAAGGTACCCAATCGAGTGAATGAAGATCATATTGTAGAGCACATTCAACCAACCTTTAGAACAAAGGGCAACATAAGGCTGGCTACTTATTTCCCTTCGGTAAACATGAGAAAGACTGCACAAGTAAGCAGTACTGATCCGGTGGCATGTTTGGCAATGTTTGGAACATTGGAGTTGCAGTCAGAAGTTAATGAGGTGGTTGACTCCATGATGGAGCGGTTAAAAATTTTGAGTCACAAGTCGGATGGTCGATTCGTGGCTGTGGACTTGAGAGGTGAGATATTGGGAAAGAAGGGTTGCCATGGAGGCAGCAATGACCCAAAAAAAAGTTGTTACAATGCCCAAGAGATTGCAATATTTTTGACGAAGATAGGATTTGACAAGGATACTACAATCTATGTAACTCAGTCAAGGTGGGACAAAAACCTCGATGTCTTGAAGGATATCTTCCCAAGAACTTACACCAAGGTTAGGCATTATCTCTCCTACCCTTCCATTTGGTTATTTGTGGCATTTTCGTGTTTGTTTGTCCAAATGTAAGTTCTATTGGTATCATTTCATTGTGACAATCCAATGGTAAAATGCAATAGACAGCACGTATCATTTAAAAGTGCCCATTTTATTCTTCATAAGCCCTTGTAATTTATTACAAGTTGGATGTTAACAAGAAACTAATCGATGCAGGAAAGCATAATACCTGCAGAGAAAAAGTCAAAGTTCCTAGAGTCCCAAGATTCTGAGTTTGAAAAAGTCATTGATTTCTACATTTGTTCCGAGAGTGATGTCTTTGTACCAGCCATCGCCGGCCTATTCTATGCCAATGTTGCTGGAAAGAGAATAGCGTCCGGTAAAACTCAAGTACTTGTTCCAGCTGAAATCTCCAGCACCTCGGCACCCATCACTCATTATTTCTCCCCCTATATCTCCAAGAAGAACCATATGGCATATTCATGTTTTGGCTAATTATCTGTGTGAAGAAACCTGAAGGAAGCACAAGACACAGCTTTATTCAAGTTTCAATCATAGTCTTTATGGTGGCCAATAGATATCTCAGTAAGCAGATGACCCTACAAAAACAGGCATGCTACAAATTGCACGCAAAAAGCCCTGCAATTTAATTTTTATTTTAGTTTCATTATCCAAGACTGTTCTGTAGGACACAACCCGTATGGCTTTGGGGCTATACGCTCTTGATTGTTTGATGTTTTTTTTTTTTTTTTCTGTGTGTGTTTTTGGTGGAGTATGTTTTCTTGTTCAAATACGTCGTCTCATAATTGTTAAAATGAACAAGGGATACTTCTGCCAAATGCTGACAGTGGATACTATTGTTAGTTTTGTTATCATATCTATATTCCTGATGTGATTTTTCAGTTCAGTGTATTGAGAAACAGAGAAGTATGGAATCCATGTGGATGATATCTTGCAAGTGCTATCAAGCATGTTGAAGTTATATGCACAAAAAGGCAATCCAACGCTAAAACAATTCAAAAGGAATTTAGAAAACTACATTGGCTATTTATTTTTAATCTTTCTGACATCATCTTAGGTGCTAAATGGGTAGGATTGAAAGAAAGAAAGGAACAATTTTGCATTATCTGAGAGAAAGGCGAGGCTGCAGGTGGTGAAGGGGAGACGTAAGGCTTCTTTTTGACTTTTTTGTTATTTTTTTTAAGGTTTCCTCATCTGAGTTGTACAAATATAAATAATTCTTTTTATTATCATAAATGTCATGTCTCTATTAGGACAATAGAACTTAAAATCTTAAAAATAGAGGCTTAAATGCTTAATAATCAGAGTATTCTAAAAAAAACTGAGGCCATGTCTCTTGGATTTTGAGGAGGTTGTGTCATTGTGCTATTTAGGAATCTTGGGTTTTCCAAGGAAGTTCGATGACTCTTCTTCCTGTCTTTTAAGCCAGGCATTGCAATCGCAACAGTCCCAATAGAAAATCAAAAGAAACAGAAAATTAATGTGTGTATGTGTGTCAAAATCAAAAGTTAAAAAAAAAAAAAAAAGAAGAAGAAGATTATGTTAATTTGAAATTTGAAATTGAATTGAATGTCTCAGTTAACTGAAAATTTTCATTTGATTTGATTTTTCTAAAATAATTAATTGGATGAAAGTTAAATTTGACAAAAAAAATTTCAAAATTTTTAAGTCTTTATATATAAGATAAATATGCAATTATTTAAAATATAATAATTTTATAATGATGTTTATTTGTTATTCATGGTTTATTAATAATAATTTTTAGTATTATTAGAATAAAAACAAATAATAGATATATAATAATTCTGTTCAATCAGATTAAACACATTTCTTTAATTAAAAACCATAAAGGAATAAAAAATGAATTTATATCAATTCAATTAATCAATTATAAATTTTGATTTAATTTATTTTTGCCGGTTAACTAAATTTTTTTTTTTAAAGAGCCCCTACCGGTTTGGTCCCAGCACTCTCTCTCTCTCTCTCTCTCTCTCTCTCTCTCCCTTTCTCTGTTTTTTTTTTTTTTTTTTTTGTGAAATTTGAGAGTGTGTACCTCACGACACATTATTTGTGGAAGGAAGAGGCTTCCGTGCTCACTCGCTCACTCACTCCCTCGTAAGACCCTACCGACCGACATGTCGTGTGTGCAAAGGCTACCATTTCAATTTTCGGGTTTCGGTGAACCTAAACTGGCCCCACATCACACCAGCACGATTTTGTTTGCGCCCATTACGATCGCTGATTTTTTTTTTTTTCGTTTTTCCTCTCCTCTGAAAGAATTTTTTTTAAAAAAAAAGTTGTACTTACACTTCTACCGTAAAAATTTGTACTCATAAATAATAACAAATAATTTCTTTATTACTAGGCCACAATTTTGATCTATTGACCGAAATTCTAAGTCAACAATCAATCACGTCCACTGCGCCAACGGGGTTTACGACCGGTTATGAAGTTGAACAAGTAAATACTCTCCTGCAGAAGCCATTAGGCATCCGTACATATTGAAATCTTATATATATACACATATTTTCGGTTCCTTAATAACGTATAATTAATTGAACTTAATTTTCCAACAAAACTTTTTGATGGTTAATTGTTTCAAAACTATAGAAAGCGTTAGTGTTCAAAATAATAATAATAATAATAAAAAGAAGAAGAAATAGATAAATAAATAAAGAGTGACTTTGATGCAGACTTCATTGTGCCTGCACGGAAATCAGAGTCTCGAAAATTCGAAGCCAACCAGGTTCAGGGTGGCCTGCCCCGCCCTATAAATGTCCAGTCAGGCATCTCCCTCAACAAATGAAAAAGGGATCGAGCAAAGAAAAAGGTATCCATCCTGGTCCATTAGAGAGATGGCCCTGCGCGTTTGTGTACGTGTGTTCGTTTTTTTATTTTATTATATGACATGGGCTGATGACGATGATTTTGTTTGTGATCAAATATCATTTGTAATGGAACTCAATTGGAAGAAATGAGATGCCTTGTGATCAAGGACGGATTGTTCCTCCGAAAAGTTTTTCTGAATCCGCCACTGTTTAGTTGTGGGGGCGCTTTGTACCCCCATTTCATCTTTTACCATGGCAATTAACATGTTTTTATGTTTTTGAATTTTGCCTAACGAGAGGCACACCGGATTGAAGAGGATGGCCTGGTTTCAATTGGAAGTTCAACGCTATATCCTAATGCTCCTCTTCTTATTCCTGCCGCTTATCGTCATATGGAGGATTTTTCCCCATAGTGGTGGCAACTGGTTACAACCTCAGCATGGTACCATAATTATTGGCTCATTCAGCACCAGGATGCGGATGGTTTCTATGACAACACTGAGGGTGACGGCTTTGATGACAATGATGTCGCTGTTTTGCTGCCAGATGCCCTTGATCTCGATGCTGTGGAGGATTTTTACAGTCTGGAAGCTCTTACAGGAGTTTGTGGAGTCTTGGGAAACTGAAGTAGAAAATATATCATCTGTTTCTGTGCCTGTACCAACCAATGGGCTGCACAGAGATGGTACGACTCATCTCCTTGTTTAATGTTGAAAATGTTACCAACATTAAGATTTTTGAATTTACTGTCCGTAGTGATGTAAATCAGACGATAGAGGTACATAAACAATAAAAAAAAAATAAGAAGTTACAAAAAATTTTAAAATTGAGTTTAAGTTAAAGAATTTTTTTATAACTTTAATTAAATTTTATGAAATGAAATTTTTGTTATTTTAGTATAATTTTATACATTATATATATTTTAAAATTTTTTAATAAGAGACAGAATGTATTATATTTTAACTTAATTAAGAAAATTTTCTTTTAAGGGGCACAGAAATTATACGACTCATCTCCTTGTTTAATGTTGAAAATGTTGCTAACATTAAGATTTTTGAATTTACTATAACTAGATAGTGTACATAAATAAACAAAAAAAAAGGATAAGAAATTATAAAAAATTTTAAAGTCGGGTTCAAGTTAAATGACTTTTTTATAATTTTAATTAAATTTTATGAAACGGAGTTTTCGTTATTTTAGTATAATTTTATATACTATATATATTTTAGAATTTCTTAGTAAAAGACGTATTATATTTTAACCTAATTGAGAGAACTTTTCTTTAAGGTGACTTGTGCCTTTTATTCTTTAGAATTTAATCGTTGTCATTAATTTTCTATTGTTGATTACGCTTTCTCGCTGCATCAGATTGGTATCAGAGCCAGACAATTTCCTGCGAAGATGTCAGTCAATCAAGGTGTAGATGGCGGTCGTGTTCTTAATGGCGTTTAGGATCTGAGAGTCCAACGAGCCGATCAATGAGTTCCTAAGGCAGAATTTAATGCTTTAGATCAAAGAATCCAACGCTTAGAACAACGTTTTAAAGATTTAATTGAGCGCTTTGACTTGATAAATATTAGCGGTAATAAGTTTAGGGCAAGAGATGAGTATGTTAATCCAATTAACAGACCTAGAGCTATTAATAGGATTGCGCAGATATCAGACGATGAATCTGCAGAGGAGAATGGTGAAGTGGAGCCAGCTTATGTGATTAGGTGGATGATGTTAGTACCTAAACAAGAGACAAATACCCAACGACACTAGTTGTTTCGTACCAGGTGCACGATTAGGGGAAAGGTGTTTGACTTGATTGTAGACAGTGAGAGTTGTGAAAACATCATCGGGAGAGAAGTTGTTAAACAGTTACAGTTGTCTGTTGAAAAACATTCATGCCCATACACTATTGGGTAGATTAAGGCAGCCGAGAAGATTGAGGTGAAGGAGAGGTGCAAAGTGTCATTTTCTATAGGGAGGTATCGAGATGAAATCTTCTGTGATATTATTGACATGGATGCATGTCATTTGCTATTCAGGAAACCTTGGCAGTTCGATGTGAATGCCCAACATGCAGGTAAAGAAAATGTTTATAAGTTAGAGAAGGGGGTGTGAAGTATACTTTGTTACCTTTGAAGTTAGAGGGTCGCTCTAGAGCCCACAGGATAGAGGTACGTTCTTTCTAGACTATTGCCCAGTCAGAGAAAGAGATGGTTGAGGATTTGAAAGAGTCAAAGGTGGCTCATGCGCTTATTGTCAAGAATATGATAGTTGGGGATGAAGATGTAAGTGAAGAGGTTCCTGAAGCGGTTAAGGGAGTGTTGGAAAAGTATAGAGATGTGGTTCTTGATGACCTACCTAAAGGATTACCATCCCTGAGGGATATCCAGTATCAAATAGACTTTAGTACCTGGAGCAAGTCTTCCAAATTTACCATATTATAAGATGAATCCTAAGGAAACTGAGGTTCTACAGGAGAAGGTCTAAGAGTTGTTGGATAAGGAGTTCATTCGAGACAGCATGAGTCCTTGTCTTGTATCAACTTTATTGACAGCTAAGAACATAGTAGAGCAGTGCCAAACTATCACTGAAGAGGTAAAAAGGAAAATTGAAATGGCAAATGCAAAATACAAGGCGGCTGCTAATAAACACAGGAAGGAGAAACTATTTGAAGTTGGTGATCAGGTGATGGTGTACATGAGGAAGAAACGCTTTCCTATGAGTAAGTATAGCAAATTACAGTCAAAGAAGTATGGTCCTTATGAAGTTGTGCACAAAATCAATGACAATGCTTATATTGTTAAGTTTCCCGATGATATAAACATCTCCAAGACATTCAATGTAGTTGATTTATCTCTTTTCCATCTAGATGATACGCCTTTATATTTTGAAGAGAATTTGGGGTCGAGTTCTTCTCTGGTGGGAGAGAATGATGTGGACCAGATAACTGAGAAGTACATAGACAAGTAAGAAAAGAATAAGAAGTTGCAAAAAACTTAAAAGTAGGGTTTAAGTTGGCTTTTTTGTAATTTTAATTAAATTTTATGAAACAGAATTTTTCGTAATTTTAGTATAATTTTATACACTATATATATTTTAAATTTTTTAATAAGAGGCAAAATTTATTATATTTTAACCTAATTGAGATTTATATTTTTTATTTTTTAAAATTTAATTATTATCATTAATTTTTTATTGTTGATTAAACTTTTTTCTGCGTCAGGTAACAAGACAAATCAGGATATCCAATTAATATTGGAGACACCACTGGACCATTGTACCAGTTTTTATGAATGAGGTTGTTTCTGATTCTGTATTACATAGGATTTGGAATTGAAGCCGACGCATCAAGGAAGGATAAAGATCATTAAGTTCTACAGAGGAAACAAGTCCAGAAGCCATGAAATATTAATTTCAGTGCTTAAACAAGCCTTGCGGAATGACTTCAAGTTCCTGTTTATCCTTAACCTAACCAGAGTAGTTTCTTTTTATTTTAATAGGTTTTTTCTTTTTCTTTTTCTTTTTTTTTAATTTCTTTATAGAGCAAGGTCGCAGCCGTTGGTCACTCCTTGCTTGTTTAATGCCATCTTCAATTAACCAAAAGGAACTGTCAAGAACATGTAAAAATGGCTAAGAAAAGAAGTGTATTTCTTCTGTGTTATGGCTGATTTTTTTCTCTATGGAAAATGCATGTCGCTAAATCTGTTTGAAAGTTGACGTGTATGAGACGAGCTCTGGTGACAGAAAAAGATCAATCAAAGGCAGTCCGTGGTTTGAACGCGAATTGATGTGAAGAAATTGAAACTTCTCGTGATCTAAGCGTATGTTTTGGTTCGCGAATTCACACCATTAAGGGCCAGGTGTCATGAGCATCCATCCTCTAGCTTTATAGAAAACAGGTGCCACTTTTGCAAAATTTATGGTGTAAATGCTCTAGAAGCTTTGGTACTAATCCAATTCGTTTAGCCTTTGCTTAATCATAGGCTTTCCAAGACGGATGATCAGAATATAAAACAAATTCCTTTTATCGGTCCAGCTACTGTTTAGGTTCTGCAAATTATGTATCCCCCGCTTAATGGTTACTTGTAAAGAACAAGAATTAGCACCAGAGGGGTCCCATTGTTCAGTCAATGATGATGGAGACTAGATTTTTTTTGGGGGGGGGGGGTAGGACGTTGGTGTCGTTTTGGTTTAGATGCAGAGGAGATGAGAAGCAGTGTGCTGTCTGGTGATTGTCATTTTACCGGGGCAATGTTTAATCCAACTGGGGTTTCTTTTGGCTTGAGCGTTTGTCTTTTTTTGGGTGGAACTATGTACGGTGAGAATGAAAAAAATGTAGCAACTGGATGCTTGATTTGATTTGCTCACGGACAAAGCAAGAGATGATCAAGTTAAAAAAGGCTGTTGGCGCGGATAACGATGAAGAAAAGAATTGAAGGGTTCCGTAATGTGATAGGGAACTGTTAGGGGTCGGGGGGCTCTTTTTGCAATCTTTCTCGCTTCTCACAATCCTTTTTATTATCACAACAGATAATTTTTAGATTCCTAATTCTTTTATGATTAGGAGTAGTCGAGGCTTTCTACATGGACGAAGCCTTGTGAAACTTCTCTTATTATTAGGAATAGCCAGACCAATTGTCATAGCAAATACATTCTTTGTTCTTCTTATCCAGATATTAATCTACATAGACTTTTGGGTACATGAATTTTTTAACATAATATTAAAAATGTTATAATTAAATATTTATAAATTCAAATAATATTGTTTTCTCGTGTAATTTAATTGTAAATTAATACTTTCTTTCTACCTACCATTTCCAAATCCGTCAACTTTCTTTCACCTATATGTCCATCGGTTGGTTGAAGCGTGCCTTGCAATTGCTTGCCGGGGGACTACGCATTGTGCACGCGTTATCCACAAGGATGGCTAGGCCATGTAACGTGCCATCTGAGTTCTCCACGCCACATCCACAGCACTCACTCACTCACTCACGCACTGTCTTCCTATTTTAAATCACAAGCCTCCCTCCGCTCACCAAACTCAAAATAAAATAAAATAAAATAAAATAAAAAACTCCAACCGCCATTCCGAGCCTGATCAACCGAAGCATCAAAGCATTGAAAATGCAGAAAATTGGAAAAGTGCAAGGCCAACAACCACCTAATTGGGAGGTTCTTCTTCTAATTGCCAATTACCTTGAACCGAAAGACCTCGCTATTGCCTCTTGTGTTTCCAAGTCCTGGTACGTTTCCATGGTCTCGGACCACATTTGGCAACCCATTTGCACTGCATATTACCCTTCCATTTCCAACCTCATCAAACTGAGTGACTCTTCGCTCCCCTACCACCGTTTATACGCTATCGTCCACGTTGCCGCCGAGAGCCGTGTGAGAACGCCCTTCGGGCCGCGCCTCTCCCTTGACGATCTCATATTTGACTTTCACATATATGTCGTCAGCACCAAGAAGAAGAAGAAGAAGAAGAAGAACAACAACAACAATTTTAACGGTCTGCATCTGGCAAAACCCGTCAAAGAAATCGAGAATCGAGGCCATAATGGGGTGTTCAGGTTCGACATCGATGTGGAAGATTGCGTGCACTTGCTGCCAGAGATGCAGGAACCTGTTAAAATTACGTGGAACGTGGCGTTGAGAGGTTGGAGGGCTGTTTTCACCATGATGGATTCCGAAGGGAAAGTGGGGTCTGCATCACCATTCCCAGCTGCTGGAGGTGCCGTTCAAGAGTGGCTCTCGGAGGAGCTGCCGTCGCCGGGGTGTCGCCTGAGCAACTTCAACGCCACGAGTGGTATTTCAGCAGACGTGAAGTTGGGGCTTTGCAACAATCAAAGCAGTCGTGGTGGTGGTTTTAAGGTTGATAAGATTAGCGTGGGGATGTTAGATACATCAAATTGGAGGTACGTCAGCGTTGATGATGGTCTTAGGTACTTGCAAGAGTTTCTTTTACCATGCAGCTCGTGAGTCATGACTCAGCTCCATGTGTTCCAAATGCCAGAGCAGCTAGCCAGCAATTCGTTTCAATGTATTAATTGGATCCTATGCTGTGCATCAGTTTCTTGACCTATTGAATGGTCGTTCAATCTTTTCAAGCGCTTTGTAATAGCATTAGTCAATAATTGTTTCTTGGTCCCTGAGTTTATCGAAAACAAGTTCAAGACACAAAAGTCCGTGAGCATGTCTTCTTCTTCCTCTTCATTTTTGTTTTTTTTTTTCTTCTTTAAATTCTGTTTTGTAGCCATTAAAACTTGAATTTGTTTTTTTTTTTTTTTTTTTTTAATCTCATCATATCTTCATAAAGTTAAGTATCGAAATATTAACTGTCAGATCTCAATCCTAAACCTTTTAATATTTCTTCATCTTGTAGCGTGTAAAATTCAATATAATCTTCACGTCCATACTTGGGCCCTCTTCATCATCCAAATCTTACCCGATTAACATTCTTCATAATTGCAGATATCCCAGCAACAATAACACTCCTGCCTTAGATTTTTTTTAAAGGTTTTGTCCAGTGGAGGGAATTGACTAATAGTGAGAAGAGATTGGATTCGGGACACCAAGAACTTTGTCGATCATGTCGAAGCTTCGCCAAGCCAAAAAGCAAAAAGCATCATTTTAGACTTTCAGTTTGTAACAGAGTACTTGGGCTGGGGGGGGGGGTGTCAAAGTAGTTAATCCTAGGATTATACATTCAACGAAGCGACGACTTCTGATTTGTTGCAGTACTTGAGAAAACGAAACATCTTGGTCCGGCCGGTCCAGACCTACCAACCCTAAATAAAATATTAATGATCACGTGCGCCGCCCTCTATACTTTTTTTTTTTCGCAATAAAAATTTTTGAACCAATTTTTTGCCATTATCAGTCATTATACTACCAATAGTTTCAAAACTTTATTATTATTTTTATTTAAAATATCATGTGTATTTTATTAATTAATAATTTAACAATAATATGTGCAGTATCTGTTAATTCGTGTAAGCCTTCAGGGATATGACATCGCGAAGTCACAGCCACAGGGTTCGGAGAAGGGTCTGAGAAGAGCCCAAAAACCTTGGAACCCTCTTCTCCTCACGCAGCAATGGATATTCTGCTTTCTCCTGCTACCTTGGTCGCTCTCTCCCTCCCTTTCTTTGCTCTGTATATACATATGCATCTACAAGTACCCAGAAAACGCGATGTTTTGTTTGAGTCCTGGTCTGTTTTTTTTTTTTTGCCTTTTATGGTGTTAGAGGGGGAATCTAACTCCTCCCACATGTCTAGACGACGACCTCAGCACCACTCGACCAAAGGCCGATTGTTGGTCTGGGCTTTTCTGTTAGTTCCTTGCAAGGGTTATTTTTGTTGCACCTCCTCCTATTCATGTCTGCTCGCGTGGAAAATAAAGAAAAGAGTTGTGAGTCTATTCTATGAGGTCTTGGTCCCTTTGTTTTTTTTTTTTTTAATACCACCGGTTTCAGTGGGTGCTTGGTTAACAATATGTGAGAACTTTAGAGAAATGGGTTCTGGATATATGGGATTCCCAAGTACAGCAACTGGACAAAGAAATGGTTTTCATTGGTTTTTTTTTTATAGAATTGATGTTTTCCCCGTTTTGGGTCTTTGGTTCTCGCTAGATGTTTCTGCTCGGTCTGATACTATGCAATTTTGTTTTTTTTTTTTTTCATTCTTTTCATTGGAGAAGCAAAAGGGAAATCTTTAGTTCATATCTGAATTTCTGGTATCTTCTTTATACTAGAAACTTAGTTAGCTGATTTAAGTCCATACTGGTTGGCCAGTGGGCTTGTAATGTGTCATTTAGTTATAACGATGAGAGGGTCCTTGTTTAATTCAATAATTTCTACCACTTAATTGCATATTCCTTCAAGGAAATAAAGAAAATAGATTGTAATGGACATACAGCAGTTTCAGAGTACAATGGAGAGCATTATGGTTTCTTATATGTTTTTCCTTGTAGTTTGTGTAGAGAAAACTCGGTGATGAGATATGCTGCAATTGTTGAGAATGTTGGGTGATAAGTGTATTTCACTGGTCATCAATACAAGCAAAAAGATGGGCAAGTTGGCTTGTTGCGGAAACATTTTCTTAAGTTTGACTCCATGTTTCCTTGACTACATTTGCAGGGTGCAAAGTACATTGTGCTGACTTTATCCTGGTACTTCCAATTTACTGCTGTCTCTGTTTGCAGGGCTGATGCCTCCTATGTTAATTCACTTGAGTACTCCTCCGAAGTGTGGGATATTTGAAGTTTCACACTTCCATAAGAGAGAACATCCACTTTCCATCAAAACCCCATGGAGATTTTCTTGTCAGCCTCCTTATGCTGCTTCACATCACATGGCTAGATGTAGGAATTTTGATTTGCAAGCCAAAGGTAGAACAATTGTTACAATTATGCTACACGCTCATGCTTTTTAAATATAGTTCAGAAAAAATGATGATATAGAATAAGATCTTGATTCGTGGTGTGTGAGAGCCTTTTATGCAATTTGAAAATTCTTTACTGGAATGCCTCAGGTTTTAGGCTTCAAAAGATGCCTCCTCGAATCATTCAGAAAATGGAAAGTCATGTGGTTGTTGAAGATTGCTTTCAAAACTTGCCTCTTTCAACATCATATGAATCAGCCATGGAAGCGCTTACCTCTCTCATTACAAGTAAGAAACGTGGAGACCATGCATCTGTTGGTGGCAAATATGGAAAATTGGACAGGATGCGCATGTATCTTAAGGTATAAGTTGTTAAATTTTCCAATAAAGTGGAAGTGTTTAAAAGTGTATGAGTGAGGGAACCAACCATGCATCTTTCTCAACTGCTATGGTTATTTGTTTCCAGCATTTTCTTCACTTAACGACTCATTATTTATGAAGAGCAAGCTTGTGGTTTGTTTATCTCTTGCAAACCTATTTCCTGGTTACAGAGACATTGATCTAAATGAATTTCATAGTTTTTAAATAGATTATGATACCAGATTGGAGTAGCTTTCCGTTTTGTATTCTTTTCCCTAATTGAAGTCACCTAAAGATTGAAGGAAAGAACTCATGTTTCTTTACAGATACTAGACTTGGAAGAGCGTATTATGGGGCTTAAGATTATCCATGTTGCTGGGACCAAAGGGAAGGTGCTGCCCTGTACTAACATTTACTTTGTATCTTAAACTGATTATATACCTGTATCAACGCCCTCTTTAAGTTGTCATTTTTACCTTATGTTCCACACTTATGGCTGACGTTATAATTTTTTTTTATAATTAGGATTTATAAATATATTATTTTTTAATTTATTATTATGAGAATCAATCCTGCTGTTTGTGATCCTGATCCAGATATGTACTATACTTTTGTCAGTAAATTTAAAAAATAAATAAATAATAAATTGTTCTTGTAAACATAAGAGACCCCAAACGTACATGGTAAACATGAACTAATATGGACACAAGTGTAAAAGAGTTACAACTATTTTTTTTTAGTGGTAAAGAGGCACAGCTTTTTGAATTCAATACTTTAATTTCATTTGTTTTAAAAAAGACAATATCAATCATGCACACACACACATCATTGCCTGCATCTGATTGGATGCTTGACTCCATTATATTAAGTTCTATCTGAGGCTTAGAGAAGCAAGTAATAATATCATAATGAACACTTTTATTAAGTAATTGTATTCTTTCTATGATGGATTTATGTTTCAGGGTTCAACTTGCACATTCTGTGAGGCTGTCTTACGCGAATGCGGTTTTCGAACTGGGCTGTTTACATCTCCTCACCTGATTGATGTGAGGGAAAGATTCCGTATAGATGGGTTAGTGTAAACCTTGCTTCAGCAAATACTACCCTACATCCAGAAAAAAGTAGCAAAAAAGTGTCACTTTCATGCTAAGAACTACAATCCATTATCAGAAGTTGTACTCTGAACAAGAAAACTAATCTTACAAGAGCATATCCCCTAATTATGACATTCATGGTCAGCAAATTGACAGACTAAAAAAGGAATTCATAATATTTAAATGCCATATGAAAATGAGGGAGCCTTTTTTTTCCATAACCATTGAGCTGTCAGATGTGCCTTTTAACTTGTTCAGTCTTTCTTAGTGACAAATATCTTTCTTTGTTTTATCCTTCCCTGGATGTGATGCTTTGGTGATCTCCCATTTCTAATGGTTTTGTTTGACCCTTTCATCTTTAAATTAGAGGTGGACATATAATTTTGTGGGATTTTTGTGTTAGTTTGACAAGGAATGCTGCATCTTTTCTACTGTATGCTGAAAATTGAAATGGTGCTGTGAATTTGGGTTTTCTAAGTTGACTTGGTTAGGTTTGTCTGCCTCTTTAATTGCAAGCAAGTTGCTACCTGACTAAGTTTCATTGGAACACATGAAAGTTCAAATCCATTGAAATTGATCAGATTAAACCTAGCCATTTCCATACTTGTGCTTGTTTCTTCCTCTAAATAAAAACCTTTTCTTGATCAATCATAATCCATCAGTTATCTAGTGTGGTGCCTGACTTTGAGATGCTATTTTAGGTTGGACATATCTGAAGATAAATTTCTACAGTATTTTTGGGATTGTTGGAATCGATTGAAGGTACTATTTCTTGACTTTCTGTGGTCCTCAGTTGTTACTTGAAGAGTAAGAATTACATTTCCTTTTGTTCTAGGTGTTCAACACGATTATTACTTCTTTAAGTGAATGAAGCAGCAATATGATTAGCATTTTAAAGTGGGAGAGAATCTGCACTCAAATTAATAACGAAAAATTGTTCATGTCAGTATTTGCATAAAGTTAATAAATGAGAAAATCGATTTACCTCTGTTATTTTAGCAAATTTTTGTGACGAGATAGAAGTTGGCTGGATATCTAGATTTAACTGCTATAGTTGAAAAGATTAATTGTAGGGACTTGAAGATACTTTGCAAGTCACTTTAATTTTGAAACTTTTGGGTTCTGTGGTGAGTTGCAGATATCTAGATGATTCAGAACTTTGTGCAAAAAGGAAAAATTGCAAAACAGTTGTCACTAGGGCATTTTTTCAATCATACTTGCTCACAGCACAGCTTATGGTTCTCATTGTACCATGTCTGTTATTGAAGGAGCAGTCATCTTAAAATGACTCCCCCAACCAACAGGAAAAAAACATGTACACAGGGATGATAGACACAACACACAGTATTCTACTTTTGGATTTGGGCTGCTAATAGATACCTATGAAATTTGCTACACTTTCTTGGGGCTCATGCCTAAGACTCTTGAAAGAACACTCATAGACTAAACCAAAACTTGCCACTCAACAAAAATTGGGAAATGGAAATACAGATCTCAAATTGGTCCACCTGAACCTGCTGTATGACTTGGAACTACATTGATCGTGAAGCTCACTTTCCTTTGAGCCTTTTCTGCTTGATGCCATTGCCTCTTGAAATTGAACAGCTAAAGGATATATCATGCTATTGAATTAATTACTAGTTGCTTAAGCTTGTCCATTAGTGTTTTTTTGTTTTTTGGCATTTGTTCAAAATTTTTTCTTGAGCATAATATATGAAGCCATGGCAGATTATTTGTCATGCCTTTTTTTAAAATGAAATGAAATGAAATGAAAAGAAAAGAAAAGAAAAGAAATCCCCAACCTAGTTATCATTGTTATGAATTTCCTTCTTATCAATTCTTCTTTTGCTTGTTCACTTAAGTTTGTGTTGTCATGTCTCTTGGTTAGATATGAATTAGGTGTCCACAATGATCAAATTCTTGTAAACTTTACTACTACTAAAATATCTTTTCTCACTAATCTTCATGAAATTTTCAAGCTGAGCATGTCTTGAAGTTTAGTTTGTTTCTTTGGTGGAACAAGTTAACAATCAATAGGTTGAGCTCAATGTGTTGCTGTGCCATTTATAACCTCTATAGTTCAATTGATCTTCATATTTGAGTTGAGTATTCTTGCTGAAGCTGCCAAATTCTGAATTAACCAACATTTTTGTCTGCACAAACTTGCAAACATGAACAAACACTAGGCTGCATCGAATATGCAGAACATTCTTGGTGTCCCTTATTTATAATTGTAGCTCTACTTTCCTTCTTCCATGGGATCTCTACTCCTATTTAGAGTCTGATTTGGACTTCGATGCTGACACCTTTTCCCAATTAAGAGTTATCTCCTACTGCAGTAGTACTGGGTTTTTGTGAAACTACTACATTATCCTTGGACATGTATCAGGGGGGTGATGGGTATTCTAATTTTCCCATTTTCTCCTCTCATAATCTAATTTGTCATCTTTACACTTTTTGGTTAAGAAAGGATTGTTAGAACTGAAACTGTTTTAATATTTCTTTTTTCATTTGCTCAATTAATCTGAAACCTTCCAGTAAAAAAATGGTTGGATTACTTGGAACTGAGTTTTGGGCTTCATTCATAAATCTGGATCTAATTAAAAATATTGTGTGATTCTTCATCATTATGATCACTGTCTAGCAGTGGTTTTGGATGATACTGTTGGAGTTTGACAGATGCCCTCGGAATTGAATGTGCTTTTCTGCTTTCTAATTCCCAATCTTAAAATGGTAATTATTGATCATATGGATTTTATTGTCAGGAACATATAACAGAAGACCTGCCAATGCCCCCACTGTTTCAGTTTCTTACCATCTTGGCATTCAAAATATTTGTTTGCGAACAGGTTAGCTACAGATTCTTTGATATCCATTAAAGCTTGTTATTTTCTGACTTGGCTTTGGAGCAGAAACTAGTTGTATAAGTTGTTTTTGTCTTTTTATATACATATCAGTATGGCTAGGTGAATAACACCTCCAAAATGATAATAGAGCCATCAGTCTTTTGGAAATGCAGAAGACATCATATTGATTATCTTACAACATAAGTGTGTTGTCATTCAGATTTCTGATCAATACATTTGGTCATGTATGGAGGAGCCTTTCTGCTGAAGTAATTTCCAAAGAAAAATGCTAAAGTTGGATTTTACCTGAATTGACCCTGATTCATTAAATGTTCATGCAACAATTATAATTGCCTAGTGTTGGCTATAGATATGGTATCCATAGTATCTATTAGAACCTCTGGAGCCATTAAGCCATGTCCCACACTGATGGTGATTCTCTGTGATTGGCTCTCCTGTCATCAGCATAAGCATCCATCTTTTGTTCAGTATCTTACTGTGTATTGTTATTGTATCTTGACATACTCTCTCTCTCTCTCTCTCTCTCATGTGTGCTCTCATGCATCCTTGTTTTGTTCATCAAGCCATTGGAGACATCCGTCTGAAGTTTAAAAAAAAAAGGAAGAAACCTGTTTATTGGCTTTTTCTTTCTGTTTTGAGGTCAGGCTCTTTTATTTGTATTAATGATGATTTGTTACCTTGGTTTTTCTTTTTCTTTTTTTGTAATTAAGGTTACCTTATTTTTTCATTTCATAAAAAGTTGTGTGGTCAATTTTTGCAATTGTGTGTAAATTTTGCAATTATAAGTTCGTATTTCAATGAGATGTATACATGCAATACCCACATTTAGGAGCTCTATTCCCATCTAAATGTCAATGAGTTATGTATACATGTCATACCCTGTTGTAGGAGTTTTATGTGTTGGCAATTTTCCTTGTCACTGTAGTTAGTGTATGGCCTAGCAATTATCTGCTCTCAACTTCTATGCAGTGAACTCTCATTTGGCATCTTTGTGTATTCCTTATCTTGTCAATTGTGCTTAATGTTTAAACTCTTCCAAAAACAAACTCAATCATTCAATTTTTTTCTTCATGCTACAGGTGGATGTTTCTGTCATTGAAGTGGGTCTTGGAGGAAAAAAGGATTCAACAAATGTGGTACACAGCTTATCCTTGAACTAGTCCTTGCTAGTAGAGGCTTTTTGCAAATTTTAATGTTGCTTTGCTATGGAACAGAATCCAACAGGTACTATAATGAAATTTCGTTGATGGAATTTTTCTGGCAAAACCTTGCAGATCAAGGAGCCTGTTGTGTGTGGCATTACTTCCTTGGGAATGGATCATACAGAGATATTGGGTACACCATTTAGTGAAATCTTATCCATCTCAACAAGATTTCCTTTTATTTATCTATACAATCTTATTTTAAAGATGAATTTATGGTCAGATTGATGATTTTGCACTTTATTGCAGTTGCAAAAAATCATTCATTTTTATTCAAAATTTCCATGATTTATGTGCATTGTGATTATGTCTTTAGTTTTATATTGCCATGTTACTGTGCAGGAAATACGCTTGGTGAAATTGCATCTCACAAGGCTGGAATTTTCAAGGTATGATGTCATATATCAGCGGCTAAACCATCACAAAGTATGGTTTTCTTTGACATTAGTTATTTATAGAGACATTTCTGTTTGATTATTCTAATTGACAGTATTCTTTTTCAAGTATTTTCTGAATTGGGTTGATGTCTTCCCTGCTCCTGAAGCCTCAAATTCCTGCATTTACTGTGTCCCAATGTGCTGAAGCAATGGATGTTCTTCGGGGAAAGGCTGATGAACTGAAGGTAATTGCAGTCCAAAGTTCATTGTTATCAGCTTAGTTTTTGACATCTTACTTTGTGAAATGACTGTCAATTAAATTTTTTCATTTATACATGATCTGGCATTTATCATACTTTTAGCTAGGCACAACTACTTTGTCACTCAGATTTTGCTGAACCATTCCAATCCCTTTTTTGTTCTGATGTTTTGCTACCAGTCTTATTATATTTGTGTACCATCCAAGAATAACCTGTAGCAGGCTCACTTGTTGAATAATTTATATAAACACATTTGCTAATTAGTAAATTATCTTCTTCTAAAAATGCCATGTTCTTAAAACATAATATATATTGTCAACTAGTCATGTTTCAAAGATCAATTGTTAAAGCCTCAAAGGCTTGCGTGAAGTGCACATTAACAGAGAGACTAATGATTTGAAGTGTTGGTTGATCTATTCCCAATGCAGGTTCCCCTGAAAGTAGTTGCACCTCTTGACCATAACAAGTTGAAAGGACTTACACTAAGTTTGTCGGGTGATCATCAGTTAACCAATGCCAGTCTTGCTATTTCTCTATGTAAATGTTGGCTTCAAAGAACAGGAAATTGGAACAAGCAATTCCAAGATGTCAGTTCAATTTGCTTTTATGACTTTTTACGTTTGAAAACTGTATATTATCTACCATCTGTCTTCGTATGGTTCTTTGTCATGTAATGAACTGTATACAATTCCGATTATAGTAAAAATATACTCATTGCTGGATATCAGTTCATTTTGTCAAAATGTCTTCATAAAGTCTTAGAAGCTTGTGTCCTAGTATTGTTCAATTGGTCAAATTGCATGTGCTTCACATCTTTACCTTTGCCCAACTATTATTTATGTATCCTAGTGTCAGTCCAATCAGTTTACTTAGTTGTCAAAAAGCTATCCATTGGGTGATTCTCTCTCTTTCTCTCTCTCTCTCTCTCTCGCTCAGGCTTCTTTCATTGGTTGTCTTTTTAATGCCTATATTTAAGGATATCATACAATTGATTTTCTTTCTTTTTGTCTGCTTCTGGGGCTATATCACAGTTTGTTGACTGGTCAATTGTGGAATGTTAAACAGAATGACTGGGAAGCTAATTTACCAGAGGCATTTGTCAGAGGTCTCTCAACAGCACGACTTGCAGGGAGGGCCCAAACTGTTTGTGCTTCTTCCTCAAAGTCCCACATTTCATCAGATTTAGCTGAAAATTCTTCAGGGGATCTGATTTTCTATCTGGATGGAGCTCACAGTCCAGAGAGCATGGAGGCTTGTGCCAAATGGTTCTGCAGTGCCACTAAAACAGAAAACATGTCACCAGCTATTTTGTCACCGTCTGCGCATGATATTGAAAGGGAAAAGGAAAGGGAAGCTTGGGTAAATGGTTACAACCATCATCAGTGGGGCAGTATTGAAGAGTTTAACAAAATATCAAAGAAGGTGAAAATTCCAACTCATCATGGAGATTCAGTTTGGGACATGATGTTTATTGACATTTTCTTTCTTGCTGTTTCACATACTGTTTATGCTTATTCACGTTTGGATCATTAGCTTCTCACATTTCCATATTTTTATGGTTTAGATTCTTTTGTTTAACTGCATGGAGGTCAGAAATCCTCAAATTTTACTTCCACAGCTGGTTAGTTCATGTGCTTCCTCAGGTATTTCTTCTTTGAAGCTCTTTAATCCTTGAGTTATATTTGTATATCACCCTTCAAAAAGAAGTCATCTCTCTCTCAACTGAACCTTCTGATGGCATGAAATGAAATCGTTGTAATTTCATTCATTGGTTCATGTTGCTGCAACTAAGCATGAGATAAAGATATTGATTATTAAATTGATTTGTTTCTAATAGATCATTTGCTTCTTTTTCCTTGTTTTTTGTTTGTCTTTTCTCTTGTACCTATTCAATTGACATCCTCCTCCTCAGCAGCTGCATCCTTGCAGCCTTCAAATGTTTAGGTGATTCTGTTGTATTGGCGAATGTTGTTCTGATTGCGTAGCAGCCAAGCAGTCATGGAAATCAATTCTTTTCATATTCTGCTTAGTAGCAGCTCATCAATTTCTCTATCAGTTCTGTCTTTGGCTCATCAAAGAATGAAAAGAGTCACAAAGAACTGGAATTTAATATTAGTGCTAAGGTCCAGTGACATGGTGCTTATTTAATGAGGCTGCATATTGGATGAGATAAACTTATTTAATGAGGCTGCATTATGGATGAGATAAACTTATTTAATGAGGCTGTATATTGGAATAAGCATCCTTTGCTCAGGAATGGCACTAGGAAATGCAACTGTACATTTCTTTTCCCCTTTTACTTGTTTCCAATTATCTGCATGGAAACTAACATTGAGGATTTGAAACATTTTTTCTTAGGTACTTACTTCTCTAAGGCCATCTTTGTGCCAAGTATGTCAACATATAACAAGGTCACTTCTGGTACCTCGGTCATTCCTCCAAGTACCCCATACAGGGATTTGTCATGGCAATTCAGTTTGCAGAGACTTTGGGAAAAGATGATCCATGGGATAGGTATAGTTTTGTTGTTGAATGTTTTTGTCCTGGAATCCTAGCATACCTTGATTTACTTATTGTTTCCCATATGAACATGATGAAGTGATGATGTTCAGTTAAAGCTTTTGACCATAATATGATGATGCCCATGCTGAATGTAGCCTGCCTGAATAGCACTCAAGTCCTTCTCTTTCACTCTCGCTCTCTTTTTGCCTCCCTCTCCCTTCTTCCCTCCTCATGCATACTCTTACATTTGTTACATGTTCACGTGTCATAGCAACTTTTAAAGCACAATAGCCAATAATTTTTGAAAGCTGATGTGACTGACCACAGCAGTGTCGTGGGCTATTACAGTGAGTTGTGGTGTTCATATTTGTTGTTTTTAAAAAAATACATAAATAAAACATTGAAGGGCTAACTCATATATACTCTTAGTAAATGCAATTTTAGCTGTTTTTATGACCTTCGTCTTTATTACCTCTCAGTTATGCTATGATGGAAAACTACTGGGTTATTGAGAACCTCTTTTGCTGTCAATGTCCCCGGCAATTTGTGCATCTGAATATTGTTGGGCCAAAGGTTGGAGCTAACAATTATTTTTTTGCTTTCAGAATTAGATTCTTTACCGGACAAGAGTAAGAAGGGGAATGGTACAGATAATCTACCTCCTCATGAATTTCTTTATGAGGATGCTTCTCATTGCAGACCCGCCGACAGACATTTTGCTTGCAGCACTGTGTTCCCTTCACTGCCATTGACAATAAAATGGCTGAGAGATTGTGTTAGAGAAAACCCTTCCCTAAGAGTTCAGGTAAGAATCATGTTCTTGTGTCTTGTATTCAACCGTATGCACGGCTGAACATAATTGTGATTGAGTTGCAAATTTTGGTTATCTAAGGCTGAGACAGAGGTTGGCAAGTAAATTGGAGACTAATCAAGTTTTTATGTTGTTCTTTTGTTAACATGGTTTGGAGGAGTTGTTGAGATTTGTACGGGAAAATAGATTCTGACTCTTGAATAACTTTCTTAAATATACTAAATCGGCCATATGCTTTCAACTTACTCTTGAAGTAGGCTTCTTGTAACTGGATTTTGATTTGGATACATAACAAGTATCCAACTCATCTCTGTAAGCTGAAATACTGGGAAGGACTTTTTAGAAGAGCATCACACGATGCCTTCTATCTCCTCCCCATTGTACCACACCTTAAGACAACCCCATCCCCTCCCTTCCCCTCTCCTACCAAGGTGCCCTCCAAGGTGTTAATAGAAGGGGTCATCTGGGAGTCTCAAGGACAGTTGTGCTAACCAGGGTTCCACTCTTCTTGATGTGGAATTGCAGGTTCTGGTTACTGGGTCATTGCACCTGGTGGGAGATGTGCTGAAGCTATTGAAAAGATAACACAAACACGCAGGCTGTCCAAGATTGCGATTGTCCTTCATTCTTTCACAATTTACTTATTGTGAACTCTTAATTGAGAAATTAGCCAAGATACATGTTGTAATCCCGTGCCTGATTAAACTATGAATGCTTCTCTCTATGTTGTATAGATATTGCTCTCCATTGCACTGCTATTACTTGAAATAATTTTCCTTAGCCATCATTTCTCAAAAGGCTCTAATGCCTTGTATCTGGTGATACAATTTCGAGCTTTTGAATTAACACATATGAATCTTTATTACATTTAGGTATCTCAGTTCAATGCAGTTTTTCTTTGATATTTTGTGTTGGGGACTTTCCTAGAGGAAGCAGTAAGTACAACATTACTCATCGCTGGTTGATGTTCTGTGCTACTTCTAATGTTCCATGCTTTAAAATTAATGTCTGGCAATTCATTAGGATGAAAAAGAATTTCGTAAACGGACATTTAAGGCTATAACGTATTAGTATTATGGAATTGTTGGTTTATTTTAAAACATTAAGGTTAATTGGTTACATTATATTTTATAATTCTGCTTTGTATTATCAAGAATGTTGATCAATAACAGGAAGAAGGATATAAATAGATAATTAAGTAAATACAATAAAGGAAACCAACATAAACCACATAGCAAGCTAAACCCTTATTCCTTGCAGAAACCCTGGGAGAATAAGAATCTTCAAAACAACCCTGGCAAAATCCTTACATGGCGGCAGATTTCAGTCCCCCCGGTAGAGCTCTACTACCACATGTCACGTAAAATGGCGTCATGGGAGACTCTAGAAATGATTAGACACATAATCTTACTTTATTTTCATCAAAAAGTTGTCTGATACATTTATAGGACATACAACCAAGCAACAAAAAGCTTAAAAGAGTTCTCCCATCAAACAAGGTCTTGCTGATTTTGATAAAGTGAAACCAGAAATTTAGCATTAAAGTTATCGGATTATGTGTTCTTAATTTACTAATTATGATTTCAATTTAATATTTTGCTCTCAATTTATCAAAAAATTCATCAAATCATAATAAACTATATAATATATGATGACTCTTTCTGTATAATCACTAGCAGAAGTATCCCAAAAAAAAAAAAGTATGGACGAGTGCTCCCATATCTTGATGGTGTCACTGATCATGCCTCCGAGACATACTCGGAATACTTTAACCATATTTTGATGAAAACTCAAAAAGGATAAAATGCTACTTTTACAACAATGGTGCTCGAATTCGATATTAAAAAGGAAGGAAAAAAAAGAAAAATAATTTTAAATATTATGGATTTTTTAAATTTATTATAAAAATATTATCTTTATTAGGATATATAAATTTTCACAAATAAAATTATTTAATGAAATAAAAGAAATATTTTGTAATAAATTAATAAAACTTTTTTTTTTATAATATGTAGTATTATTATTCAAGAGATTTTTAGATAAAAATAAAAGAATTACAAAAGAAAATGAAAGGAAACTAAGTAAGGATGCACGCTGCTAAATTTTCATATTATATTGTATAAGAAAAAGAAAATTTTAGATTATATAAACGTAGAAATTGCACAGCTTAATATTTGTCTTTGGTATGGCCGGTGACATATTTTATTAAATTTGTGCAAAGCTTGCCATTCATTAACGCTAAAATTCCCATCGTCACCCAAGCAATTTGCTTGGTAGCCTAGCCTGGTAGGTAGGGTGCATTTTGGTTAAAGGGTGCACAAAGCCCAGTCAGACTCGCAACACAATCTCAATTTGAAGAATTTAAAGCAGAAAACTATCCGAATAAGGCACTATAATCAAGAATTTTATTTATTTATTTATTTATTTTAATTCCCTTCTGAAACATTTAACCGTAAAATCGTGAACTTGAAAGAAGGAACAAAAGTGAAGAAGAAACCGAAGGACGACAATAACTATACAGAACAACGACAAAAAAAAACGGCTCTCGGCATCTGTGGCAGGACCCCACTGTACTTCCAAACTTGGTTAAAGGCACTTTCAGTTTCAACTCTCCACTTTCGGGTCTTCTCTCTCTCTCTCTCTCTCTCTCTAGCTAGCCATCGCAAGCCTACCCATAAGGCTATAAGTCAATAAATCAACGTGACCCACAAGCTTTTACATTGGTTTCTATATCTAGGCACACACACGCACGCACACATAGTTATATATTTGCAGGCCCCTGTTTCTTGGTTACGAGGTGGCATGGCTGGTGGTTCGAGCCGACCCGCCTTCTCCTCCGTCTCTCAACATTCGTCTGCTCATCAGGCATTCACTTCCCGTGTCCTCTGCCTTGTTACTCTCCTTCCTCTGTCTCTTGCCGGTTTCGCCTTTGTTCTCCATTGGCGTGACGGGCTTACCGACCCCATTTCACTCCAGTCCCATGATGATGGTGACCAACACCTCCGCTTCCCCAGGATGGCGGCGACCACTGAGGCTGGAACTGAGATCCTGACAGCTGTCGCCTCTAATGCGAGTTCTGGATGTGATCACCTCCTGGGTCGGATCCATTCTCCGTCATTTCCTTATTTCAGGGACTGGAAGTTCGATTTCGACAAGGATTGGAAGCCCAAGGTCCGCTACACTTACGTTGGTGTCTTTTATTTTTTGGTTTTAAAGTAAAATTATGCATGTGTATATACTGAGGACCAAGCGTTATTTTTGTACTTTTGAATTGGATTGGCTTTGGCTGATTGGTTTTACTTTTGCAATCTTGTTAGCTGCTATAAAAATTTGATCATTGCCATCGTTCCGAGCAGGAACAAAAACAAAAAAAAAAAAAAAAAGGGAAAGCAAAATTAAAATGAGAGAAAACAAAAGGACGTTTTCGTTCATTATATAACATTTTTTGTTGTCTAATTTTTGTTAGTTTGGTATAAGTTTACCTTTAACTTGGAGAAGATCAACCATTTAGCTTGGATGGAATTGTATGGGCTTGGACCATTTTATTGCTATGGCTAAAGCTATTTCAGAGAACAGTATATATAGCTCCATCAGCAAAGAATAATATAAAACATGCTGGTTGGCCTTTTTTTTTATTTATTTTTTTAATTTTGTTCTTTGTTTAACTAAGATCGACTTCCATAAATGTTGTTTGCTTCTGATTGCTTAAGCCATGCATATTTTTATCTTTTTCTCTCAAAGTATTTGTATCTCTTGTTGTTGTTTCTTCCATGTGAGCAATTTGAATTGTGCCTGTGTTTCATATTACAGTAGTAATTACATGTATTATGTAATGGGTGTATTTGATTTGGAAAATAAAACTTGAATATATTGACTTTTTTGCTGTCTGATAATTTTCCTGCACAGCAGATATGTATCACTACAAGCACTTCTGCTGGCCTGGAACAGGTTTTGCCATGGATATTTTATCACAAGGCAATTGGAGTTTCTACCTTTTTCCTTTTTTTGGAGGGCAGGGCTGCTTCACCTAGTGTGTCTAAAGTCTTGGAAACAATTCCGGTAAATCTTCCTAACCTTCTGCTCCTTCTCCTTCGTCATGCAATGTTGTACAACCCAATTGTACCACTGCATGGTTTCAACAGCACAGTTCGACTTCTTTGACTTTGGTGTTTGAAAATCCCCGCAGTTTTCATTTTGATGGGTTCACATGCATTCTGCAGGGTGTGTCAGTTATATACAGAACAAAAGAGTTAGAGGAACAACAAGCTAAAAGGTCAATAAACTGAGCTAAGTGCATTTTGATCTGATATTTTCCACGTCATTGGCACACTGGCAATATGTAGTACAATCATGCAACATTTCTCTCTGTGAGCCGAACATTGTAGCTTCTTAAAATTTATATTCGTGAGGATTTCTACAAGTCATCCTCTTGGAGCTGCTGATATAAAAGAAGCAAATATTTGAGGACTAATTCTTGATCCTGAATGGAAGAATTTCTCTAAATGGTTGGCCTATGTGGAAAAGAATGATGGTAACAGTTGTGAGCTTTGACATACTTTGGCATCCAAAGAGAATTCTCCAACAGGCATAGTTCTTTTCTGGGTCCTTCAATACTGAGATGTTGCAGCTCTAATGAGGATATGATGTTTCAGCCACGATTGTTAGGAAATATAAACTACATTTATCGAGTAATGGATTGTTTTATATTCATAATTGTCTTTATATACAACATTTAGGGTTTTCATATGGACTCTAGATTTCTCTAACTTGATGTTAGATTGAAGTTAGTTCCCTTATACTGCTGGTTGAAGTAAAGTGTACTGTTGTATTATATGAATGGACTCACTTTCTTTTGCATTCATCCTTCTTGTTTGCTCCACCACATGGATTTTTTCAAAGCATTTTTTTGCCTCGTGGATGGCCCTGATTAGGCTTTAACATGTACTAGTAGGGCCTAGTACATGTGTCATGCCAAACTTGGTTTACTCAGCTCTCAGTCTGATACCTTATAGCAGGTCAGTACAGATAGGGGGATTATGAACTATAATTCCTTGTTGATAAGGTATAGATTCCTGAACTGATTTATGATGCCTGGGTGCCAGTCCACTCCAAAAAATAGATAGTGAAATTTGATGGGTTTCAATAAAATTTTCGGATTGAACAGTTTAGTCCATTTGCATGATCTGATGGAGCAGTTTCAAGATTATCTAGATGCTTTTTATACCATATCTCAGCGACACTTTCTTCGTCTGTGAATGTTTCTGTTCACACAGATCTTATTAAATTTGACTTAATATTGTGTTCCTTGTGCTATGATTTTGGAAATTAGCCGCATTTGGAATGAGACTTGGTTGGCAAGTTTCTTCTACAAGCCTTGTAATTACGAGTTATTCGTGAAGCAATCCCTCAATATGGAAATGGCCATTGTCATGGCAAGGGTATGGATATTATTATTATGTTTTAAAGAACAGCACAACACCACAGGCTACTTTATCATTGCAATTTGTCAAGGCCAGCCTTCTTTTGTTTATCTGTTTGTGTTTATAATTCATTTCTAGGAGGCCAGCATGGATTGGATATTCCACCTTGACACTGATGAATTGGTACACCCTGCTGGTGCTCGTGAATATTCTTTGAGGCAATTGCTGTTAGATGTGCCTAAAGATGTTGATTTGGTCATATTTCCAAATTATGTGAGTAGAACTGCGTCCATAAAATTCAGAGGTTATGTCATCCATATTTGGGTGTCAGAGAAGCCCATTGGTCATATTGTGGATTTCTTGATTATTTTGCTTTATTTCATTCTCCATTTTATTGATCTTCTAGATAGGTAATGGGGCATGCCTTGTTTCAGGAGAGTAGTGTTGAGAGAGCAGACATCAAAGAACCTTTCAGTGAGGTATTCTTCTCTTGGATGCCCTTTCTCCTACACCTTGCAGACGTAGCGAGTGATTTTTTGGATAGAAAGTTGAATTGATTTGTAAAGGCTAGAGCCTCCTTTGTTATTATTGACCTTGTTTTTCTCCTGTTTTCAACATTTCAAAATTGCTTGTTTTCCCCTTAGATTTCTAGTATTTCTGATGATACACTTAAGATAAGGCCTAAGAGGACCAGATCAAAGCTTTCTGCCAGAGTACTGGTAATAGCATGTTGACTGGAGCATGGGTGAAAAGTTTGTTAAGTGGGACAATGTGAGAAGGCAAAAGTGACTTGTGAAGGGTATATTTGTGATAGTGAGGTTGAGCACAAATTGAGACAAAAGATGAGAAGTGGGAATGACAATGACAAATGATAGCAACATCAGTAGACGAGTGGCTGCAACAAACAATGGTGCCATTGGTGGTGACAAAAGGATATTTTCAGCTTCAAGGTGATTAGTTGCTGCAAGCTTAGATAGTCACAGCCAGCAGTCTCATCATTAGTGGCAACAATGGTTGTTGGTGGTGGAATCAATTGCCAAGAGCAGTGCCAATAAGAAAGTGGGTGGACAGGAGTATGAAAGAGGGATGGGGTAGGATGCTGATAGGAAACAACAAACAGTTAAGAGAATCCACAAAAAGTATTCAATTGAAAAATAAACAAAATAGAATGTGGCCATGATGCCAAACAGCCCCTTAGTTCATGGAATGCCTTTTGATTTGGATTTGATGCAGCTGTCCATAATTTTCAGTTTTTCTAATGAGATATTGTTCAAACTGTGGTCTATACAGAGGTGCACATATAGCATATTGAGATACGGCTAGGATCTCATTGGTTGCAACAAACATGTAGTTTTTGTTGGATGGGATATAAGCATCCATATGCTAGGCATATTCATGCCCATTTGTTTTCCACTAACATCGTTGCATCTTGTGTTAGTGTAGGTCTCGATGTTCAAGAAGAACTACGATCATCTTCCCAAGGATGTCTACTTTGGCAATTATAAAGAAGCAACGCGTGGTAATCCAAATTACTTTCTTACGTATGGAAATGGGAAGTCTGCTGCCCGTGTCCAAGATCATCTTCGTCCCAATGGTGCACACAGATGGCATAACTATAAGAAGTTTCCAAAGTACGGTTATTTTAGTAACTCAATTGTTTCACCTTGAATGTTTAGTTGTTCCTGTATTCATGTTTTTCTGAATGCGCACTTAATTATGATATGCTATGTGATGGGGCTTCTTAATTTATTACCTTGCCTACTTATTTCCTTTATCATTCTGACTTAGTGTCCTCAAAGTTGTACTTGAAGGTTGAACTTACTCTTTTATTTATTGGTAAGCACTTGAATTTGCTTTGTGTTTACATTGTCAGTGAGCTGAAATTGGATGAGGCTGCTGTCTTGCACTATACATATACAAAGTTCTCTGATTTGACATCAAGACGTAATCGATGTGGATGCAAGCCTACAAAGGTGGATGTCAAAAGATGCTTCATGTTGGAATTTGACAGAGATGTAAGTTCACCGATGCTTTTTCTGTATCATATGCTTTGAATTGGTTATGTAATTCCTATTTAGGTGGTGACCCTTTTGGTGTTTTTCGAAGGCATGTTTGAAATGCATTGGTTTTATGAACCTGAGCTAGGTTATTTATGAACCTTTTTACAGGGGGTTGTTATTAGTATTAGGCATAGGCTTTTTTTTCTTTTTCTTTTTCTTTTTTTTTTTCACTGTGGGACATGTTATGTTGAATCTCAATTGAAAGGTTATTTAATTTATTCGGGGATGATTTGAAAATTTCATTATATATCCTAAAGCCCGTTAGGCTGTGGTGAAAGGCTAGGAACAGGTACAGTGAGAACCTCGCATGTGTGTGCAAGATACATTTTGCAATATTGTGCTCACTGCAGCATCCTTCTTGCACTATGAGCAGGCATTCATAATTGCCTCAACTGCAACGGAGGAGGAAATGCTTCACTGGTAATAAGCATACTTAAAATAGCTATCTTTTTTTTTTTTTTTTCTGTTGATTATATTTTAACATGGTCGTTAAGGACTAAGTAGCTTCAGAGGTTTGATCTGCATTAAATGTCTAACCTTTATCAACATTGCAAACGAGGATGTCAGCCCTATGTAATCAAGCTCTTACCTGCAAATCCGACGATTAAACAGTGGTTGCATATTTAAATGCTTGATAGAGCTCGAGAAGTTATTCAAATTTGGATCATCCTCTGGATTAAAAATAATTGCTCATAATATGCAATTCTCATTGGATTAGGTATCAAGAACATGTAGTATGGACTGATGAAATACTGAAACTGAAACTCATGAAGAAGGGTATCTTGACTCGCATTCATACTCCCATGGTGAGTTTCAGCTGCTCCTAGCTTTTGGTTGACATCTCCTTTCTGGTTTCTATTTCACCCCAGGGTTTGGATGCATGTGTGCGCTTGATTTTAATGGTCCTACTCTTCAAATCTTTCGTGATTTTCTTCCGTCAGGTCATTGTCCAAGGACTAAGGGAATCCGGCGTCTTTAGAAGTGTAATAGCATCATCAGCACCGGCGTCCGTTGAAAATAACTCTTCCAGTGCTGGAAAATCTGGACAGATGTATTCAAGAAAGATTGGTCACGGAACTGAAAGGAAGATCTTGCAGATGGCAGCCGAGAATGGTTCATTCCCCTCAGCAATTCCACCACAGTCTCCTCCTGCCATGGAGTATATGCATTTTTCTCACAAAAACTCAAATACATCGCGTTCACATTTGAAGTGATTTCATCCTTGCCATCAGAATTCATTATCAACCGGGGTTGCCAATCACTAACCAACAATTGACAGAGTAAAATTTCACTGAACGCTTCCTAACTTTCTGTTCTTTTCTTTGGGGTGTCTTGGTCAGTTGCGGAGAAGAGTAATACAGACACCTATGCAAGGAAAGTAGAGAACTTGGAAAGCTAACTAAAAGCATGACATCTACTCTCCTTCAACTGACCAAGCCTCTACTTTCCAAGTTAGCTTTCCAAGAGTGACATCACCCTTTTGTGCAAAAATAATATGATCAAAGATTGGTGATGGATTGTGAACAAGCCTTTGGGCTCTCATTAAGTAGGATTTAGAGTGCAATGCACCTCTTTCGCATAATCCAAAGGACCCCGAAAATCTCCTCATCAAAATTAGTGACTATTTCACAGTTATAAATTTTTATTTAAAAAAAAAAAAGAAAGAAAGAAAATGATGATGATGTTCTTGATGGTAGTATTATGTTATGTTATGGTGGGAGAATTATGATGACGACGACGATCATGAATCATGATATGCCATAACATTATAACACTCTGTTATGTGCGTGGAGAGTTTAATGCATCAACTAATCAATATACACATGCATATTTTAAAATGATGGTGTGGAGTAATGACTGAGATTTGATTATAGGACAAATAATTAATAAATCAGTTCTTTTATGTGCAAACGGGTCGGGTCCCTAAAATTAAAATTCAATAATATGAATTGTTTTTCTCTTATAATCATAACTTTCTATTTATATTCATCAAAATAAATTGTACAAAATTATGTATGAATTCCATACAAAATATTGATAATTTCATACGTTTTGAATAAAATACACTTAATTTCAACTAAAATAATATGAACTGTATTAAAATTTTATATCTGCTTTTACTTTGTAATTTTTGTAATCTATATAATAGCACTAACACCATTTTTTCACCCCTAAAAAAATCATGAAAGCAAGCATATTATATTTATATATATATATATATATATAATTTTTTAACTGTTTTATGAAAAAAAAATTTATTAAATAAATTAAATCAGTGTATAGATAAATAAATTCAATTACGAATTATTCTTAAAATTGTGTAATAATCGGATGCACTTTTAATTTACTTAAGTGTTGACGTGACTGAAAGCATTTCAATCAATCGATCAATCAAATCCAAAGAAATGAAAGGCGAAGCTCTGCAATTAGTTTTGAGGAATTTCGTCAATCTCTCTTCCTCCGGGACCAGGTTCTCTCCTTCCTCTTTAGCCCTCCTGTCCTTTTTTTTTTTTTTTTTTGCTTTTTTATAGGCCTTGTAGGTTCAGAGAAAACATGAAGACGACGCAAATAAGGAAAATTGATGCCATACGAGGAATTTTGAAATTTTCAAAAAAAAAGAAAAGAAGTGGGCTTGTCTCTTCTTTCCCATAACTGTGGAAAATGCCAGAACTTTTTTTTTTCTTTCCTGAGTAAATAGTATTAGCATTCCTGTCTTTGTTTGATAACCTTGCTCTGTGTGTGTGTGTGTGTGTGTGTGTGTGTGTGTGTGTTATGAAATGAGAAGGGTATAAGTAACTGAAGGGGAATGTATTAGCATTGCAGCAGGACCAAGGAAGTTTAGGATCCCATCCTTGGTATCTTTGAGAGTGTGCTCCATGACTTCCAAACGCCTTCTTTCCAACTCATCATCACCACCCAAATCAGCAACTGTTGAGAGCAAGAATCGTAAGAAATTGGAAGTTCCTATGGAAGCAAGCCTTGATTCGGAGAAAACGGTTGTCATGGTTAGCTCTTTTTCTATCCGTTTTTAGGCTTTGAAGTGAATTTTCGTACTGAAAATTGATGAACTTTTTGATAAACAGGAAAGTCATTGGAAAATCCATTCGGCTGAAATTCAAGGCATCAAGGATGATCCTGGGAAAATTGAGGCCATGACGGTTCAAGAGTTGAAAAATATGCTCAGGTAAGTTAAAATTTCTGATTCTTAACCACGCATAATTCCAGCTCTTTTCAATACATTATTTATTATTGGTAGTATTATTATTTTTTGTGGCTGTAATTGTTTGGTTGTCTAGTTAATAACTGAAGAAGAAAGACTGGTTTTTTAATGTCCATTGAATTTCTTATTCCCTGTGGCTTTGTTACAGTTGACTTGACTGGGTTAAATTCTTGTGGTTGTAGGTCCAAAGATAATTTCATAAAGTTCTATGGCTGTTGTTTTCATCTTTTAGGATTGATTTTTGTCTACCATGGAGCTTGCAATTGTATCTCTCATAATCATAAAGTCTTTATGATTGTTTAAAATTTCAGAAATGTTGGAGTCCCTGCTAAAGGTCGTAAAATGGAGCTTGTATCTGCTTTGAAGAGTTTTGTTGATGAGCAATTAACTGGTAACTGATATACTTCTTAAAAATAAGTTTTTATCTTTTCTGACTTTGCAAAATTATTGCTAAGATGGAAAAGATTTCTCAAACTATAATGGTACAATGCATGTTGGCCATTTCTAAGTTCCTCTCAATCTTACAGACAAAGGTTCTCAGGAAGTAGAAGAACAAGCCGCTTCCATCAGTGGTGAAAACATTTCAATGCAAAAAAAGGATAAAAAAGCATCTAACGAAAACTATATTCTCTGCAATGATACTGTTGGGAGAAAGAGAAGAACAAAAAAATCCCTTGCTGAGAAGGCTCCAATCAAAACTGATGAGGTTTCAGGTATGATAAAATGCTTCTGAGTCTCTCTGTTATTGTTCATGCACTTGCACCATTTTCATCTCAAGCATTTCCTTTTTCATTTGTCCCCATGCTTGTTCCTTGAGTGCTAAGTTTCAGTTACTGTTGAGTACACCCAAACATTTTTCTGTGTCATGTTTAAATGTTGTTAGTTGGGAAGCCTTCCCATGCAAGAAGAAAAGTAGGTTCTGGTACAAGCAATGGAGATGCCAAGGCTGATCATCTACTTGCGTTTCCTCATGCTGAACCTTGGACATTTCTGGCCCACAAGAAACCTCAGCAAGGATGGATCCCGTATAACCCTAGAATCATGAGGCCTCTGCCTCCCACTGGAGACACAATGTTTGTGAAGCTAATGTCTTGGAATGTCAATGGTCTAAGAGCATTATTAAATTCGGAAGCATTCTCTGCCCTTGAACTTGCCCAAAGGGAAAATTTCGATGTGCTGTGCTTGCAAGAGACCAAACTGCAGGCAAGATACTATAGCTTATTTTGTTTAACCATTTTCCCCTCTTTTTAAATGGAATTTTTCCTTTTTCTGGGTATCTTCAATTGCTGAAGCAAGTTTACCAATGTCTAATCATATCAGAATTCTAGCATTGATTTGATAAAATTAGCAATGCCTTAATTGCCTCTGTTAATTTTTCCAATAGGAGAAAGATGTAGAGTCTATTACCCAGCGTCTGATGGATGGCTATGAGCATTGTTTCTGGACATGCAGCCTTTCGAAACTTGGTTATTCTGGCACAGCAATTATCTCTCGGGTATGCTTCTCCTCCTCTCATGGTACAGTCAGCTAATGTCTTGGCTACCTTTTTCTTTTATTTTTTTCCCCTAGTGGAAGATTTGGGTGCATTTTTACGTTATGCTCATCAGAAAAAGGGCTTACGAATAACATTAATGCTATATTTCCTTGGTGGGAAGTGGTGACATTCTTATCAATCTTTGGTGATATGTTGAACCCATTGTGGCTGATTTGTTGAGATAATCTTCATCAACTGAATAGTATGGTCCAGTGTGATTTTGGAGACAATTGCAAATGGGGTAGGACATCAACCTTGCTTGCCCTTTATGTGTATTTATGATTATTTCATGTGGTGGAACAATGACATTATTGACAAAGAGTCTATAAAGATATAATTATGACCTTTAGCTATAGGGTATGTGGGCATGTTGAAGAGAGTTATATACATCTATCATTTCATACTCATTATTATGTTTTTTATACCATATTTGATAGAGTTGATTCCAGGATCCATTCTGTCATGATTCATGTGGAATGCTGTAACTGTGCTGACCAAGTTGTTTGTTTATGTGAGACAGATAAAGCCACTTTCAGTCAAATATGGTCTTGGGCTAGTGGATCACGACAGTGAGGGACGAATTGTGACGGCTGAGTTTGATTCATTTTATTTATTAAGTGTATATGTTCCTAACTCTGGTGAAGGCTTGAGAAGACTGGTAACTTACTACTATAGTGATCATTATACAATATCACCAAACAATACTATGTTATGTGCTTGTCATAATTCTTAGATCTATAGTGGACTTTTTGTTGGGCTTAATTGTATGTTTTCAATTTCAGTCATACAGGACTACAGAATGGGACCCATCTCTAAGCAATTACATGAAAGTAAGGTTTTCTTTCCTTGTTTTGTTTTTTTTTTTTAATTTTCCAAATTTTTTACTTTAATCTTACCCTTTCATTTTTTAATTTTTTTACATGATCATCATATTCCTTCTTACATGTCATCTCTCATACTGTGTTTACCTAATTTTTTTAGTTTTTTTTCTCTTTTTTCTTTTTTATGGGAGGTGGGGTGGGGGCAGGAATTTGGACATATTGGTGGGTGTACATTCTTTTTCAGTTAATATATTTTGTTTTAGGATGACTCAGTGTCACGCCACTTCTATGGTAGGGACTGACTGCATATTTTGCTTTGCATGCATGATGCAGAAACTGGAAAAGTCAAAGCCTGTCATTTTGACTGGTGATCTCAATTGTGCTCATCAGGAGATAGATATTTACAATCCTGAAGTAAGTGATTTCAATTCCCTGTTTTAGAGCTAATAATTGAATGTCAGACAATGTACTATCAAGCCATAAATTTAGTTGTGGTAAAAAGTGCTGCTTGTTTTATTTGCCATTTTGAGATCATCATTATGAGATATTATATATTTTGATTTGGCTTGCATATGGAACAGCTCTAAGACAGATTTTAATTTAAAGGGTATAATTTTGTTGTTATCTCTTAATTTCCATGTCTTAAGGGCTTTAAGAAGTTGGAAACTGGACTTGAAGCATCAGAATAGAATTTCTTTTAATTGACTTCACACACCCATTGGTAATGAAAGACCGTGACTGACACGAATGGGAGGACCACATTCCCACGCCCACCGACCTCCTTTCTGGAAAACCGGCTCCAAGTCTTTTGCATTATGCTTTCTAACCATTTTATCAATTTCTAGGGGAATAGAAGAAGTGCTGGGTTTACGGCTGAAGAAAGGGAATCATTTGCCACAAATTTCTTGTCAAGGGGATTTGTGGATACTTTCAGAAGGCAACATCCGAATGTTGTTGGCTATACATATTGGGGTTATAGGCATGGGGCGCGGAAAACTAACAAAGGTACCTCGCCCTTTAAATTCTCCAACTGGGATTCCAATATGCATCTACCATCCAAATTTCACTTTCCAAGATAACTTTTCAAGGGAAAATAATGATTATGACAATGGGAGCAAATGATAGTTTGATTTTTTCAGTTTATTTAAGAAACAGTATGGCTGAATGTGTTTGATGTGGCATCTTTGAATTTCCCAAGAATGAGAAGATAAAGATAATTGAACAATAAACCTCTCCGTTTTTGAGTATTCGTATTTGATTTCAAAATTTTAAACAGGTTGGCGACTTGACTACTTCCTTGTATCAGAACGCATTGCGGATGATGTTCATGACTCGTACATTATCCCTGATGTTTTTGGTAGTGATCATTGCCCCATCGGCCTTATCCTCAAGCTCTAAACTTTTGCTAGGAGTAACCGGACAGAGGGAACACCGCTTGGCCAAATGACGCACCCAAATTGGCAGCATGGAGTGTGGAGTGTATTCGCCATTTTAGCTGTTTCTTTATGAATGCTTATTTTTGGCCATTTGTTGTTCTATACTGAAATGATGTCTTTCAGCAAGGAGGAAATTTTGCATAACCCTCACACATTGTGCGGATTGGAAGGAATGGGAGCCTTAAAAAAAAAAAGCCATTGGTAATGTTACAAATGAGCCCTTTGTTTTTTTGTTTTTTTTTTTTTTTGGTTGCCTTCAATAAATTGAAGGGGACGAAATTTGTTTGCAAGTCAATGTAAGTATCTTTTTAGTAATTGTTTTTAAAGTTTTGAAAAAATAAAAATAAAATCAGAATTTTTTTTTATATAATTAAGTTGTACTTATTTTATGTAAAAATGAAGATTAATATTTTAAAAAATTATTAAGTTTATGATACACATTTAACTTTTTTAACTGTATTAAATAAAATATTGTTTCTCACAGGTTTAAGTTATGTTTTTGGTAAGTATAAATGTTATAGTTTATTAGAGGATAATAAAGTTGCGATTGATTGAAAACATAAGTTTCAAATTATATGAACAATTTCAAGTACGCCTGGTGTCAGTGCTGAGATGGTAGCCAGTCCGATATTTTTGACAAGAACAAGATGTTCAAATTCACATTTCACTCATACGTGGTTATGAGTGGCTCATCCTGCCATTGTCGTGTGTATAAAAAAAAAGGGTCAATAATATATGTTAAATACAAATTACTATGTGGGGAGTTTTTTTTTTTTTTTTATAAATATTTTTAGGGGTACTTTTCAATCGAAAAATGAGTGAAAATTACTTCTTTACTTTTTCTAGTAAATGATAAAATAATTATATATTACTTCTTTTTATATCCTAACATTTATTATTATTATTTTCAAATTGTTCTTCTTTCTGCCAAGGGTATAATCCATTGAAAATGCTCTTGTTTACGTGGCAGGGTGATTCATTTGCACGTGGCAGGATTTCATTAGTCAATGACGCCAAGGGGAAAGCGCAAGCCAATAAACCCACGCGCCCTCAGAGGCAGAGACGACGGAGAGAGAGAGAGAGAGAGCGAGAGAGAGATGGCAGCTCGCAGGAGAGTCTCAGGGGCAACAGACACAAACGCGACAGCAAAAGTCGAAGACAAAAACGAGCTGAAACCCGAACCCCTTAATTCAATCACAGACCCACCAATCGCACCTCCAAAAACAGCTTTTATTTTAAAGCTTTCTCTTTTGCTCCTGACCCCTTACTTTTATTTGCTCCTTTTCCACCACGATATTCACCGTGACCTCAAAAGATCGATCCTTATCAATGCTGCGCTTAGTCTCGCTGGATTCTTCTTGACTGTCAAGATGATCCCCCTTGCTTCCAGATACGTTTTGAGGAGGAATCTGTTTGGCTTTGATATTAATAAGAAGGGCACCCCTCAAGGCACTGTTAAAGTGTGAGTTTTTTCTCTCTCTCTCTTTGTTTTTTCCTCCCTTACTTTTCTTTTCTTGATTTCTTCATGTGCTCTCGATTTTTGTTCGGTTTTATGAGGTGGGTCGATGTTGAATTTGCATAGTTTTATGCAAGGCGAATTTGTTGGGTTGGATTTTCCTTTTGGTGCCGAAAATAGGTGAACTGGGTGTCTTTTAGATTTGGTTTCTGTTGGAAATCGATGAGTGCGTGTACTTTTCATTAGCTATATATTGGTTAAAATTCATATTACATAGGTGAGTTCAACTATTTTGATGCGGAACTTGTTTACGCCTGTTTTGGTCAACGCACATAGATTTTATTTGACCCGAAAATCAGTCTTTATAGAGTTTGTAATGGCTATCCAATAGAATCATGAAAGCATGCAGCTTGTTTGGTGTCTAAGGTCAAACTGTCAAAGGTTTTTTTTATTTAAATATTTCTCCTTTGTTTGCTTTCTGCTCGTTCCCGTAGCAATGGATCAAAGTAATGAAACTGGTATGTGTGCTTATTATGCTGTTATTTGCTGGAAAGCGGTCAGCTTTCTTGTTTATACATTCTGCTATCCTTAATTTTACATGTTTTCGTGTTAATTGGCTAGGTCTTTGTTATCAGCTGTCATGCTAAGATTAAACCTTTTGATTGCAATCCTCGTGACCGAATATTTCTTTCATACATTGTTTCATCTTTAACCTTGTCAAACAGTATCTTAACCTCTCTATGTAGCTTGTGGGTTGAACAGTTGGACATTGGTGGCAATAGTTCTGAACAAGAAGAGCAAATTTTTTGTTGGCAATGGTTCTGAAATGGAAAATCAAAAGTTTTGTTTGAGGGAATTTGTTTATTTCCCAATCAGTGCTTGCCCAACTAGTCTAAATATATTTTTCTTGGCATGTAAACTATTTAAGAAAAATTTCTAAGCTACTATGTAAGAATATGATGGAAATATGGATAATTTAAAAGCATAAAGGATGATATTGTCATTGATACAGGTACCATCATTAGACCCCTTGTGACGTATGTTTATTTGTGATTTTTATCAGATTCCTTGATACCACTATTTTACTATTTTCTGTTCTGCAGGCCTGAGTCATTGGGTATTGTTGTTGGGATAGTATTCTTGGTGTTGGCAATCCTATTTCAGTATTTTAACTTCACTGCAGATTCCAATGTAAGAGGCTATTTCACAAGTTTACCATATATTGTCATTGGATAGCTTAAAATGCATGCTTATGGTTATTTATATTTATACAAACACCTACAATAGATACAGACCTAGTATGAAAACTGCACAACATGATAATTTTAAAGGCTAAAACACAAAAATTGTAACAAATCACAATTCTTTTGATGGTCATTTGGATCTATGGAACAAGGTGTTTTTTTTTTTGGTTGTGTGATGACAGTGGTGGCTGGGAAACTGTGGCTGTTGTGATGCAGTATAAATGTCTCTGTAGTGAAAATCATCATACTTTAACATTAAGACTCATCTATATTTTTTGGGGCGCAAAATAAGATGAAGAGAAGATTCACTAATGGGAATGCAATAAGAAAGACTACATTGAGAAGGTGTGGTCAACTGTGACTTTTTATGGATGGGAAAATTTTGTTGATGAATGTGTTTAATATTTACTTTGCTGACACAATCTTAGAAAAGACAGTTGCTTATTCTTCTGAACTGTTGCTCCCATTGAAGTGTATTTTAATGTTCCCATTGGAAAAATCTTCTTTGTGTTGATCAATTGCTAAAATGTGGGTCCTGTGACTAATAAAATATCATGGTAATGAAATTTTCCTTTCTGCAGTGGCTTGTTGAGTACAATGCGGCATTAGCCTGCATCTGTTTCATGACTCTACTTGGATTTGTGGATGATGTCCTTGATGTTCCCTGGAGAGTGTGAGTGCATAGTTCTCCTCTTAGGTTTTCCATATATCTTAATCTTTTCCTTGACAAACATGAGAAACCTATTATTTTCTGATATTTTTTTTATGCCACTTCTATATGCTTGTCTGAACTAATTATGTTTGCTAAGTACTTATGACATTTGTTGTAATTCTTAAGAGCAGGAAATTACTACTGCCATCAATTGCTGCCCTTCCTTTGTTAATGGCATATGCTGGACATACAACTATCATCATACCAAAGCCTCTTGTTCCATATGTTGGGCTTGAGGTGCTGGACCTAGGTATTATCCTAATCTTGAGAGTAATACATTGTGTCGTATTCCTGGTCTATTGTAACTCTCCCCATCCCTCTCCCTTTCTCTTATATTGTTTATGCTCATTATGAATATCAGTCTAACAATTGAAAAGCAAAACACAAAAAAAAAAAAAACCCAGAAATATAGATTTTCAAATATATGAAAAGATATGGAAGCCTTTATTTGGAAAGAAGATTGTTGGAATTTGTACAAGTTTCTGAAGTTTTCAGGTCAACAAGTGCTTATATTTTATAGCTGGAATGAATATCTGGCCATTTGTATATGTATTTTTTAGTAGTAAACCTAGTAAGGAAGTTTGTTAGCTCTAGCATTCTCCATCTTGTTCATGAGTTTCATTGCACTGCTTATGGTTGTACATTGGCCTCTATAGCCTTTTTCCTTGTCAATGGACAATCAATGATAAGATGTTGAATAGATCAAACTGAGAAGTTTCTTCTGTGATGTGCATCATTAATGTAACGTCAGTCATTATTAGTGGTATCCTTGCATCAATGGAAGAAGTTGATAGTGTGTATTCTGTCTTTTCCACTGAAATGGGAGATCAAAAGTATTATTTTGTTTAATTTGCAAGCCAGATTAAGATGGTCTCTTGGATTTTCTTTATTATTGATCAAAAAAAAAAAAGTGGTGTAGAGCATATTATTCAAAGTAGATAACATGCATTCAAATGGCTAGTTGTGGAGTTCGTTTGAACATTGCCTCAAGCATTTATTTTGCCTACTTACTGCAGCTTTGATAGCGGTGGTCTGCAAGGATACATAACAAATTTGTCAAAGTGCATGTACTTGGACTGGCATTTTGCTTCTTTCTTCATTTTTATTAAAAAGGCCTTCTTTTTTCTCTCATTTTTAGGCTTTATTTGTCCATTTCTTTTGTTTGGTATTTGCAAGGTAAAGAAGTTAAAAGTTCCCTATTCCTGTTGCTTTGTTATTTGTAATGTTAAAAATTGCAAAATTGAAGTCAGAACTTGGTTATGACTTACCTGGTCTTTCCCTGAAAGTGACCATATTTCATTTCATAGAAGCTGTAAAGATGTGCAAGCCACTCTTTTTTTTTAAGCTTGGTCAAATTAAATGGTCAATTACAATGCTTGTCATTGCTATGCACCTCAAAGCTTTGTTAGATTCTTTGCATGAACTATTAACCTGTTTACTCCCCCAAAATTGGGAAGATTATGAAAACCCTTTGCTTTGCAGGATGGATTTACAAGCTATATATGGGGCTTTTAGCAGTTTTCTGCACAAATTCCATTAACATTCATGCTGGCATAAATGGCCTTGAAGTTGGGCAAACAGTTGTGATTTCATCTGCTGTAAGCACAAAGACCCATTAAATAGTCATAATTTGGCTCCTTATATGGCACTTGACAGGTCACTGGTTTTTGCAGATTCTGATACATAATGTCATGCAAATTGGAGCATCCATTGATCCTGAATACCAACAGGCCCATGCATTCTCTGTTTATCTTGTTCAACCTTTGCTAGCCACCTCTTTGGCTCTACTTTCTTACAATTGGTATTGATGCACTTATTTGTATTGATGGTTTGGTAGTACTCTGTGTGTGGCAAGGTAACATTTGCCTATGGCCTTTGTTTTTTGGCAGGTATCCTTCTTCAGTATTTGTTGGAGATACTTACACATACTTTGCAGGCATGACTATGGCTGTCGTTGGGATTTTGGGCCATTTTAGGTGCCTTTCCCTCTTGGTCTTACACTTAAATATTTTTCATGGTTATTTTTCCACTAGAAATCTTCAATTATGTATTTTTACTTTGTATTTTCCCACCAAGTAACTGAGATCTTATTTTGTCTACTTACAGTGAAACGCTCTTGATTTTCTTTTTGCCTCAAGTACTAAACTTCCTCTTATCAGTTCCACAGGTTTGGTCTAATAATAACTCTACCTTCTTTATAGTTCTATCAACAAAATACCTGCCAAGGCATATAATTTTCAGTTGTAATTTGTCAGCTCTTTGGTTTCATCCATTGTCCGCGGCATCGTCTCCCTAGGTAGTTTTTCCTGTGCTCTTATTTGAGGCTAATGGTTTAAGACTCTAGTGGGCTTCTTGTGCAATGTCTGTGTGGGTCAATAATTTGTCCTTTATTTTTTGTTTTGTTGTCTTATTTCTCCCCCAGGTTTGATCCTCAGACTGGACTACTGACTGGAACCAGTGATGGAACACTTGTTAATGTTTCCTTAAGAATGCTTGGTAGAAAGTCAGAAAAATCGCTTTGCATCTATCTTCTTCTATTTCAGGTGATTCATTTTGGTTTTTTATTTAATAAATTATGCTTCTCTCTTTGGTCTTGTACCCTTGTTACTCTTCCTGTTGAGCGGTAGTGGGTAACGAGCTGTAAGAGGTTTTAACCTACTAATGTGGACAGATGAAACCTTTTACTTTCAACTACATTAAGACCAATTTGAAATTGCTATGGTTAATATGGATTTCAGGCCGATGCCAAAACTAATTTAGGCTTGCTGCATATAAGCATATGCCCTGAGACCCACCAAGCTAAAACCCATTTTACGACACTCAGCTCCAGCTTGCGCAAATACCACTCTAAAGCATACACAATGACTTAAAATAAGTGTATGATGAGCTTCTGCTGGACGGTTACAATGCATTTATCTGCTAACCTATGTTGACAGGCCATAGGATGCTGCTTCTGTTTCTTGCTGCGATATCTCCTAGCTGGGTGGTACAAATGAGGCTGCATCAGTGAAAATGCCCCCGGTTATATCTATTTGCAATGCCACACCGTTTGCTTGCTGGTTTTGCTGTGTGGCCTATCTTCACGCCATAGAGGAATAGGGTTTAATGCATGAGGACACATTTCTGTAGAGAAGTGAGATGCAGTTTTGGCATACCTGGGGATATGATCAAATGTTGCATCATGAGGCATGACAATTATGAGATTTGACTTGCCCATTTAGTAACTTTGTTGGCATTTTTCTCAGGGCGGAAAATATAGAAGCCCGCGAGCCACCATAAATTTATTTCAGATAGAGATTGATTTCTTCTTAATGTTGCTGCACAGCAATTGTGCCAGATTGGATGACAGATGAAGTCTTATTGCCATTAGTCCAATTTGATTGCAGGTAAACCCTCAAATATTTACCATGTCAACAGCAGGAAGAAATCATAATGACTTCCCCTCCTCTTGAACACAAATCTCGCTGCCAATTGCAACCTCAAGCCTTCGTTAAATAATGAAGATTATCAGAAGTCCTAAATGCCACAAAGATTGAAAGTATAAACTACACATCATATACGCAAAATTTGGGACAATCAAAGTCAAATCATTTTCTGCTCCCACTGCGGACAAAATAATGTGCATGCCAATACAAATAAACTATTCATCTGATACAAGAAGATTTTCAGCCTGTAATAAAAAAGGGGGAAAATGTTTCAAGGGGTGGGCATGCATGCAAGAAGGGAAAAATTTTGTGACGTTTCATCGGCCAATATTTGGACCCACGAGCGTTTTATCCTCTGTCCCCACGAGGAGCCTCGGAAGGCAATTCAGTCCATATCCATTGCTTCCTTTTCGTTACTACTGCTGGACCAGAGCTTGATCGTTCGATCATATGAGACACTTGAAATGTATCTGCCATCTGCCACAGAAGCGATCAACTTACCAACTCAAAAAGTTGAGGACCTAGGACCTCAAAGATTTCAGTTACAGTCAATAGAAAAGAAAACAATTCAAAAAAAAAAAAAAATCACTCCCGCACATAAAAATCACCTTGTTTCGGGATTCAGCCCCAATTAACCGATTCAAAGGAGCTTTCCATTTCTTTCTTTCTTTTTTTTGTTTTTTTTTTTTGAATAAGAACATATTTAAATATGCATCAAATATAATGTTTAAATTACCTATAAGATGAAAGCAATATATTTCACAGAATATATGCTACAGCACTCAATATTCCATCTAAATAAGTTAAATAAAGTCAGCAGCATCAAGAAGCTTCAATCAAACTATCCAACCTGATTTTGTTGCAATGTGTGCAGCTGAAGTTCAAGGCAATATAACAAAAATTTAAGCATCTACAAACACCTTAAACACAGAAATTGATGAACAAACCATAAAAAAGAATAGCTACTTCAATAACATTGAAGTGCAAATAATCCAAAATTTGGCATGTTTATTGACTTGGAGTTGAAAGAACTTACCTGCACCAACATCCAATGCAGTCACTTTATCTTCATGACCAGACAGTGTTTTCACAGGCTTGAAATCTCGGCCTGACCAAACCTGTTGGATTATTAACAAGAAAAAATATGAACATAAACTCAAGTCATTTAAGCAATAGCCAATAGATACTTCAGTGACACAGGCACACAGCTAAAAGGAACAGGGAAAATTTAAGAAGTTAAATGGACCTTAGCAGTCTTGTCATATGATGCTGTGACCAGGTAGTAGCCTTCTTGAGGCTCAAACTTAACCTGAGATATAAGGTTTGAGTGTGCTGGTATAACATACAAGGATTTTCTATTCCTTAGATCCCATATTCGACAAGTGTTATCTTCACCACCAGTAGCCAAATGGTAGCCATTGGGTGAAAAACTGACACCAAGAACCTGAGAAAGGCATCAAAGAAACATATAACTCATTTGACACACACATTTTCAGCAGATTTAATCCATACCAAAGAGTACTGAACACGATTAAAGGCTCACTGGTTTGACATGGCCTTCCAAAGCCAATACACTGAACCCAGTGCGCAGATCCCAAACACGTGCCAATGCATCCAACCCACAAGATCCTGCTAATGAACCATCAGGGTGAAAGGCTATCCCATAGACACTCCTACTGTGACCTTCTTGTAGTAACAACTCTACACCACTATCTACATCCCATAGTCTCCATGTCTTGTCAAAACTTGTGGTACCCAAGTACTTCCCCGATGGATGGAAAGCAATGCGTGCAATGCGATCTATGTGACCCTCAAAAGTCCTCAAGAGGGAACCATCAGTGTTCCACAACTTTGCAGTTCTATCAGCCGAAGCAGTTGCCAAATGGTTGTGCAGAGGAGAGAATACAACATCAGTTGCACGTTCTGTGTGTCCCTTCAAAGTAGAAACCTTGTGTACTTCAGGCATGCTCCAGATTCTGGCAACTCCATTTAAAGCACTAAAGAAGAAGAACAGAGCAATAAATCTTATTATTTGCATCTAAAGGCAGCACTGCACTTGGTATTTCCGTCACTAGGTGCTAAACTAATTGAAACTTTTACAATGCATATGATTTTTTTGGCATGATATACAATTTCAAAAACCTTAATGGATTCTATCTGTCGAATTAGCAGGAGAAAGGAAAGCATTTTGGAACATTCATTGAAAAAACAAAAACAAAAAAAGATAATATCAAGAAAACAGGGGGAAAAAAACAAGAACAAGAAGGGAAAAACTTCTACCCTGCTTTTCTTTGGCATTTATTGAATAAAATGTTGGATCAAAAGAGAGAATTCAAGATGCGGAAATCTTGATCAAATTGGCATCATCAAGAGCACTGGGCTATCAAAACTGAAGCCACAACTTTCTTTTTGGCACCAGAGGCAGACATAGAGATTATTATTCATATTCCTTGCATTGACAATGATTACTCCTAACTTAAAATTAAAGTAACCTTAATTCTATTTTTCTGAATAATGGGTCTATCAAACAGTAGCTGTGGCAAGTGTTTACAACCAAGCATCAAACAGGAACATAACCAGACAGAGAATGTGTAAAAGAGAGAGATACCATGTTGCTAGCAAATTTCCATCACTGGAAAGGGAACAACTGGTGAGTGGGCGATCATCCCCAATCTCACTGCAATCAAGAACCAAATCCCCAGCCTGTCTGAGAGCCCAATCAATCTCAGCATCTGCATCTTCATCAGGGTCATTTCGTCTTCTCCGTTCCCGTTGAAGACGCAATGCTGCCCTTGGAATAGAATACTTAGCAATATGAATTCTTGCTTCCAACAGCTCTCTTGACCCTTCAGTATAGAAAGGGTACTGCAGCATTTCTTCCTCTGTGTCTTCTGCCGCAGCTACGGTGATTGCAGCAGCCGCTGCCTCCTCCTCCTCGTGGGCTTTCATAAGCTTCTCTAGCTGTCCCTCGGAATCCAGCTTGGCCATAAGCATCCGCAGCCTATCCCGTCTCTCCATCTCCCGTTCTCCAAAAAGGGTAATGGGCTCGGCGAGACGGCGGAGGCGAGCCCGGACCGCCATGTCGTTGGTCGGAACAGCCAGAGCAGCAGCACGCCGCTTCATCAAAAGATCCTGCATTGCCTTCTGCTGCCGCTCCCTCACTAGCCGACTCTCTTCCGAAATTTCATAAGCCCCAGCACCGGTGGCATCATCTTGGTCAGAATCAGAGTCGCTATCCCTAGTCACATCGCCGTTTGTTTGCGGCGGAAGGACAGTCGGCGGCGGCGGGGGAAGGACGGGAAGAAGAGCTACGGGGCGGGGAGCAGAAAGCGTGGGTATTGGAGCCATAGAAGGAGGGGGCGGCATGACCGGAACTGAGGAAGCGTAGACCACCGGCGGAATCACCGTCCGGATTGGCTGAATCGGTGGGGAAGGATCCGTGGTAGCACTACTAGTAATGGTAGCAACAGAAGTGGAAACATCCGTCACGGTTCGACCATCGCAGACAGCTGCCGGAGCAGACGACTCCGCCGCTAAATTTGACGACGGAGGGCTTTCCTCCTCCGGCGCGGCCATGATTTCCCCAACCTATCCCAGTTTAAAACTGCCTTTTTCTTTTTCACTAATTAATCAAAGTGGTTCCGAGCTTAAAGCGGCCGCCTGAGATGAGCTTTAACATACTTTACGCGAGTTTTGTATTTTACCTTTTTTTTTTTCCCCTTATATATATATATATATATATATATTAAAATATTAGCATCCTTATTATTATTAATGAGCATACTTAAATTAAATTTAAATAATTTATAAAGTTAAGATTTGAATAATTGACCATTATAAAAATTAAAACCAACTGAAATAAAAAATTATAATTAAATTTTGTCTACAATTAACGACCCTTTTTTGGTCCTTATAATACAACACTTTTGAGTATCCTGTTTTTGATTAAAGAGGAATAGTAGAAAGAAAAAAAAAAAAAAAAAAAGATTGTTGCATTTGGGTATAAAAAATTAAGAAGTCTGTTTTTTGGTTGGGGGGTTCTGAGCTTAGAGCTAAACTGGCGAATGGAATTTTACTTCGTGCACTCTGTCTCCCCTGCTGCTCACTTATCCGTGATGATCAACCTTGCGGGTGTGCACTTCACTATTTTACGTTTTATTTGGTTGTATTTCTACCTTCTTTTTTTTTTTTTTCTTCCTTTCTTTTTAGGTGTATTTGAAGTGTTCAAATATGATGGCTTCCGTTTGGTCATAATGATTCGACTCAATTCCATATAAGTTTTAAGATTCAAATAAAAAAATTAAAAAGATTGAGACCTTAATTAAAAATCATTCATAAAAGGGTATCCCATGTCAAGAAGCAACTTCTTTTTGGCATACAATACGAGCGATCAGAAGGGGTAACCGTGTGCTTATTGATTTTACTGATACGTAGAAGGGACTGAAATCAACATGTTCAGCGCGCCCCCCGCACACGCACACACACGGATATATATATATTTCATACCTGTCATCAGTTGAAATTGACAGGGTATTTTGGCTGTTCATCGGGGGAGAAGAGTCCCCAGTGTTTCTCAATCTCCGGCGGTTTCTTATTGTTCTCGTCGAACATGGCAAAAATGTAAGTTTCTACGGGCTTTCCTGGCCTCTTCGGAGTCCCCCCCTTGACATGTTGCACCAAATTGTTGTTGTAGGTTCTCGCATTGTCCACCGAAGTTGCTTTCCCTCCATCTGTAGGCCAGCCGCTCTCTGATACAACGATCTCTACCGAATTCCCACCAGCTTTCTCCAGGGCAGCATAAACCGTATCAAGCATGGCATCGAAAAGGTTTTGGTAACTCAGAGGTGGATCGGAGACCGGAGGTGATGGAGCAGTGAAAAGAGCATAGTCAAGAGGAATATTAGGCGCTCCTGCGTAACTGATGTAGGGATACAAGTTCACGAGCAAGGGGGACTGGTTTTTCACTAGAGAGCCTATAATTGGATCCAGAAGCCCCCGGTAATCGTCCTTAAAGGACCCATTTGAGGGAGGATAGGCATCTTCTGCAAGGACCCCAGTATCAACGGCAGTAGAAACTTTGATACTGTTGCCTAGGCCTGCCGAATCGATTGCGTTCTGAATGTTTTGCATAGCCGGGACCAGAAACTGTGCGAATGGATCCGAGGTGTGCACCTCATTTCCAACAGCAATGTAACGGAATCCGACATTGCCGTAGTTTGTTACATTTTCCTTCACCCATTGGTTTGCAGCATCCTGACTGGAAGCAACCATTTGAAGGTCAGGGTTTGGAACGTCAAGCATGAGCTGAATGTTGGTGCCAACAAGGGCTCTGAGAGCATCTGGGACCGGAGAATAGAGTCGCATTCTTCTGATGTTATACTTGTTATACAAACCTATGACTTCTGCTGGAGAGGGTAACTTGTCTCCCATCATCCCATAGCAAACACCAATTTGAGCATCTGCATCAGATCATCAACAGTAAGGGAAAAAAAAAAAAAACTCATCTCCATTAATTTAGCCAAAACAATTGTTGATCAACCAGCTATGCGTAACGACTGTTGGCACCCCTCTCTTCCACCTCAATTAACAGATGTAATGACTGAGGGCTAAAATCTAAATAACTAATGTGGAACAGTAAGCGAGTATCGCTCATCACAAAATCAGGCTGGAATTTAAAATGTCCCTGATCCCATGTGATATGCCCACAGATGGTATCAGGCATCTAGAGAGTACAATTCTCGCTGGTTGGGTTGTATACAACACAGAACATGTAGATTTTCTAAATTGACATGCGTACTATACTTACAAAAAATAAATAATAATAAATAAATGTGAGTAAGTATAATCGGCAATTTAACAGCAAAAGTAATTAGAAATCTAATATATAATACTATTTCCAAAGTTACAGGATATGATTAATTAGCTAATGTTTCCAAATTAAATATTGGTTCATTGGAACCATATAAAGCGGTACCTAAAGCTCCTATTAATAAATAAATAAATAAATAAAAACAGAGCTTCCTCAGTATATAAAATAAACTTTGTAGCCCAATACAGGCGTTTCTTTTCCCCTCACACAGATAGAATTAGATAAACGGCCCACATTATAAAAAAAAAAAAAAAAAAGGTAAAAAATCTTGAGAAGAAAATAATCCTATTTGACCACTATACATTGCTAACATAAAGAAAAAAATAGAATAATCTGAAATTACGAGTAACTGGCAAACACTCCAAGAATACCTGTAGTATGTAGGCTAGCCAGTAGCAGTCCAAACGGTAGCATTGTATAAAGCAGGGAAAGGATTTTGCCAGCCAATAAAGAGGAGACAGCCATGTTTATACCAACAGAAGAGAACAACCCAAGAAAGATTTCAGTCCAATTGCATTGCTAACTCCACTTTTTAGCCTCCCTCTTATAGAAAGAAGTCAACCATTTTTCCGACTGGCAGGTCAATTACTCCATGGAAACTAAACCAAGAATTTTGGATCCACAAACACCCCATTGACTAGTCACAAGAACGCACAGCTGGCAAGCCGTGGTCTATGTCCCTATTTGAGTGGCAAGCCGTGGTCTATGTCCCCATTTGAGTCCATCGTTTTGGAATCAGACTCCATTGAATAGTCACAAGAATGCACAGCTGGCAAGCCGTGGTCTAGGTCCCCATTTGAGTCCATCGTTTTGGAATCAGACTCCATTGAATAGTCACAAGAATGCACAGCTGGCAAGCCGTGGTCTAGGTCCCCATTTGAGTCCATCGTTTTGGAATCAGACTGTGGAAACATGATGCCGGTAATATCAAAGTTAAATATGAAAAAATATATATTAAAATCTAAAAATATTTGAGTGGTGCCTTTTTTTTTTTTGTGAAAAAGGTTGAATGAAAATGACTCTTAAATTTAATTCACAAGAACAATGATAAGTGTATGTATGTATATATATATATATATATATATATGTCAAAGAAACTGGCATCCCAATTTGAATCTAAGAAATTAATGAAATAATGCAAAATATGTTTTTTTTCCCTTATTTATACAAAAACTACATCGCTAGTAAAAGTTGTGTTTGAATGACTACCCTACAACGTTTGCGACATGGGGCTGTTAAAAAGCCAAAATATCAACAAAAAAAAAAGTATGGCAGACAACGTTCATAAAAAAAAAAAAAAAAACAAGAAGATACACACAATCAAATGATACCATTAGTCATTTAATGATGTAGGTATGCACACAGTGTCCAGAATATTATGTACGTATTTGTGGAATAATAATAATAATAATAATAATCAAAATTAAAACAAAGGATGAAGTGAATGATGGGAAGAATTTCTTTTTGGGTTCGACAGTTTTTGTGTATTTTTTGGGCCATGGGCCCAAGCATGCACCAACCAGTCCACTAGGAAAAGAAGCTCATCGTCATAAGCCCAATGCAAGGCCCTCTACACACTGCTCCCTGTTTTATCTGTTGTAAATTCTCATTAAAAGTACCACCAGGTTACCCCATTATTGCGTCATGAAAAAAATGAAACAAACATTCCAACACGGGGCTTCATGGGGGGCAGTCAGTCTCCTTTGTCCTGAAACTCTCCCTCGTTTACAAACATTCCAAATGTTCGAGCTCCCAACATGACGTCGGCCAGCTCTAGACCCTCAATAATGATTTTCGTAAAAATTTAGTTTAGACACTCATTTTGATACTATATGCTTCCTTAATTTCCTGAAATTCTGTGTTGCGGATGTCATATCATCAATCTTAATAACAACAATATCTTAATTTCAAATGTAACTTGAAATTTCAACATAAAATTTTTCTAATTATTTCATTTTATTATAAATAAAATTGATATGAGGTTAAATTATTCTAACCCTTCTTAATTTGTATATTTATTAGTTTGGGTTAAATATGTCTAGAATAACATAAACATTATTCATTATTCCTCAACTATAAGTAGGAAATGAATTTGTCAAGCTAGATTGGATTTTAGTTATATTAGTTTTGAAATCATTCAAATTCTTGAACATTTTGAATTACAAATTTATTGAGTATCATATTATTTAGATTTCAAGTATTTTGTATCATAAATTCATCGGGTTTTAAATTTATTAAATTTTAAGTTATTCAAATTTTACATATTACGAATTATGAATAATTAAGTTTTAGATACATTAAATTTCAAATTTATTGAATTTTAAATATTTTAAATTTCAAAATTTTAAGTTTTAGATTTAAGTCATTTGGGTTTCAAATTTTTATTTTAAAAAATAGGTTTAGAATATTATTAAACAATAAGTTGTACAATAACATACATCCTCCTATAAAAATAAAAAAAAAAAAAAGAGGATAAATCTATACACCCTAAGCGAAAGAGACTTATATAAATAAAAAACACAAACTCTTATCATAAATAAAGAATTCAAGAAATCTTATCCTATAACCACTTATCAAGTTCATATCAAATTTTTCTAATTCAAATTTTAAGTTAATCAGTTACTTAGTCAATCAAAATTTTAATTATTTAAATTTCAAATCACTTAAATTTTAATTTATTTTAATTTTAAATATTTTAAGTTATAAATTATAAATTTTTTAATTGATATAAAGGATTCTATCTTGTTTTAGAGAAATTAAATCGAATTGTTTAGATTAAGTTAGTTAATCAATTTTAACCATCTTTAACTTTAATTTATTTGTAATTAGTGTTACACATAATATATTGTATATACATTTAAAATTGATAAGTTTATACGCTCCGAGGAAAAAGGGTTTTCAAATAAAAAATTTTGAAAAGTCCCTAACTGTACGACCAATCGTTAAATTCATACTGAATTTTTCTAACTCAAAATGTTTTTTAAGTGAATCATGTTGTTAGTCAATCAAATTTTAAATCACACTCAAATTTTGATTTATTTTAATTTTAAATATTTTAAGTTATAAGTTACAGATTGTTTTAGTTGATGTAAATGGGATTCAATCAAGTTTTAGGTAAATAAAGTCAAATTATTCGGATTAATTTTTATTTTATTTTATTTTATTTTTGGGGGGGGTGGGGGGGGGCTGGGGGCATGTTGTTATGACTTTTGTGGACTTAAGTACCGTACAGCATATCCGGCGTAATCGATATTCGGTAAGGCAAAAGTCATGCAACTACTAGTGGTAGTAACTAGGCTGGCTAATGGTTCGCTAGCTAAGCTAGCTCGCTCGGGGGCCCCCCCCCCCCCCCGGCACGCATTGCGAAAACCAGCAGCGCCTAGAGACACTCTAATGTAGAAACCATTAGCTCTCGTTTGACCCTAAGGACGTCGTAGGCTATTGCCTGCCTAATAACCCTCTGTCTGCTTTGAAATGTCACATCACCCTTCAAAATTACGTATCCATTTCACAGTCTCTCTCTCTCTCTCTCTCTCTCGCTAATAAAATTTGATTGAAATAAAAAAAATTAATTAAATTAAGATTTGATATTATATAAAATAATTCTTAAAAAAAAAACTACAATTTGGTGGAGATTTTTTTTTATTGTATTTAAATGAACCCAAAATTTTATATGCTTTATAATATAACCAACTTCAAAAAAAAAAAAAAAAAAAGAAGAAAGAAAGAAAGAAAAGTCGTCTTAAATTGATATGCTTTCTGATATGGTTGTCGTGCCATATCCCAAAATAAATTAGATTATTTACCCTGGCCTAACTTTGCCTCCCCTTTTCTGCTAGGGTGGTCTCCTTGTGGAGAGCACCCGAACAATTATTTATTATTCGAGTGTTGAAATACTTAAAAAACTTAATTTAATATCCCAATTTGTTTGTGTTGCCACTGATCCCGGTGGTGGGGGAGGGGGGGGGCCCGGGGTGGACTTGTGTGATTAAATAATTAATATGTTGATGACTTTACCCCCTTTGTGGTGGACTGAAAAACGTTTTACCCCACGATACCCTGAATTTATTAATTTATCTTGACTTGTTGCGCACGGTGATTAATGTTCTTTTGGATTATCACAAACAAGATATTATAATTAGGGCCTAGCCCAACATCAAAATCTTTGCACACCCTTTTGGTAAATATTTTGCTGACCCTCGATTGGCTTTGGCTTATATATATATATATATATATATATATAAAATCATGTGTGTGATGATAACTCGGCTGCCCCCCCCTCCCTTTTGATACCTTTTCCTGGTTTTTCATCATCATCATCATCTTCAAAATCCAGCAGCCGTTTATCCTTTGTATTGTGAGATAGCAATTCCAATTTTTTTTCTTTTGTCCCGGACCAGTTCGTGAGCCCTACCGCTTGATTCTTTTTGCAGTCTTTAGATATGACCTCTTATTTGACTGGAGGATATTAATCATTATCATATAAACTCTAACTTTGACTTATAAAATTAGAATTCGAGGCCACAAATATATTAAAAAAAAAATTAAAAATTAAAAATTTTCTTGTTTTTCATTGCATATCGGCACGTAGAGACTTATTTCATCTCTTGAAAGAAATGCCATATGCTTCAATCATCGGTGGCCTCTGTTCAGATGAGTGTAATTAATTAGGGTAGCTGCTGCACTGTCCCAATCTGTTGTTAAATAATTATCAATTATTTTTATCCGATGCAAATAACAAACTCATTTATATCCACACACAGGCACACAAAAAAAAAAAAAAAAAAGAAGAAAATTTCGGCTTTTAATTGTGGATGTACCCTTTTGCGATCATAAACTATTAATTATCAGTCGTTCATTATTACCTATCAATTAAACTAACAAAAAAAGTTTTTGCATTATACCATTATGATCACATTTTCAGTATTTCAATATCTTAAGCTCGAACAACAACCCAAAATATCGAGCCCAATCACACTAAGGTTGGAACGGCGAGCTTTTCGACAAAAGAGAGTTAACACCTTTGGGATCAAACATTCAACTTTGGATTTCGATGACGCACGCAAATAAGAACTGTAAAAAAAAAAAAAGAAAGAAATAAAAAATAAAAGTTCAATCATTTACATTATTTTCGTTACATTTTAAGTGATAACTTCAAAGAAAACTAGGCCAAAGAAGCTATAATAATTCATAATTTCAAAAAGATGGTTATCAATTACCGTTTGTTTTTTTGTTTTTTTATTAAACACTGGATCCCATTGGGATTATGGTTAATCCTCATGAAATGTTTCAACGAGATTTGTTTGAACTGGATAATAGTTAGTTATTAATCTCGTTAGTAGTTATCGAAAGGGAGAATATATGCATCTTTTGAACGCCAGAAGTAGCCTATGCCCACGCCCACAAAACTCTGCACATCTTTACGTGAGAATATAACATATGTATATGGTATAGTTATTAAATGAAAAATTTAGAACTCGAAAATTGCTAATTAAAGTAAAACAATTTTTTTTTCATTATTTTATTTACTTATTCGAATCCGTAGGTCTATTTTTAATTTAAAATACAATTTTGCAACGGAAGGTGCTGGTAATAATTTAGGTTTGTCGGAATGCCTGGGATCTAGGGCTCCAAAACACAAGTACTACAATTGTATAGCTTCCTTTTAGATTAAAGCCGATATACATGACTTTCCACGCCAGCAAAAGGAAGCTTCATTATTGCAGACTTACAAAGTCAAAGATTAGGAGGAGAACAAAGACAATATCCCCCCCCCCCATCCAACACGCCTCACAACGTGTCTAACGAAGTAACCATGCAATAAATAAACAAACAAATGATTTTTAACCAATTGGAATTAGGTTCGTTGACGGCACGAATAATGTTTCTATCTTAATTGAGAAAAGTCTTGGCGGATGAATCTGCAGTTCCCAAGTTTTGCAATGTAGGTAGCTAGTAGTAGTAGTTCAGTAACTCTATGCAAGTTTTGGTTAACTTTCTAAAGTCACCAGGTTTTGAGTAAACATGTACTTGACCAGGAGTACCACCCAAATGTACTATACGCTATGCTCTCATGTGGCAAAGTAGCAAACTATAGCAAACCTACGTCCTAGGTCTAGTCTCTCGTTTTTTAAGTTTTAGTATTATTCATGACCCTTTTTTTTTTTATATATAATTCTATTTGTTCCCTGACGAAACTGTTTCAAACATAATAATAATTGGCACTATCTAGAATGACAAAATAAACAATAGCCTAAGGAGGAGGTTAAGGCTTCGATTGTTATGATTGTTATCAAGAACAGTAACAAATGGGGATGGTGATTTTCTTTTCTTTTCTTCTTCTTCTTCTTCTTTTTTTTTCTGCGGGTTTTCCGGCCATGTGTTGTGTGGTTTGGTAAGCTTACAGCATGCCTTGTCTATTCTACCTCGCTGGTCCAGTTCAAAGACAAGTCATTTACGCCGAGACTAAAGAATTCTATGAGTATACGCATTGACGCAAAAATTCACAATATAGATCCTACTGGATGAGCAAGCCCTAATGACACACAATGAGGATTAATGATAAAATGTAGGATTTTAGAGCAGGGCAGCCTCGTGGTTATCCAATATGATATGTCGAATGAGTGGCTGTGAGGATTGTAATCAATGAAGACTTGACAAGGCACTTACTGATACAAAACAAATAATCAAAAAGAAATGTTTTATACATATAAGTAAGTTCTACAAACCCATGTAATGTATAGCAATAACCGTTGTGAACGTATTGAGTACAGAATAATTTGATTAGTTGCACGTAATGTGGTGTCTGTAGGATAAGAATAACTACAAATATGGAGGTTACAAAGCATTTTTTTAATCGGTTGCACTGAGAGGATTTTGAGGCATCGCATGTTTGTTTTCTAAGAAAGCAACTACAACTTTTTTTTTTTTTTCTTTTTGGCCATATAGGGCGACTACATTCTAGTGCAAGCACTTTCTTTCTTTAAAGTGGATCGTGGATGTTTATTAATTAGTCAACAGCAGAAGAAAATGGGGCAATAATTTCCACAAAAAACAGTAGCTTTGTCGTGCACAAAAAGCTATGCACTAAATACTAAAGAGGAGAATCGTTTGAGGGATGTCCCGGTGCTGGGATCCGAGACTCCAAAGCTAATCAACTTTGATAGGCTTAGACCTTTTTATTTGCTCCCTACTTTTAAACTGTCAGCCTCATGCCCACTTTCCATTCTTCTCTCAGCATCTCTCCCACACAGAGCCAAGCATATCACCTAGGCGCCCCCCCCCCCCAAAAAAAAAAAAGAAACACACCCAATGGAAAAGATGGCACTTTTCTCCACAAAATTAATAAGAAAAGTGGGCACACGAAATTTCGAGGCTTTAGAAAGATCCCGACATTGAAACAACTTGTCCATGTTTCGTTCAAATGATAGCTCATAACTAAACAGTTGATCACTACGAAATTTATGGCTAGTAACTATTGTTTGGTAATTGAAAATTGGTAGCTCCGATTAGTTCATAAAGCTATTAGTAATTGCATCCAGCAAAAGTAACTAATAATAGTTTGTGTCTGTCCAACAACTAAAACATTGTGCATAGAAACACTTGAAGGGCGGTGTTTGGTGTAATGGTAAAATTGGTCTGTTGAGATATGGATGTCGTATTCATTTTGCGAAAATCATTCCTTTACAAAAATAGAGTAAAGTTATATACATTTGACTATTATCCATAAATACATTTTTTTATGTATAGAAATATGTCAAAAATTCGAAGTCATTTTTATGAATTAGAAAAAAAAAATGACTTTAAGAACATGCGGAAAATCCAGAGTAGTTAAAATGTACATTTCAAACACGAAAATTTTGAGTAAAGTAGAGGGGAAAAAAATCTAGACTGTCAGTTGCATTGATGATCGTGATTGCCCCATTTTTGTATATGCAATCCCGCGATCCTTTGCTTGATCAATCTACCGCCCACCTAATAAGACTCTTTCAAGTGTCCTTTTCTTTGCAAATGGAATTCTAATGTGCGCATCTTGCAATTGGTCAGTGCAAATACCCCAATTGAGCAAGACAACACTTTCAGGCTGCGGAGACGCATCAGCCCCAGGTCCAACCTGAAGGGCTCTCAACAAAGAACTGTCATTAGCAGTGCAAAGCCATCCTTGTCTCCTAACCATTGCTCTCAAAGAATTTGCTTGGTCAGCAACACCAGGAAGCATCCACATCCAAGATTTTTCTTTGAAGACCCCTACATCGTGAAGAGCATGTGATACAAGGTCCCACATGTGACCATTCTTGCTTAGCATCACACACCAACTCCTACCTCTAGTAGTAGGGGCCGGCCCGTCGATGCCGGAAAATTGAATCTCATTGCACATCATCTGACAGCATGAAAGATAACTTTAGTCAATCTCGTCTAGAAATGAAAATGGAACGAGATGCATATAATCATGGACATAAGCAAATTGACACTATGAAAGGTTATTATTTGCTTTAAGTAGAAAAGTGATGGTGTAGCTTGAACTGGTACCTAACATCTCCAAAAAGGGTGAATGCATGGTGCAACAAAAACTAGAATTTTTGGTCCGAGGCACTGGTGCAAAGTACCAAGCAGGAAACGCTTGTTTAAAAGTAAATTTCAAAACTTTCGGAGGCACTGGTGGAAAGTACCAAGCAGGAAACACTTGTTTAAAAGTATATTTCAAAACTTTCTTGTGACTTGTATTGTATCTACCCTACTTTGGAACCCAAAAAGGAGAGAACCAAAAGAAGAGTCCTGACAAGCCGCTCAAGGGAAGATATAGATGGTCCACACAAGGACTCACCACTCAATACCCCACACTGTTTCTGTTTCTACTATGCTGCCCCAAAAAACTCTCCCTTTAAATTGTCTTCCCAACCTTCCATTTGCACAACCACTTCTGCTCCTTCCCTTTTTTTGGCTTTCCAAACTAAGAACGGGACAGCTTGTCTTGTCTCCCCACTTTCACTTCTCTCTCTTCCTCTCTCTAAATTCTAAATAGAAGAAATGGGTTCACCATCCTCAGCTTTTCTTAAACAAAACAACGTTGTATTCCTTAGCTTGCTCGTGATCTTCTTGTTGTGCTCTCTTCATGACAAAGGCAACCTCTGTTCTAATAATCGGTCCTTAAAAACAAAAAGCATTCCACCTCCCAAGGCCCGCCCCAATATTCTTTCATTAGAAGCGCTAAATCTAGACGGTTACTTTAGCTTTGATAATATGGACCACGCGGCTAAGGACTTTGGCAACAGACACCATTCCTCACCCGCCGCTGTTCTGTACCCAAAATCAGTCTCGGACATTTCCACAACTATAAAGCATGTATTCAAAATGGGTTCCACTTCACGTCTAACAGTTGCTGCCAGAGGCCACGGCCACTCCCTTCAAGGTCAAGCACAGGCTCATCAAGGCATAGTGATTAACATGGAATCACTCCAGGGTGCAGAGTCGATGAAAATTCACACTGGGGAGCTGCCTTATGCTGATGTATCAGGTGGTGAGTTGTGGATTAATATTCTGCATGAGACGCTTAAATATGGGCTTGCTCCAAAATCTTGGACAGACTACCTTCACCTAACGGTTGGAGGCACCATATCGAATGCTGGAATTAGTGGGCAGGCATTTCGGCATGGACCCCAGATCAACAATGTTCACCAATTGGAGGTTGTCACAGGTAACATTCTCATGTATGGCCATGGCCTACATTATCTAGCACTAATATTTTCCCACAGCGGACTTCCTAGTACAAGATGGGCCAACAGGAGCTAAAACAGCTAAAGTAGGCCAGTATTTCTGATAGTTCACTGAAACAAAACTGAAAACAAACAAAAGAAACATATAACAGCACCAAGGTTTCAACAAGCTTGTAAACTGAACCTTGAGGAGAATCAGCAGGCAACCCAAAGCATAATACAAACCGAAAATTGTACCAGACACTGCTCACAACTAGTTTGAGATTGAGAGAGACCCGTCTTACAACTAGATTTGTTTAGACAGCTACAAGCGCCACAACTAAACTAATTTGATAATTTGATTGCAGGCAAGGGAGATGTTGTTAAATGTTCAGAGGAACAGAATGCAGAACTTTTCTACAGTGTTCTTGGTGGGCTTGGGCAGTTTGGGATTATCACTCGGGCTAGAATCTCACTCGAACCAGCACCAAAAATGGTAACGTTGGATTTAACAGTTAGTGCCTATTACTACAGGAACATCTCTGTATAATACAATCTATCAATTTTACTCGCAGGTGAAATGGATTAGAGTACTGTACTCTGAATTTTCCACATTTTCGAATGACCAAGAGCACCTGATATCGTCGGAGGATTCTTTCGACTACATCGAAGGATTTGCGATAATAAACAGAACTGGTCTCCTTAACAACTGGAGATCCTCCTTTGATCCTAAAGATCCAGTTCAAGCCGGCCAATTCATTTCAGATGGACGAACTCTATACTGCCTGGAGGTGGCCAAGTACTTCAATCTCAATGAGGCTAATGCCAATGACCAGGTACAAGTGACAACCGAAAGCATCATATGTCACCACCACCTAAACCTAATCCATACCAATATTCCGAGTATGAAATCCTTGGTATAACTCTCTGTACATTGCAATGCAGCTAACAGAGAGCCTGTTGTCAGAACTGAGCTATATACCGTCCACACTCTTCATGAAAGAAGTTTCCTATGTGGAATTCCTGGATAGAGTGCATGTGTCCGAGATGAAGCTCCGAGCAAAAGGCTTGTGGGAGGTTCCTCATCCATGGATGAACCTTCTGATCCCTAAAAGCAAAATTTTTGAGTTCACTCATGGGATCTTCGGCAACATACTTGCAGATAATACCCATGGACCAATCCTCATCTACGCGGTCAATAAGTCCAAGTACTTCGATCAGAATGATTCAGTAAAATGTCCCTGTCAATATTCCTAAATGTTGTGTTCTCAACCTGGGTTTTTTTTTCAACTTCATTTTGCAGGTGGCAAAACAGAACATCTCTGGTTACCCCAGAAGAAGATGTTTTTTACCTTGTCGCATTTCTATCCTCTGCAGTGCCACTATCCACGGGAAGAAATGGTTTAGAACACATTTTAGCCCTTAATCAAAAGGTCCTAGATTTCTGCTCTACAGCTAAGCTTGGTGTTAAACAGTATTTGCCTCATTACGTCACCCAAGAAGAATGGCAGTCTCACTTTGGCCCACGGTGGGAAGGCTTTGTACAGAGGAAATTAGACTATGACCCCTTGGCAATACTAGCTCCGGGCCAACGAATCTTCAAGAAATGACCATGCCGTGAGACTTGGCCACATATGTAATCCACAATATTTAGACAGGGGCCCCTCCGATCCATAAAAGATTTACAAGGGGCCCTCGAGGCATGTGGGCTTGTAGTGCGGAAAAGAAAAATGTAAATTAGTCCAAGTCTGCATTCTTTTGTTCCCTTCCCGAGGCAGTCACTATCGAAATACAGCATCAGCAATCCATTTTCAGTTTTTTTTTTTTTTGGTTAATGATTTAGATAAGTATTGAATGCGGTGAAGAAGGCTTCTTTCTTCCATCCGCATTAAAGAGACTACTTTCAAGAATATGAAACAGAGAACCATGGCACGATTAATAATCTGTCATTCTCTTGTATAAGCAGAAACTGTGTTTTTGAACCAGAATACCGCATAACACAAGCAGAAACACTTTAAGAGGTGGGGCAAAATGAAGAGATCTCACTATACAAGTTCAAGCAGTAGAGTAACATGTCACAAATAATCAAGCATACCGGTAAATCCTAGAAGCAAGGGCATCATGCCCGATTGACAGCAACACCTGATGTTTCTAAATTTAGCAAAAAAGCTACTTTTTTTCTGCCCCTTCAGTCCACCCCAGACCTCGTCGGTATATTTCTCCCTGTGGCTCTTCATAGTTTCTTGCATCAAGGATAGTAGCTTCAAAATCAGTTGAATCACTTGCAACAGGAAGAATGCTGCTTATATCATCTCTAGCTCCAAAGCCTCCTGCCCGCATAACGTCATCTGTTGTCATGGAAGCCTCGATGTTTACTTCACCTGTGTCCACATTAAAAGCATCATTTCCACCTTTCGGATTAACCATGCTGACTTGTATGTCATTTCTCGGAGAACTTGCAATTAGTTTGGAAGCCTCTTTTACTCTATTCTTTGAGCTATTGGATTCCGCTGTTTCGTTTCTTGTGGAGTTTTGATCCATATCTGGGGCATTAAAAGCTCAGAAAACTATACCGACAATGAAATACTAAACTGAAGAAGTCATATATATTAACGTAAAAAACTGAGAAAAGTACCAATATATTTCAACGCAATCAACCAAAAACAATTTGAGGTAGAACTTGGCCTTCCTTATACACTTAGTCAGACTCCCTTTAGGTATCAAAAGGCATATCCTGTGCAGCAATACTTTAAAACCACAGTTGCATGAAAGCAATATGAAATGTTTCAAGGGAGCGAAAAACACACAATGTGAGGTTTCCACAGAAAATGGTATGGTGCTATATAAAATTGCAAGCGATTATTTGTTAAACTAAATCCTCTATTTCATTGTAGCATTTACGTTTGCAATCTAATGCTGCTTTTCCAATTACCTATGGAACTAATGGCTGGTTTTTGCACTTGCCATCACCCGCATGCATTGCAAGAAAAATTGCTCACCAATGCCATCAGAGAGTGGATGGTGAGCTCAGGTGCTGGTGCAGGATAAACTCAGGATGTGGGGAGGCATGGAAACATTGGTGCAAGGCATTCCTGACTTGCCAAATTGTAATTAACAGCTACATATCAGAGAAATCCTGTTGTTTAACCAAATACAATCGCAAATTTGCTCTGAACCAGGCTCAGTAATTTTCTGGAGGAACAAATCTGGTATTTTAATTTTTGCTTTTTAACTTTTGATACATCGAGTTTGGGAAGCATAAATTGAACACAACAGAGGATTAGATTTCATCGTATGTTGTCAAACTACACCAACCATCCAAAGTGCCAAGTAGAATGTCTAAATTAATCTCAAGGCTATGCCTAGGGTTGTGGTCAGTGCTCAACACAAAAGCCTTTCCACGACAATCACTTCACTCAGCATAAATGCTACTGTATCTATAGCCTGTTTGGTTTAGATGATGGATTACAAAAAGCAATTAACTAATAGCTAACAGCATGACAGTTACTTTGACTAAACACTGTTAGTTATCTGCTGTCAAAACAATCGACTTCTAACCATTAGAAATTCACTCTTAACCAAGATATTTCACTTCAAGTGCTTACTGGGCAAGTCTTCTACACCTTGCACTGCATTACTCGGTACGCCAATAATGTAATAAACACTCTCTTAAAGTGCAGATAGAAGCACAATGATCTGAGAAGGTCCAGATTAGATTGTCAGTTGTATTCTAGCTTGTAGGTGACCTTCTCAATAAAGTTTATACCTCTTGTCGATCACCCTCTAAGAAGCAAATCTATCAAGTCACCCAGTTCACACATCCCCAACAACTAACAATAGAAAAGCACTTCTTATATTGCAAACTAATTAACTTAAGCCTCCAAGTGCTAACCCTTGGTAACACCCTTTAGTTGCTTCAAGCATCTCATTCATTAAATAACACTTAATTACCTGTACAATCTGTTTTCTATAACCCTATCAAGTTTCAAATAAAAATATCTGTTAACCTTTTCTTCCATTTAATGCCCATTTGTTTTCCAAAATTTCTCCCCCCCCCAAAAAAAACTCACTCTCGAACTCCCAGAGGAGAATGTTTCAATTTAGCAACCAACAAACCTGAAGTCCTCCCAATAGACATATAGACGTATAGAAATGGTTAGCAACTAGCACAACTTGCCTTAACAGTTAACTCTTTTTGGAAAAGGAACGAAAAAGAAACAGAACATTCCTCGCTTGATTTTCTCTGTTTTCCAATACCTTTTCCAACATCCAAATGACAACAAGAAGGCAACAACGCTAACAAAGCAAATACACGAAAAAAGAAGAATTCTTTTGGTTTTTTTCTCAAGCAAGAGAGAAAGAAAGAAAAGCTTCTTACTCGCTCTGCTCTGCCCCTTTCGACCTTCGGGAGATCTGCCACCTTTTTGCTTAGTTCCTTCCTGGAGGTACGCCCTTGATGCTTCCTTTTATGTCCTCGTTGGAGCAAGTCTTAATCTAATTCTTGAATTTTACATTCTGCCTCCAATTTTCTTTTATTATACTTAATTTGGCCTCTAACTTCTGAAAGTTTGACAAAAGTAATCCATTACATTAAGCCTCTCTCTCTCTCTCTCTCTCTCCCTCCTCAAAATAGTCTAATTAATTATAACGATGTGGAGGCATCAGAAAACCCCAATGTTTTATGGAACATCAGATATGAAATTTACCATGTGATGACGCTGAGTAAACTTTGTTTCTTTTTGTTTTTTTTTTTTAAAGGGTTGGAATAGAAGAGGGACTTCTATAAGGTTTGGAGTTCCAATCAGATTTCTTTTATTTCCTTTAGATGGCCATCTCGTCTAAGTTTTAAACCCCCGTCACACTTCCCATTAAACATTTCACTTTCTCGAATGACCATCCATCTAGTCAGACCGATAAAATCTACCTGTTGTTATCTTAATGTATCGTATTTGGTTTAACAAAAGCAAAAGTCCATATTCCCAAGATTTAAATAAAAGAATTCATAATTTTCGCGACTTCATGGGAATTCCAAGTCTCAATTTCTTAGGAATTTCAAATCAATTGTTTTTTTTTTAACAAAAAAAAGAAAAGAAAAAATGAGAGAATATATAATTCATGCATTTGAACCTAGACAAAGATCCATGTATCTGTGAAGTCTCCATATCAAATGACCCCCTGAATTAATCGGCCACTTCTTTAACAGCATTAAGGGTTCTATTGAACACAACAACCTAATCTAGATCGAAATTGATGCTAACGGTCAGTAAAACCAGCGGTAATTGAGTCTTTCCACTCCACGCATATAGTTTGTTGTCATCAGGCTTTTTGATTTGATGGCCACCCTATTTAACAATCCAATGGAGCAAAAATTGGAAATTCAAATCACATGAATCCCTGCCTCCCCTGGTGGTATCTGACGGATCTCTTATTGTCCAAGGACTAATCATTATTTCCATCCCCCTCCAGGCTCCAGCTATTACCCGTGCTTTATTTACTTAGACTAATTGGCCTCCATAAATCATGGTAGAAAGTGCTTCAAACAATTACTCAAGCAAGCGAACACCAGAGGGAGACTTTAACCTGCAAAAACCATTAATGTACAAATAAAGAAGCCGGGTCCTGTAACAACCATTGTGACCCAAGAACTCTGAAAGTAGTTCTATAAAAATCTCTCAAATCTTACTAGCGTCCCAATTTCAAGACTAAAATCAAGGAAGACTACAGAGAAAATAAATATGCTGATGCAATGGCTAAACAATTCTCCCGTATATGATTCAAGATAACAGCAAAGCTGGTTGACAAGGATCATCTTTCTCAAAATTAATATTAAATCTTTTATCTGATTCAGCAATTCCAGGAAAATTTTCACCAGTACAATTCCTCTTAATTTAAAAGGAGGAACAGCTCCAAATCCCAGAGAGTGAAGGGACTCCCGACAAAGTTCAGGTAGAAACTAGAACCTCTATCGAGCAGCCTGTGCTTGTGCATGCTCCAAAAGCTGACTGACTAACTTGTAAGTACGGCCTGATACTGCCTTGGTGTGATCTATTAACTGCTCATACCTGATGTGATCAAAAGAGAAATTCACATGTCACGTGGTTAGAACATTGAAAGCGGGGAGAAGATTGATGACTCGCAACCCCAATCAGGGAAGGAGTGAGTTCATATTATAACATAGATATAGTAGTAAGTACTACTTTCCATAGGCGTGTGTCAGTAAGTCTTACACATTAGGATGATTGGGCTCTATGATGACAGTTCCTGACTTCGAATCAATTTTAGCATCAAACTTTGAGCTCCGGATGAGATTCACAATCCATCTCTCAGCATCCTCATAATTTAGATTCAATTTCTCGGCTAGGACCCTACCAGGAGGACCAAAGCAATCTAATTAAATAAAAGTAAGGCAAGGAGCTAAAAAATATTCAATTAATGGATGGACATGTCTTCAGTTGATTCGAAAATGAGTTGTTCAATTGAAGAAGATCAGAAAGATTGATTGCAAGCAAACACCCACATCTAAACAAAATGCAGACAACCCAAACTACACATTTGAGCAAAATAAATATTCCACAGTTGATTGAACATAAGGTGTCACATCATCATCAGCCTAGAAATGTATGACACGAAAAAGGCAGCAACAAAGCAGTCCTAGTTAACTGATCCATTACACACTGCCACATTTTTTTCTTCATTGAAGCATGTGGGAAAATCATGTGATACATTCTACTATAAATCCCATTTGACTCCAATATTATTTTTCTCAGGCATCAAATTTAACTGTTTTCTTGAGTAACCAACCCAGCTGCAAGAATCCAGCACCTTGATTTTATATGTATAAGCACGGAAGCAAACCCATGAGCCAAAATCGATATTTTTTGAGATAAATTTACTGAATTATAGTAACGCCCCAAAAGGGGATTTGAGACTTAAAAACTTCCATCCATAAAAATTTGGAAACAAAATCAAAAAAAATCTGCACTTACCCCATGTCGATGCGTTGGTGTATCCTACAATAGGTTTCAAAGATGAATAGTCGGGCATTGTCAAGGAACTCGTCCCTCAATGGCACTGTAGAAAAGTTGCCATCTTCAACTTGTTTGCCGAGGAAAGGATCATTCACTATCACCTATATCACACTAACAAGTTAATAAATCTGCACCTCACCCCCCCCCACCCAAAAAAACCCGAAGGGGCAAGGGAAAAAATTTCTTCACCCGACAAAAAAGAGGCTATAGCAGAAACAGTATGCAAGACGCAAGGCCAGAAGGCAAAAAAAGTGCATCAAGATAGCAGAAAAGGACAACTCAAACAGTCTATGCTAATTCTTAATTAGGCAATACTAGGGTCTAGGAAGCTTACTTCTTCACACTCCTTCATCTTCTTTTGTGCCCCATCAAAGTCATTATTGACATAAACACATGCTAGAAACTCAGTGATGGGATCCTTGTATGTGTGCTGCTCTTGCTGGATAACCTTTATAAATTCTTTGAATTGAGGCCTCTTCCTCTTGTTCACAATGAATGCAGTGGCTAGGTAACGTAAAAGATGGGGAGAATTGACCTGAATAGCATTTAGATATCTGAAAAGAAATGAAACAATAGACATACAATCATATTATTGAGAGGAGGTCACCAGAGGACAACTTAAGTTGCAACCAAATTAAAGATGCAAAATAAGGCAATTTGACTTCTCAATCTAACAGCCCAAGAGATGATATAGCTTAAGTGGCAAAGAAACAGCCCTTGCTTAGCTGAGTACTGCAGTTCATTTTTGAGAACCCACTTCAAAACATAATGCCTCAAATGTATCCAGTAGGTACTACTTAGGCCATGCAGGAGAAGACAAATATTGCTGAGGAACAACAAAAAAGCTTACCAAATTTCAGAAATAAAACTTTAAATGCTGCTCCAAAAATCCCAATGATTAAATACACAAATAAGCTTGAGGCACTTTCTTTCAAAGTTGTTCAAAAGCTCTAAAATCTAAAGTCAAGGTAAGAACCAGGCTATTGCATGAAGGATATACTTGGGCCTTGCTATTAGTCAGCCAAGAAGATGATGGAGGCACCACCGCATAACTCAGGAGAGAACAATAACATCAACAGAAGACCAGTAACAAATACATAAGAAAAAGTAGCATGACTAAACATTTCGTGTAAACATAGCAAGCACAACAGTCCACCTCTTGTCAAGTTGCAAAGCAGTGCTTAAAAAGAAATTGGAACATCAAATCACATTATATTCTAGCAATTACAACTACCCATATGCAAGAAAGGCTCATTCATACTTTTCCTGATTAAAAAGGTCAATGATCTGAGTTCTTCCATTATCATGGTTGAAAAAGATGAAGAGACTCCAATGCATCAACCATATTCTACTTTGCACCTGGTTCAATGGTGAGGAAAAGCTCTGCCAAAAAAATAGGATTCCATAAGTATACGTTACTCAGAAACAAGAAATCGCATCCCAAGTAATAACAAGAAGATACAGTAATACAACCTTTGATTCAATAATTTCTTTCAAATGATTATGTTCTTCAAAAGCAATATCCCAGTTTTGCATCAGAATCTCGGCTGCCAACTTTCCCCATAATGCACTCTGACTCCTTTCACTGTTGGTGCTCAAGGCCCTATACTGATATAGATAGTCAGCTGCACCGGAGTAGTTTCCGCACTCAAACTGAAATTTAGCATACTGATATAAAGCCTCAATCTGCTCTGGACCAATCTGGTAAAGAGAAAATAACAAGAATAATTCCTTTATCACATCCATCTTGTCTATGCAACAAACAAAAATCAAATTACAATCGGCCAAAATTAACACGCAATTAACAAGCATATTGTGTCTCAACAACATGAATTAAGCAAAGCCTCTTCCCAAAAGTTTACTACAGTCAAAAACACACATCAATCCCTAAACCAACCATAAACCCCAATATTTTTATTTAAAAAAAAAAACAAGAAGAAGAATAAGAAGAGGAAGAATGCAAAGGTAGAGGAACCCGGTGGCGGTCATGAAGCATCTGGATATTGTACTGCTTATCGGCCCTCAACTCCTGGACGGCGTTTGCGTTCTGTAAAAAGCCTACCAAGGGGGCGGCCGCCTCTTCCAGGGCCTTCAATCTGGCAACAACCTCCGCCCTCCTCTCGACCATATCTAAATTGAATCATCAAAACCCAAAATACCAATATTAGCGTACGTACAGGCCAAACAAAAGAGAAAAAAAAAAAGGAAAAGCAAACAAAAGGGGAAAAAGAAAGGCGAGGGCGAGTGGATCCGGAGAGTGCCTAGAGGGACGTCGTCGGTGCGGTAGAGGCTCTTGTGGATGTCCATGGCGTAATCGACCATGTTGGTCTTGTTGAGCAGCTCAATCTTGGATTTCAAGATCTGCTCGTCCGGGTAAAGCTGCCGCTCTTGCAGAAACTCCAACAGAGGGAACACCAGATGCCTGTCCAGATTCGGTGCGATTCTCTGCGTCAGATCGTACTTCGCCATTATTCCTTCTTCTAACTTCGTTTTCACTTTGTTTGTGCCTTCTTCTCTGCTTTGGCTGCGGTTTTTCGGTTCTGTTTTCTAGTTTTGACCTAACCAACACGCGTAGAGTAGAGTGGAACGTGAAATTGCCCGACCCGTTTAATATCACCGATCCCACCGAAATTAGATCAAAGCTGTTGTAATCAGAAAAAAAAAAAAAAGAAGTTAATTATAATTTGTAATTTAAATAAATAATATTTAATAATTTGATTATAAATTTTTTTCAAAAAAAAATCTCCACGTTAACTATATTTATTTAACAAAATAGCAAATATAAAAAGACAATAAATAATTTTTTTGCATATAATTTTATTAATTTTGAAGATTTGATAAGATATAATTAATTTATATATGTATTATTATTATTATTATATTAATTTTTAAATATTATTATTTATTTTTTAAAGAAATTATATTTGTCACATTTTATACAATTTTAAATCACTTGAAAAAAATAAATTATTTTTATCAAATTTAAAATTTAAATTAGTTTATGTTTGTATTTAAATGTAATTAATTTTTTAACGATTTTCTTAAAGTAAAATTTTATTAATGTTTATGTATTTTTATCTAATTTTTTTTAAAAATTTTTTCCATAAATATGATTTAAATTATCAAATTGAGTTGTATTCATTATGTCTAATTTTATTTTTATATTAGTCTAATTGTAATTTAAATTTTTTTTAAATTGTTACTAATAATTTAATATAAATATATATGTTAAAAAAATTCAAAGCGACCAACAAGGGTGAGGAGAGGAGGCCAGAAAGAAAGGATGAAGAATAATAGATTTTTATTGGATTGAAAGTTTGTGTTAACTAATCAGGTTTTTTTTTTTTTAATCTAACTATAAGTTCATTTAAAAAAAAAAACATTTGTTGATTATTGCTTTTAATCCTGTAATCGTTATTTAATGTTATTATTAGTATTAGTAGTATTACTATTTGTTGTTAATTGACTCTATGACTCAAATTTGAATAAACTCCTCAAGTACCATTGAAGTATATTTATTAGTAATTACTCATTTTTAACGTTTCACGGATTTAAAGCATGTGGTCTGGTTACCGATGGATGAACCTAAAAAAGTAAATAACTTAGAGGTTCATTTCTTGAATTGGAAGTAACATCCCAGAAATATGATTTATATTTGTGGCGATTTCAAATAAATCTTCAACTTTATGGACTATAACAAATATAGTCTAACATTTAAAATATGATTATAAAATTATTTTATAACAAATTTACCTGATCATCAAAACCTATGGTTATTTTTTGTCAATTTGTGTGATATATTATGATAATATGGACAAAATAATATTATTGAGTTTTAATATGTCATCCTTATATAATAGAAAATATATGTAATTTTTGATAGTGGGGTAAATTTCTCAAAAAAAAATATAAAAATAAAATTATTATATTTTTAAGATTAGATTAATTTTTTTATGATTTATATAAAAATATATTAATAATTTTTATGTAATATTAGAAAATTTATTATGACAAAATTATTACGTCTTTAAAATTATATAAATTTTTTAAGTTAAAAATTTATTTATATATAAAAATATATTTGGTTGGGGTGGCAGGAAAATATGTGTGAATTTTTTCTCCAATCTCCTCGTATGTTGTACAATTAAAGCTAAGTAAGACAGATTAAGTTTTGTTTGAGCTCGCCATGAAAAACGTGTCTGAGCTTGTAAAGGCGGACCAGGCCTATAATCCTTCACACGGCCACCACATCTCATCAAAGTCAGTAGTGCAGAAGAAGTCCCTAATGCCCTGCTGTGTCATTTGTGTGGCTGTGTTAGCATTTTTTCCAATTGGAGAATTGATGGTCTGAACTTTGAAGTGGAGATTTAGTCGACAGTGGAGGAGAAAACACATCAAGAATTGGAATGTAGCCGAAAACAGGGCTGCTGCATCTTGGATGGTTGCTTTCTTGATTAACCTGAAGTAGAAATCCTAGAAGAACAGCGAAATTTCTCACGCGTATGTTGGGATGAAGAGTAGCAAAACCGCGCAACAAAGATGTCATTTTCGCCTTCAATAACAGCGTGTCGTCTGGGACCGGCTCATCTGGATCCAAATCTTCCTCACCTGGCACGATGAGATGAGACGCTCGATGCCAAAGATAGATTATTCCCCCAGGGATGCCGACGCGGCTAGACCTAACAACAAGAAGAGGAGCCGAGAAGATATTCAAAAGGATTGAAGGTTTCTCTTCATCTTTCAGCCCTTTTTCTTTTTAGTTTTTGCTTTGAATGAATTTCGTTTTTGTTAAATTTGAGTTTGAGCTTTGTTTTGCTAGGGAACGGTGGTGAGGATTTTGAAAAGGCTCAGATAAGAAATAAATTCGTTAATTTAATAAATTTTTTATTTGTCATTTTTTTTAATCATATTCTATATGCATATTTACACTTAAAAAACCTGATTTAATCTTCACATCACAGTGGAAATGCAGAGAAAAAAACCCTCAGGGTCGCGTCATTTGATTCATTATGTAGGTTTATAATGTGTTTTTTAGATGTCATCTTCATTCTTGCGTCGTTGCTTCTCTTTTAAACGGGTTTTGAAGTGGGTTTGTAACTTCGAACCAAAAAGCATTAAACGTGTCCTGTTATGATTTTTCTTTTCTATCTTTTCTTTTTTTTTTTTGTTAGTGATTGCAATTCGCGTTTAATCTATCTACAGGTTTTTTATTCTATCGTCTAATTTTGTTCTTCTTTGATTCTTTCTTCAATCTCATTAAAATATATTTTTCTTCGATGATTTACATCAGATGTCAATGTCATAATCGTCGTTCTTGGGCATAATTAATGGGGGGGGGGGGGTGAGGTGCTCTTCGTCAAACTTCTCTGAATGAATGTGCGCAATCAAAGGTGGACATGTGATTTTGGTGGTTTACAGTTGTATTAATTTAGATAATTGTCATTTTTTGTATTAGAATAACAAGTTGTTAGTAACCAGAACATTACTAATTGAAAAACACAAATGCGTTTTTTTTTTTTTTTTTTGTGTCCGCGTTTGTGTGTACAATTGGCTTTCTGCGTACATTATGGATTTCGAGGTGTTCTTCTTCATTCTTGCTTGCATCATCGTGTCTCTCTGAACAGGTTTTGAGGTGGGCTTGTAACTCAAAACCAAAATTAGAATTGTGCTCCGATGTGATCTTTTTGTTTTCAATTTGCGGTCATTTATATACTGAGTTTATTTTATTATCTAAGTTAATTTTTTGTTGATTTTTCTTCAATTTCATTAGAATATATATATTTTTAGTATTATCTACATCAGATATCAAGACAAAATTTATTAAACCCTTTAATTCTTGAGGTAAAGTTATAATTTTATTTTCTTGTTATGAAACATGTAATTTACTTAATTTTAATTTCTCATTAATTTTTGCTAAATTAGGACACTCCAACAAAACTGGAATTAGACATGATTACAGCAATAAGACGAATTAACTATTTTTGGTTGGAGCGGCAAAAAATTGTAAGTACTTTTTTTTTTTTTTTGTTTCCTCTAATTCCCTCGTTTTGCCCACAATTTCTATATATCATTAGTGATAAGACTAACAGTACCACAAAAATTCATTTCTTAAAATAGGGATGTAAATTTTTGTCCAACAGATTTTACAAACATACAATACAAACTCCAACTACAAAACCACATAACATGAATTACATATATAAAATCTCGACAAACACTTAGAGGCCTTATTACATATATTTCTCCGAATTATTGTAAGAATTATAACTTGGTACTTACCTGCCGATAAAAAAGTGCTCACCCATTCAAATTAAACTCGATTTTATAAAGTGGGAAGACACATAGTACTATAGGAAGAAACCAGTTGTAACTAAGGAGAACACTGTACAGTACCCATTTCAAGTAACAAACACTCGATCATAAAATCACGAATTGAAAATTTGAAGGCCAACAAGGTACCCCGAGGAATCAACATTATTGAACATAGCGGCATCCCAACCGCCAACTGTCTTTTTCTACAAACGGTTAAACGAGGGAAAAAAAAAAAAAAAAGCTAAAAAACCAGAGAGACGCGCGACTTACAGTAGTCATTCCTTCTGGTAAAGTTACACAAACAAAACAGAGAATTAAAATGAAATAACTTAAACTTAACACCCATATCTTCAGCCTTCAGCACTCGAATTAAGCTATAAGAAAGGGCAAAACAGTGAGCATAAACGTCTCATAAGTGAAAGTTGCAGAGCCAGAATATGAGGTATCTCTCTCTTTGAATTTCTCAGTCAGGCCCTGAAAGACAAAATGATTAACCATATCTTCAGACCTCAAGACCCAAATAATGGCAAGAAGAAGCATAAGGTCAAAAAATTTGCAACACAACTTTTTTGGTAGAAAACTGAGATTTGGGACGCTAGCATTGATGCCTCAATCTGTAATATCTTAACCAACATCAATCATTTTTTTTTTTTAATGGATGATATAATATTTCAAAAGTCTTCAATATCAAATTTCACGTCTACGTAACCTGGACACAAAGATTAGACGTGGGTAAGTCATGTTTACAGCCAATTCAATGTCTACTTATTTAATTCTTTTTCCCTATCAGTGTAGAATAAATTCAACATCCATCAAATAAAAAAATTATATCCCACTGCACCTATTCAACTATACAGGTGTTCATCGGGCAATTAGGTAACCATGCTTTCTTTGTCAATCAATGGAGCACAACAATTAGATATAATATAGCTCACCTTGACAGTAAGACAGCACCTGTATTTGAAGAGTAAAAGGTGGGGACAAAAAAAAAAAAGTAGTAGTTAGTGGCTGATCAAGGCATGTAAATAACAAGAAGATCGTAGAAACAAATCCCAGAAACTAACTGAATAAGAACAGATAAGAAAACTGAAGAGTAAAACAAATCAAGCAACAAAAGGCATACTCGATGAAATTATCATATTCAATGGACTTGTTTTTTCCTCCAGATTTATCAAACTTAGAAACCAGCAAGTCCAGAAGGAGAGGCGAGAGAGCAAATCCCAAACTCAACAGGGCATCTCGCAGCTCATTAACATCGACCCTGCCACTTCTATCCCTATCAAATCTCTCGAAAATTGCCTGAATGGAAATTCAATAACAAAAGGTTCAACAACAATTCAAGCTTTTTATCATCAAAATACAACAAAACCTAAACGCCAAGAGAATAACCAAAAAATTGTGTGAGAAAGAAAATTCACCCTCCAACTCTGAAGACTGTAAAATACTTGAGTGAATTCCTTTGGTCCTGCATTAGCACAATCACAACACTAATTAAAAGGTTAAAAAAGCACGGCCAAAAAAAAAAAAAAAGAGTAACTGTTTTTTGACGAGATTACAAACACAGCACATCAAGCGCCACCACAATCAGTTTAATCTCTCACCGATCTTCCTGGTGTTGGTGTTCGTGAAAAGGTACATAAGCAGATGGACAGTCCTCATGCTGAAACTCTGATTATAGCTCGAAAGCGCTCTCTGCAGCTCCTTATCGTCGATCAAACCACTTCCGTCCTGGTCCGCCATCTGGAAGCAGGCGACAACGTTGGGATCTGTGCCCGGAGGGAAAGCCGACGGCATGAGAGACATGAACGGATTCCCGTACTGGCCAGGCTGCGGCGGGTAGCCACCCGGTGCGGGAGCAGCGTCGTGCTTTGATGGCTTGTCCTTAGGAGGCTTCTCACCGCCGGGGGCCCCTGAGGGGGCGTAAGGCGAGCCGTAAGGAGCTGAGGGAGCGCCGTACGGAGCTGATGGCGCGCCGTAAGGAGCTGTGGGTGCGCCGTAAGGAGCTGAGGGTGCGCCGTAAGACTGCTGAGGTGGCGGAGCACCGTACGGATGAGCAGCTCCGTAAGGCTGGGCCGGTGGTGAGCCGCCGTAGCCGTATCCATAGCCTGAAGGAGGGTACCCCGACATGATTAAGATTAAGAAGACGAGAATTTCGAAGTCCCGAGAGAGAATTGTCGATGCAAATGGATCTGCGATTCACAGATAAACCTATAGCGTGAAAAATTAGCCCATGAGTCCGTCAAATTATTACTCAAATGCAATTGCGAATTTTATTTTCCTTTTTCCGTCCTATGACCCGCGTCAGTGAGACTTTTTTGACCTGCGCAAGTAACAAGACGACAATTCCCACCGAAACCCAAACAAGAGAACGCGTCCGAATTTCCCTACAGACCATAAGATATTGTATTATAAGTATGGCCTTTGGATACTGACACCGACCACGTGGCTACCCTGCCCCTCTTTTTTCTTTTCTTTTTTTTTTAAATCCCTAAAAATGCCCATTACGTTTTCAATCCAATTATATTGCAATTTATTATTATTATTATTATTATTAATCTATTTTCATTAAAAAAAATTATCTCAGTTCAAGTTATTGAGAAAGAAAAAATAAAAAAAATTGTACGAGCTTTTAGGTCTCCATCTCGTAAAATCTTTTCGCTCATGTCCGGTAACCCAAACACAATACTTCCAACTTTTAGAATTTGTGCAAATATGCTCTTTTCTGTAAAAATTCTACTTATTTACTTATTTATCTATCATTTAAATAAAAAATTATTCCATCACGGTATAATGCTTTTTGATGACGAATTTTTTCTTTTTTTTTAAATTTTTAAGGATTGTTACCCACTTTAACATCATGAATAAAAGAAAAATCCTTTACCTTTACTCATTTATTAAATTCATCATGTAATTTTTAATTAAATATTATGTAAGACTTAGAATATTTGAAAGAAACTTTAAGTTCTGTCGGGCTGTTTGTTTGGTCTACGGTTTTTTTTTTTTGTAAATAGGAAAATTTTATATTTGAACTGTTTTTTGAGCGTCTCGAAAAAGAAAATTTTAAAAAATGGACGATTAAAAAAAATTCACGAAAGTTAAAAAAAAAAAAAAAAGAAAAAGAAAAAGAAAACAAGAGTTAACAAATAATCACCCAGATCAAATAAAATAATTTTTGAAATATTGAGTTACAAAGCTGGCCCAGTCAACGGCTGTCGGCACATGGGTAACTACTGAGTAGGCTCCACACGGCGCGCCGCATGGGGGGGCCGCCCAAAAATTAAAATATAGGCAGAGTTTGAATTCAGCTTCCCATTGAACCAGATCCTGTGGATTGGCCTTCCTTTACCGCTCCGTACACATCACAGACCAACCCCACTTAAGCTCCTCCAGGTATCCGTCGCATCCATTTTTTCATGCATTCCAAATAACGGCACTGGATTATGGTTGTATTTTTGGGCGTCTCAGACTTCGTTTGGCACCTGATATATATATATATATATATATGACTGCAAATGACTTTCACCAAAAAATAAAAAAAAAAATTAAAAAAAAAAAAAAAATATATATATATATATATGACTGCAAAAGATTTTTTGTATTACCTTCATAATTTAAATTAAAAAATAGCCAAATAGATTTTTTATTTTTGTGACTGAAAATAATAGAAATAGCTAACATGCCCGACGACCCCTTAGCAGCCGAAGTGTTTAAATGGAAAAGTATATCTTATCCACACAAATTGAATTTTATGTTGAAATTAAAAGTTTTATTGAGTGCTTTTTTTCCTTTTTTTTTTTTGTAATTAATCCTTGTTTATACAAAAAAAAAAAATTGGTGGAGTTTTGTCTTACAACCACGTTCAAGATACAGTTTTATCTTTAAAAAAAAAATATATATATATATATGTATATGCTTAAATCTCAAACTATTATATTTTATTAGATAAATTTTACTTAAAAATAAACAACATATCTCGATGGCAAGGGAATAATAATATGGATTCTCAAATTCAGATTATCCAAAATAAAACATACTAAAATTCGCTCAGAATTTTTGAGATGGGATTGGGAAATGTCAATCTCAAATCTAATCAAATATTATATCGAGCCGATTATTAGAAGTCATTCCTAATTTGGCCAACGATCTAGCCACAGAATTGCTTGTATAATATAACAATAAACACTATTTCCTTGGTTTGAAAGGGTTGAAAAAGCTGCCCTATAAACACCTACAATTCAATGGATTATTTTATATAGGAAATGTCACGTATCTTTTCAGATACTTAAATCATAGATGGGCAATGCTTAATTTTTCATTTTAGAAACTCTTGCCGGGAAGCCTACTTGCTGATACAAGTTGGAAGCAGTCTCTGCTCATCCATTCAAAATCAAATTACGCACGATCTTATAAATTGGGAAGAAACATAGTGATGTAGGAAAAACCAGATCCCAGTGTAACTAAGGAGAACATTGCACGGCATCCGTTTCGCGTGGGACAAATGATCTTTAAAATAACAAGTTGAAAATTTTGAAGGCAAACAAGGTAGAAGAAAAAGTCGACTTCATTAGACATACGAGTATTCCAACCGGCAACTGTCTTTCTTTCTAACAACACGGTTAAACGGGCGAACAAAAACCTCCAAAACCGAAGAAGAGACGCAGAACTTACAACTGTCGTACTTTTTTGGGTAAACTTACACAAAGAAAACACAGAGAAAGTAAAATGAAATATCTATAACTTAACACCCCATATCTCCAGCCTTCAGCTCCCGAATTATGCTACAAGAAAGGGCAAAACAGTGAACATAAACGCCTCATAAGTGAAAGTTGCAGTGCCAGAGTATGCGGTATCTCTCTCTTTGAATTTCTCAGTCAGGCCCTGAAAGACAAAATGATTAACCGCATCTTCAGATCTCAAGACCCAACGAAGGACAAGAAAAAGTGTAAGATCAAAAAATTTGCAACCCGGATTTTGGTAGAAAACTCAGATTAGGGGCATTAGCATTGATGCCTCAATCTGTAATATCTTTACCGATATTAATCAAATTTTTTTTCTTAATGGATGATAGAATATTTCGAAAGTCTTCGGTATCAAATTTCATGTCTACATAAGCTCGACACAAAGATTGGATATGGTTAAGTCATGTTAACAGCTAATTCAATGCTTACTTTTTTTTTTTTTTAAAATTCTTTTCACTTATCAGGGTAGAATAAATCAAACTTCAATCAAATAAAGAAATTATATCCCATTGCACCTATTTAACTATACTGGTGCAAATGAGACAATTAAATAACCGTGCTTTGTTTGTCAATCAATGGAGTGCAACAGTTAAAATATAATATCATCAACTAAGAGCTCATCTTGACAGTAAGACAGCACCTGTATTTGAAGTGTAAGAGGTGAGGACAAGAAGAGAAAAAGAAAAAAAAAAAGGGTGGGGGGGAAAAAAGAAAGAAAGAAGTTAGTGGCTGATCAAGGTATGCAACTACAGTACAAAGTTCCAAGGAACGAAATCCTAAAACTAACTTAATAAGAGCAGAGATAAGAAAACTGACAATATTGTTAAATCCAACAAGATAAAGTAAAGTAAATCAAGCAACAAAAGGCATACTCGATGAAATTATCATATTCAATGGACTTGGTTTTTCCTCCAGATTTATCAAACTTAGAAACCAGCAAGTCCAGAAGGAGAGGTGAGAGAGCAAATCCCAGACTCAATAGGGCATCTCGCAGCTCTTTAGCATCGATCCTGCCACTCCTATCCCTATCAAATCCCTCGAAAATTGCCTGAATGGAAGTTCAATAACAAAGGGTTCAAAAACAATTCAACTTTTTATCATCAAAATACAACAAAACCTAAACGCCAAGAGAATATCCAAAAGTTGTGTGAGAAAGAAAATTCACCCTCCAACTCTGAAGACTGTAAAATACTTGAGTGAACTCATTTGGTCCTGCATTAGCAAAATCACAACACTAATTAAAAGGAGAAAAAAAAAAAAGAAAGAACAGAACAGGAAGAGCAGCTGTTTTTAAAGAGATTACAAACACAAAGCAGCAAGCGCACGAAAGAAAAGGCTGCAAAGATTCTGCTAACATGCCCCGTCTCATTCATAGCAACCAAGAAATAGAATTAATCTCTCACCGATCTTCCTGGTGTTGGTTTTCGTGAAGAGGTACATGAGAAGGTGGACAGTCCTCATGCTGAAGCTCTGATTATAGCTCGAAAGCGCTCTTTGCAGCTCCTTATCGTCAATCAAACCACTTCCGTCCTGGTCCGCCACCTGGAAGCAGGCGACGACGTTGGGATCGGTGCCCGGAGGGAAAGCCGACGGCAAGAGAGCGGCGAACGGATTCCCGCACTGGACAGGCTGCAGCGGGTAGCCCCCCGGAGCAGGAGTAGAGCCGTGCTTTGATGGCTTGTCCTTAGGAGGCTTCTCACCGGCGGGGGCGTAAGGCGAGCCGTAAGTAGCTGATGGCGCGCCGTAAGGCTGCTGAGGTGGCGAAGCACCGTACGGAGGAGCGGCTCCATAAGGCTGGGCCGGTGGTGCGCCACCGTAGCCGTATCCGTAGCCTGAAGGAGCGGGGTAGCCAGACATGATTAGATTGACAAGCTGAAGATTTTGTAAGTTGGCGAGGGGCGTTGGTGCGCAAATAGAGCTGGGTTTGTACGGGGTAAAAGGGGGTTTCTCATATATACCTTTGGTGGTGGAAAATTAGCCTAGGAGTTTTGAAATTACTACTAAAATGCCATTCTCTTGGATTTTATTTCTTTTTTCTATGCCGCGTAAGTTGGACCTTTTTCTGACATTGCCAAACTAATTAACAAGACGCAAACAATGGGGACATTAACAAGAAATTGACCGCCGAAAAAAATAAAAAAATAAATAAAAAACAAGAAAACGTAACCAAAATTTCCCTGCAGACGATAAGATTTTTTTTTTTGGGTCAGAATATAAAATATTTTATTATAAATATGACCTTTATATAATGATATGGATAACGAATACGCCTCATTAATTTTAAACTGTATGCAGTCCAGTTATAATGCAATTTTTTAAAATTATTTTTGCATCTATTTTAATTTACAAAAAAAAAAAAAAAAAAGAGCGCGCAGGGGTGGGGGGGGGGGCGGGGGTCGGCCCCACCACTGGGCGAGTTGCAAAGCCCGGCGCCGCGTGAAAATGATAAAATATAAATATGCTCAGAGTGGACGTTTTACATTATGCATAAAATAGTAATTTAATATGAAATATTTTATATACAAGATAAAAGTTTTTTTCATAATTTTTTTATTTAATTGATTTTTAAAATTCAAATTCTAAATTTTAGAAACAATAATAAAGAGCTAAAATTGATCGGTGCATGGAGCTTTGAAATACGTAAAGACGTTGACTTCACCAAACCCATTTGAGTTACTTTTTACTAGGAAATTATGACTTTGTTTGGTCAAAACTTATTTTGAGGACAAAAATATTCTTAGAAAAATTTTGAATTGCTAACTAAGTTTTCGAGGTTATAGTGTCACAATCTTGTTACAGTTTTTATGTAATGAAAGGATCGTTCGTATTAAGTGTAATTACCCGCGTCATAAATAAAACAAGATCTGGTGTAAAAGGGGCATAGTCTCTTATTTTAGACAAATTTGTGTGATTCAAGGTGGTTTCCCCCTCCCCCTTCTCTCGGTTCACCAACGGAGGCCTCTCGGCGGTTCTAAGGTCCGTACTGTTATTGACAGACTAGAAAGGCGAGGCTATTATTATTGACTTAAATGGATTTTTATGTCATTAAGAACGACCCAATAATATAATTTTTATTATTATTATTATCTCTCTCTCGATATATATATATATATATGTTGTCGTTTTGGTAAGTCCGACTCCTTTTATGTTCATGATGTAACTCTCATATAAGTCACAAAAAGAAAAAGATTCGCTTGGGGTGTACGAAATTGACCAACATTTTAGTCAACGGTTGGCATTTCGGACCATGGACTTGATTTGTTTCACAAATACTAAAATGTTGTTGGACGCGCCAATTTACCACCAACACGTTTCTTAATTTGCTTCTAAGCATTAAAATTAGGATTTTTTTTTTGTTTTTTATTGGTTGGCATGTTAGCTCTTATTGGAAAGAGTTTTCATTATAATTTCAATTACAATAACATTTTAAATTTATAATAAAATAATTCTGTTAAAATTTAAGATTTAATTTCAACTATGTTTTTCTTTCCTATTACCTTTTACCTTTTATTTTCTTTTTATCAACTTTTTTTATTATTTGTTATCATCAACTTTATTTAATTATTTTTAGTAAATATTTTATATATAAATAAAATAAAAATGGAGAAAATGTAAAGAGAAGTAAAGAGTAGAGAGAATGTTATGAGAGATGAGAGATAAGGAAAGAGAGAAATTGTGAAGAGACTAGAGAAAAATGTAAACATGGTATAAAAAAAAATTTAAAAGAGGAATGTAGAGTTAATAGATGTCATAATAAGAAAGTATGTAGAGAGATGAGAGAGATAGTATACAGCAGACATACAAAGAAAAAAAAAAGTGTTAAAAATGTTGATATACTAAAAAAAGATTTAGAAAAACTTGATTTTAATTTTGTCATTTTATTTTTTAGTGTCTTCATAATTTAAATAAAAACAAAAATAGTCAGATAAATTTCATATTTTTTTAATTGACTAACATGCGAAATAAGCCCTTGGTAGTGGAGGCATTTAAATGGAAAGGTATAGTTTACCCATACAAATTGAATTTTATGCTAAAATGTGCTCTTTTTTTTAATTAATCATATTTTATACAACAAAATGGTGCATTTTTATCTTCCTACCACCTTCAACATATCGTGGATTATGGGATTTAATAGAATGCTTGTAATGCTTTTAATAATAAGGATATCTACCAATCCATCAATATTGTGAAAAAAAAAACTAGCAAATTAATTTTACTTTAGAAAATAAACAATAAATTTTGATAGCTAGAAAATAATGATTTGAATTCTTAAATTTAGTTTATCCAAAATAAAAACCTGTTAAAATTTAAGTTGAGTCACCTAATTTAGGATTTTTGAGTTTATATGGTCAATTTGAGGAAACGTGAATCTCAAATATAATCAATAATATATCAAGCCTATTATTATAAGTCATTTTTAATTTGATTCATGATCCAGCCACAAAATTGTTTATATAGTACTATTATTTTTCAGTTTTTTCAGCTATGGATAATGCCTATCTTTTAAATTATCACCTAAAAATAAATAATTAGTATTTATCTCTTATTATTTATGTTATGATCCATCTTATCAATTTTTGTCTCAAACATAGGTAAGGGAAATTTTCTCAAAACTTCCCACATATACCTTGGACTCCATGCATGAATTTATAATATTATTAATAAATAAAATTTAATAATTTTTTATTTTAAAAAATAGGAAGATACTTAAATTATAAGTATTTTTTAAGAAAATAAAAGGTGAAATTTAGAAAATTTTAATCTTTTTTCTTTTTAAAGAAGAATTTGGGGTTTTTTTTTCCAAAAAAGGTGAATTTAATATTTTTTAAAGAAAAAAATAAAAATTAAGGAATATTTTTTTCGTTTTTAAGAAAATAGATAAAAAAATTTAAGGTAGTATGCCTTTTTTAAGAAAATTAAAAGCATAGAAACATGAAAAATGTTAACAAATAATGCTAATGTTTGATGTTAAGATAAATTTTAATTATTTTGATATGGCAAAAATAAATATAATATAAGCAAAAAAGCTTAATGTAATAAATATAATATTGTCAAAGTTAATAACTAGTACACAGTTTAGATGAAAAAAAAGAATAAATGTTAAAAAAATATTAAAGTTTATAAATAGGAAAACTCATATTATAACTTGTATTTTTTATTATATTGTAGTTGTAACTTATTAAATTCAAGGAAAAACTTAAAAGTAAAGTCTAAAAATAATAAAAACTTACAAATTGTACTATTACATGGTAAGACTATTAATTTAAATTAAAATTGAATAAAAATAATTAAAATTTTTTTATTGCTTATTCTTGAATAATAGGAGAAAGTCAACTATAATATTTGGTTTAATCAATCCCTTCAATCTCACATATTAAAAAACTCTTAAACTTTAATAAATAGAGATTAAAACAAAAAGAATTTATAAAAAAAAAGTTAAAAAGTTTAAAAGTATGAAAAACTTACAATATAGTGCATTTTTTATTATGTTGTTATTATTTTATAGTAAAAGAGAGATTAATTAAGAAAATTTTAAATAGACTTCTAGTTATTTTTTAATAGCAAGAATTTTTGAATAATTAATTTATTAATTTTTTAATAGTGAGGATTTTTGAATAACTATTTTATTAACTTAGTATACTAAAAATAAATTAAATAAATCTGTATTTTTAAATAGGTGAAAATTAATATATATTTTAATTGTAAGTAGTTGTTTCTTTTTTTAAAAAAATTTAATGGCATATATTTTTTTCATTTATAGGAAAAAAGAAAATTGAAATGAAATGAAATTATTATTTTTTTATTTTTTTAAAAGAAAGTGAATCAAATTTTAAATATTTTTTATTTTTAAGACAATAAAAAAACATTTGGATAATTTTTTCCTTTTTTATATTTATTTTTTGATTTATAAAATAAAGAAATATTGCCACATGGTAACCTTAGGATCCATTCAATTTGTTGTTAATTTTTTATTGTTTATTATCTTAATTTTATTATTTATTATCATTATCTACTTATTTATTTTTATTGATGATATATTTTTTTTACTTAACAAAATCTTTATCAAGAGAGAGAAAGAATAAAGAAAGTGTAAAGTGAGAAATGTAGAGAAAAATAATAAATAGAAAGTAGTATAGGATAAGATAAATAAAAAAAATAAAGAAAAAGAGTAACAGAAAAATGTAAAGGATGAAAAGGTAGGGAATGTATATAGTAAAAGAGTGATTAAAGAGAGAATCAATAAAAAAATAAATTAAAGAGAGAAAATATAAATAGAGCAAATGAATTATGAAGGTGAAAGAAAAAAAAATACTAAATGTCCTTAAAGAATTATAGAGAAACAAATAATAAATTGAAAAAAAATTATTTTGAGATTTTTCAAACTTTTTTAAATACTTTCAACATTTTAACAAAAAAAAAACTAGCATCCAAACAAAAATTTCATTTTTTTTAAATAACAAAACTAACAATAACAAAAGCAATCCTTAGTTTGTGAATTAAAAAAAATTGTTGAATAAAAGAAAGAGAATAATTGAGATTTAATATACAAATATATATAAATTTACTCAATAAATGTACTAAGAAACTAAGAGGAGTAATTGCATTGTTAAAATGGCAAAAGTTTCATGCAAGTTATGCCTTGTTGTCATCTTTCTTAATTTGATTTATGATTTAATCACAAAATTTTTTATATTGTATTACTATTTTACATTATTTTTAGTGATGGATAATGCCTAATACTAAAGTTTTAAAATATAGACAAGTAGATAGTTATTTTTAAAATTATTACTTTAAAAATAAAGAATTAGTATTTATCTTTTATCATTTAGATTATGATCCCTTTCATTAAATGTCACAAACACAGCTAAGGAAAATTTTCTTAAGATTTCCCAAATGTACTATTAAACTCACGTTAGACCTTCATACTAATATTAGTTAAAAAGTAAAACTTTAAATATGTTTGATTTAGAAAAATAAAAAAGATACTTAAATTATATGTAATTTTTTAAAAGAAACAAAAGGTGAAATTTAACAATGCTTTTTTTTTTTATCTTGTTTTATCCCTTTTAAGAAAATAAAAAGGAGAAGTTATGATTTTTTTATTTTTAAAGAAAATGGGTAAATTTAATAATTTTTTTAAGAAGACAAATAAAAATTAAGGAGAAATTTTTTCCCTTTTTAAGAGATTAGATAAAAAATTTAGGGTAGTATTTTTTTTTCAAGAAAATTACAAAGGTAAAAACATTAAGAAAATTTAATTTTAAAGAATGCTAATGTTCGTTATTAAAGTAAACTTTAATTATTATGATATAACAACAATAATTGTAATATAGGCAAAGAAACTTAATCTTACAAATATAATCTTGTAAAACTTAATGATGAAAAAGAATAATAAATGCAACAGTTTTAGAATTAGATGCTAGAAAAAAATTATATTGTGACTTATATTCTTTATTATGTTATAGTTGTGATATATCAAATTAAAAAAAATAGAATTAAAGTCTAACAATAATGAAAATTTGCTTTAAAATAAATTAAATATAAACGCATACAATCACAAAATAAAGATATTGATTTAAATCAAAATTCAATAAACAAAATAATTGAAACTTTTTTTTTGTTTTTTTATTGCCTATTTTCTAATAATAAAAGCAAGTCCATTATAATTTAGTCAATCCCTTCAATCTCACATTAAAAAAACTCTTAAACCTTAATAAATAAGAGATTAAGAGAGAAAAAGAATTTATAAAAATAAAGTTAAAATTTAAAAGTAGTTAAAGAGTTACAATATAATGCCCTTTTCTATTATATTGTTGTTATTTTAATGTAATAAAAAGATAGATTAAGAGAAATTTAAATAGACGTTTAGTCAATTTTTTAATAAGAAAAATTTTTATATAACTCCTTTATTATCTTAGTTTACTAAAAGCAAATTAAATAAATTTTTATTCTTAAAAAAAGTAAAAATTAATTTGTATTTAAATTGTAAGTAGCTTTTTCTTTTTTAAAAGAACTTAAAGGTCATATTTTTTTCTTTCATTTATAATAAAAAGGGAAACTGAATTAAAATTAAATTATTATTTTTTATTCTTCTAAAAAATAATAAAAAAAGAATTAAATTTTGAATATTTTTCTTTTTTTTCTTTTAAGAGAACAAAAATAAAATTTCAAAAAACCATTTTTTCCTATTTATCATTTATTTTTTTTTTAATTTATGAAATAAAAAATTATTACCATGTGGTCGCCTTAGGGCCTATTCAGTTGTCAATTTTTTATTTTTATTTTTTGTTGTCCATTGTTCTAATTTTATTGTTTTTGTATATTGTCATTATCTACTTATCTATTTTTACCAACAAATTTGTTCTCTTTTTAACAAAATTTTTGTGAAGAGAGAAAAAAAAAAGGAAATGTAGAGAGAGAAATGATAAAGAGAAATGGTAGATGAAAAAATAATATAGAGTGAGATAGAAAGTAAAAATAAAAAAAAGAGTAAATAGAAAAAGAATAAAGATATCAAAAGTAGAGAGAATCGAGAGAGTAATAATAAATAAAAATGTTGATTTAATAGAAATTGAATAGAAAGAGAGTTCATAAATAAAAAATTTTAAAAGAGTTAATGAATTAAGAAAGTAAATGAAGATACTAAGTACCTCTAAAAACGTTTTAGATAAAAGAAGCAATAAATTAAAAAAAAATCATTTAAAAATTTTCTTCACCTTTTGTTTTTCTCAAATAGTTGCTTCCGACTTTTTAACAAAAAAACAAAAAGTAAAAAAATAAAAGCAACAGTCAAATCAAACTTTTTCTTTTTTTTTTTTCAGAAAATGACAAACTGTATGAATGAAAGAGAATAATTAAAATTTAATATGTACAGAGATAATAAATTTGCTCAATAAATGCACCCAAAAAGGCAATAGTACTATTAATATTGGACCTGTGCATGGTAGATTGTGCAACAGAAGAAATGGCGAAAGCTTCAGCCAAGATTTTCTCCTTCGTTATCCTTCTCATCTTTGCAATCGGTATAGCTATTTCTCCGCTCTCTCAATATGCATGCTTGTGCTTTTTTTTTTTCTGCAATTGACCAGCCAGGTACTTTCAATTAAACAAGTAGAAATCACAACAGTTGAAATAATAATTATAATTTATAACTTTGATTTATCTGTAAACATTTTTTCAACACAAAAACGTACCTTTTTACCTGCGCATTTTTGTTTTCTTTTTATTATTTTTTTTGTGGCATCTTAACGAAGTTTAAATCATTGGATTCATGTAGGTTTCATTGCTGATACAGGGGCGCGAAAAGTAGGAGAAGGTTGCTCTAACGACAATGACTGCAAGGGTAAGTGTCCTTCTTTTTGCGCTACGTGCGAGTGCTTGATTTCAGAAGAATGCTCGTGTGGGAACGTCCAGCCCGAAGAGTTCGCCAGGGCCAAAACCAACTTTGTACCCCAGAACCAGAACCAAAACCAAAACCGTAACAGCTAGAAGTTTTATGGAGTTGGCCTCTTTGTGACACTTGAAAGTTTATTGTCAATTCCTGATTGTCTTTTTGGATCTAATAAGAATGGGCCAACCAATTTTGTAATCTCAAATGCTTGTTAAATTATTGAGGAACTTTTTTTTATTTTATTTTTTAGAAAGTAAGGAGTTCGCCTGCCAATCTTATCTTTTGGGGTTCTGCAGTATAGGTAAGACCAATAAATGAACTGGTATTAACAGGTCCATCAAACATGGATATTCCATCTCTTTGGAATTGAAAATACAGATTATCATTATGCAAATTTCTCCATGCCTTATTTGGAAAAATGAAGGGATCAAAGTAATCATCTTCAATTGGTTTATTGCTCAGAATGGATCAACCTAACCATGCAAAGGTGGATCCAAAACATCTTATTTGTGTGAGAAATATACAAGGAAGAGATAAAAATAAAGTTATAGAATATTATTAATATTTTTATAGTTACATATAATGATTTTTAAAAAATTTAATTTTTTTATATGAAATATTTATTTTAAATTATTTAATTTGAGAAAAGATCAACTGATAAATTATAATTAAAAGATTTGTGAAATTTTTTATGGAGCATTTAAAAATGTATTTTTTTATTTAATAATTTATACGAGTGAAAGTAAAAATTAATTCTTTGAAATTTTCAACTTTTCAAAAAAATGTTATCATTACAATATTATTGTACTTGTTGCGTTAGCAAAAGCTTTTGAGTTAGTCTAACCAAACTCTTTTACTAATTTAGTTTTCAAAATCTTACCATAGATTGTCCGCAACACATAAAAAATTTTGCAAAAGAGAGTAGAATGTTAACCAAACTTTTATTTAATTAGCATATTCATTATTGCCGATCCTTTTAGCCAAGTTTCAATATTACAAAATATTATTAACAAACATAAGTACCAAAAAGGTATATTTTGATTTTTAAGATAATGACTCTTGATCTAATTTACGTGACAATTGAGATTAAGTCTAGTCAATTTTAAAAAACAATTCCTTGTGTTGGTTAGGCACAATCAAGATTTTATTATAGGAACTATAATTTATTAATTTACTCAAATAATATGAGAACCCCTTTTTAAGATTGAGTAATATAAAAATTACAAACTTATGTGTCGATATGTATCTATTTATACATATGTCAATGTATACGTAGCAACTTTGTGTTAATTTTAGAATTTTTCTTATTAGAATTTTATAGTATCCAATTTTTTGTGTTTTATTTATGGTATCCCAGTTAACCAAAGATACTCGAAAAGTCATATACAAAACCTTGCAAAGACTAATAAGTCAAAGCCTGAAAGCAGCAGATCTAAAGGTCGAAACTCAACACTTCTTAGTGCATATGAGCGCCAATCAAAACCGAACAATAATTTGGAAGAAGACTGATCTACTGCAAGCGGAAGATTACCGCACCCCAAAATTTCTAACCAAAGAAGCTGCCCCAAGAAAAAAAACAAAAACCCTCCTGTACATGTAATTGCCATTCCACCAGCCAATAAATAAAATCTACATTAAGATTCGTTTAGTAACAAAGGACTCACAAACTTTGCCCGTGTCATAATCTTGCTAGAAAGAGGAGAAAGTAAGTGACTCACCAACACACCATATTCGCTCATCATCATAGCCAGGCAACAAAAGCCTCACTACAAGTGGTTTCCAGGTTAGACAGCCCTTCTGCTAGGTGTTGGTTGGCAAAATTGGATTGATCAAAGATACGTATAGTAAAAAAAATTTAAAAAGAAAATTATCATAATAAATAAAAATATAATATAGTATGTAAATAAATTAATGTAACTGTAATAATATTAATATTGATTAAATAAGAAAATAACTTAAACAAATTTAATTTACAAAACCAACAGCCAACTTGCATTAAAAAATATTAATATATTTTATGGTAAAAGACTCACTTAGTGTACAAAATTTAAAAAAAAATTTAAAAAAAAAAGATACAATGATTTATAAAAGTTTGAAACTCCTATTTGTAGGTCTTCCCTTCAAAATTACCATTTAGGAATTTTAATTTAACTATTAAGCTCTCCATAGAAAGGAGATCAAAAACTACAATAATGTGATCCTCAATTATAATTATGTAAATGTCTACCACCTTATTACAATATACATACATAATTATATTTTTCAAACTTTTGATCTCTCAATTTTATAATTTTAAAAAATTATCAATTTTTCTCAAAAATTTTGTTTGCTCTAACAAATACACTCTTGTAAAAGTAACTCAATATAAGTTTTTTGGCATGTCTTATCTTTTTTCTTCTACTAGAGAGAGAATTATATAGGCCAAGAGAGAGAAATTTGAATTTTAAAAATTTGTGCGTTAGTCTATCAAAAAGATGGTATCTATTGGGATATTTTCATATCCAATTGGGGATTTTTATTTCCATGCTAAAACAATTATTTGTTGGTGATTTTTATTGTAATGAAAATAATTTCTAGCAAAAATTTGTCTTTTACTTACAATTCATTAAAGAATAATTCTATTAAAAAAGGTGTATTATCTTAATTAAAGTTTAATAAAATTAAGTTAATTTTAAAAGCTAATAACTTATAAATTAACCTAATTACTATAAAAGATCAAAATAAATTATGAACAGTACAAAAATAAAATTTTAAAATTAATCATTCATGTATAATTATCAAAAATATATTATAACTGAAATAATTCTTTTATTATAAATAAATAAATTCAAATACTTACAATAAATATGACAAAAATCATAAATAATTGGGTCAACATATCAAAATATATAACTAATAGTACATGATCTAACACTAAGTGGTTATGATTTTCTAGATTTATAAACAAACAAAACATGACCTTTAAGCCCTTGTTTAACCTTGTTGAAGATGCACGAGTACTATCGTAGTCATGATCCAGGACTGTTCAGCCATGTCACAACAGCATTAGAAACACTTTCAATTGCCAGAATTGCCTTCCCTACTAACTCTTTTTGTCCTCACTTTGAATTGCAGAGATTGTTTCATTTCTTGTCAACATAATGGACCATACAAATGCTAAAAAACTCATTATTTAAATCTGCTTTAACCTAAAGCAGTTGCCTAGACTTTCCCAAGATTGCCAAGCTATCAAAGATGGTGGAACGATTACCCATTGCAGCCCTGACCAACCCAGATAATGGCACAAAAGAACATGGATTGGTGTTTTTGCAACTATGCTATCTTTTGTGAGGACATAATAATCCAGTCGGCTAGGATATCTAATTTATTATTATTATTATTATTACAAAACAAAAAATCAAATAGCTTAGTTTCTTTGGGGTTGTTTGGTTGGTCCACAATTCTTGTAACGAGGGAATTTTAAATTTGATTTATTTTTAAAGTGTCATAATTTTTGGAAACTATGAATTAAAAAAATTTCATGGAGGTAAAAATAAGAATTAACAATTATCATCAAAACCAAATAATTTAGAATTTTGAGTGCCAGCGTGGCCTAATTGTCGGCACTCGGCACACGTGGGATAGGCTCCACATGACAAGTTTTGAGTTAATCAAAATTTCAGCTTATTTGTTTGTTCCACGTGATGAGTTTAGAGTTTATTAAATTTTTAATCCATTTGTTTGTTTGTTAGTATTTTCTTACTAAAATAAGATTTTTTTGGTCAACTTATTTTGAGGACACAATATTCTTGGATAAATTTTGAATTCCTAACCAAGTCTTTAAGGTTATAGTGTCATAATTTGTTATAGTTTTATTTAATGAAATAATTATAGTAAATATAATTACATCATTTATAATTACAATAAAATATGGTCTAAATGGGTAATGGCCTTATTTTTGATAAATTTGTGTGACTTAAAGTTGTTTCAATTTTCCCTTCTTTATTGACAACTAAAGGTCTTTTGGTAGTCTAAAGTAAGTTTGAAAGAATTGGTTTGGATTGACCAATTAGATTGTTAAAATTGACAATCAATTCATAATTTAGTTCACTTCTTTTTTATAATTAATTAAAATAAAAATTGGTGTAAGAACTGGTAAACTAATAAGTTCAATTGAGAACAAATGAATTAAACCTAATTTTTATGAGTCGACTGGTTTGATTTGAAAAAAATTCTCAATCTCAATCTAACATCCCAAATCTTAAATCGTAGTATCCTAAATCTCTCGAATCTAAAATCTCAAATCCTTAAATCCCTCTGCTCCTCCTTCAACTTGGTAAGATATGAAGTATACCCAAAATTGTCAAATCCTAAATCCCTTGATAGCTTTTTATTACAAGGAACCAACATATTAGGCTTAATTTAACTATCCATTCTTTTCAACTTCTATATAGATATTCTTTGGATGAAAGTTGACCTCAAATTTTAGCCAATTTGACCAAGGTGATCATATTAACTTTATATCTAACTAGATTAATGTTGTGTACACAAACTTGATCTTAGCTCATATAATTGATCTCCTACATCTTTAGAAGGCCATGGTTATAATTATTTTCTCATAATTATAGATTTTATGTTGGATAGAGGAATTTGTACATATGTGTATGTGTGTGTATTAATGTATAAGTTCATTGGTTGACCAATTGAATTTTGGCAACCATTTTGGTTAGTTACAGCATCCATGCCTACCTCCAAGTACTTGGCTTTGTCTAATGACATGGCATAGAGTGGGTGTATGCATTCCACTTCTAACTTATGATTTCCTAATTGCTTTCGTCACTTCATAACCATCCATTTTGGGCATTTGATTGTGCATTTACTAAAAGTTAGAACCTTTCATATTAAAGATTAATTCAATAATGCTTGTATATAATAAGATGAATAAATTTTATTCCACAATTTTGTTCTTTTTGTTTTTATATAATGTTATATGTATAAGTTTAAGATAACATTTGTATGAATATGCCTAACTTTTAAAGTCTCACCTGACAATTCATTAGGATTAAGTCAAATGGTGGGGTAAAAGCATATTGAAGTTTTGTTTGTGAATCTGGGTTTCCCTTTTGCAAAAGAGACTCCCTTTTACATTCTTGTGCATTAAGTATAGAGTTTAGAGCATTTATAGTTTGCAATCAATCGCCCACAGCAATAACTGTAACCCCTATCAAATCAACTACTGCACCTTTTATTGCCCCTCTTGTTGCCCCTCTTATTGCGCCTCTTACTGTTATGCCTTTTGTTTCCCCTAGGGTTTTCTCTTCTTTATTTATGTCTTTGTAAGCCTTCTTTTCTACTCTTTCTTGGAAAAGTCTAAATCTATTTCTACATTTTGATGTTATATTCATCGTTATTATTATTGGTAGTTTGTGGCAGTGCCATACTATATGGTCTTGTTTTAATAATAAGGTTTCTTTTTCTTTTTCAATTTTTATAGTTGTGTTATATTTAAAAAGTTTCTTCTTTCAATAACTTCTTTTAATACTTGTTACCCCTCCTGTTGCCATGCCTTCTACATTAATGGAGAGAGGTAAGTGAGTATCATGAACAACAAAATCTTATGGTAAATGTTTTTTTCACAAACTTGGCCTCTTTTTACCTTTAAAAAGAGTTAATGAAAAAAGAATGCACAAATATGATTTTTTTTTGTTCATTTTTTGGCAAATCTAGTGTACTTAATATCTCAAATTGATTTAAAAATTGGTGAAAGATAGTAAATGTTTGGATAATAGCTAAAATGTTGTATAACCTTGATTGCTCACAATTGGCACATTTGGCTCATTTTTATTTTCATTCATTTTGGCACCTTAAGCAGATAATGGACAACTATAATATCCCATCCCAAACATATAAAAAGCAATCTATGGATTCCACGCCTAGTAATCAATCTCTTCATCAAAGGAATAATTCAGTTTAAGCACATTTTTTTTGAAAGGGATGAGTTTAGGCTTAAAGGTAAAGCTAAATCTATTTATACTTCCTTTATTGTAGTAATTGTTTCAAGGATGGGGTAATTTATAAAATGAAACCATATCTTGTTAGAATCAAAGTTCAAATAATTGCATGCAAAAAAGTTCCATATGATGTTTAAACAAGGATGCTTAACATTCTTAAATAAGGTAAAAAGGCTAGAGACTATAGCTTTGGTGATGATCCTTGTGATATTGAGTTAGGGAAGAAAAAACATGATATGGTAAAAATAAATGTATTAAAAGAACAAAAATTAATGTAAGATAAAGGAAAAAGAAAATTTAATCGTGGAATTGATACATATTTTGCTTCAAGTACAATTCCTAGAGGTTAAACCTAGTTTAAAAAGTGTCTTGGATGATAAAGAAGTTATGAAAAGGGTTGACATGGCTTGGGCAAGGTGGTTTTTTTATGCTTGTATTCCATTTAATGCTTTATATTCACCATACTTTTAACCTATTTTAAATGATAATCTTGCAATTGGTCTTAGGTATAAGGGTCTTTCTTACACTTATACCCATGTATATTTGTTGAGAGATTGTACAAAAGAATGTTAATTACTTATTAAAACCTATAGGACCAAGTGGATTACAAATGGGTGTACAATTATGGCTAATGGTTAGAAGGATCAAAGAGATAGAACCTTGATTAGTTTTTCGGTTTATTACTTCATTGAAATTTCATTTGTTAGATTTATGGATGCCTCAAATATTGTAAAAGATGTCACAAGTTTATGCAATTTACTTTCAAATATTGTTGAATGGGTTAGGCCTCAAAATGTTGTTCATGTTATTACGGATAATGCATCAAATTATATAACAGCTAAAAGATTGCTTCATGAAAGGTATAAGCACATGTACTAGTCTCCTTATGTTACTTATTGCTTAAACCTCATTTTAAAGGATATTGGTAAGATGCCTTATATAATTGATCTTGTATCATGTGCTATTGTTATTACAAGAATTGTCTATAATCATCTTATTTTTTAGCAAAGTTAAGAAAAAAATTATGATTAGAGAGAAATTATGTAGCCAAAGACTAACTCATTTTGTAACCATATTTATTACTTTGAAAACCATCCATGATTACAAACAAATTTTACAAAATTTTGTATTAAGCAATTTTTTCACAACTTAAAAACTTGCAAAGAGTACGGAAAGATTGTTTGTACTACTATCTTAGATAGCAAATTTTAGACTAATTGCTTGATAATTATGAAGGTTATTAGTTCATTTATGATGTTATTGCATATTGTTAATTCAAATAAAAAAAACTTTTTTGAGTCATATTTATAAGAAATGCATAAGGTTATAAAGAAAATTAAGCATATCTTCAAGCAAAATGCTCAAGATTATATATTTCTTTCATTAGTGTCATTGAGCAAGGTTAGGATAAATATCTTATAAAAGACCAATATGCGGTAACTTATTTCTTCAACTATGCTTTTGTTTATAAGGAAGACCTTTATGTGAAAGTTGAAATCATGAGTGACCTTTTAGTTTACTTGAAATTAAAAGTATTTGTAATGGTGATGTTGCTACTATGCAAGAAATCAAAGTTTATTGAATAATGAAGGAAATTTTGGTAAAAAAACTACTTGTTATTTAACTAAAACCCTTCAGCTTGATAAGTTATGTCATTTTTTTTTTTCATTTATTTATGTAATGCATTTTTATGTCACAATATTAAAATAATTATTTATTTTTTGAAGATGTGAAAGGAATTGAAGTGTTTTAAATGTATTCATACTAAGAAAATAGATAGATTAGAGCATCAAATACTTAATAGTTTTGTCTATATTACTTACAATTTAAGGTTAAAGCATAAGTAATTGGTATTTATGTGAATGTGTTTAATTTTTTTATAACTTACAATATTTAATTAATTAATTTTTTTATATGCACTTTTATAAGCTCAATTTCAGAAAGAGAACTTATGATATCGTTGGTTATAAATGCATTGATAAAATTGACTTTTAAATTGAAGAAGAGTAGTTATCCCTAAAACTTAATTATGTAGAATTAAAGAGAGCTCTCAATAAAGAGAGTCCATACCTAGGTCTAATATTATTAATCAAGAAAGGGACAAAAATGATAAATTTGTTAATTAAGATATAGATAATATGGATTCATTTGATATTATTCATTGCTTTGGTGCTACAAATAGTATTGGAAGTGAGAATGTTCTTATGGTTAAGATGGTGAATGATGATAATTAAAGTTAACCATAATTATGTTATTATTCTTAAATTTTGAGATGTATAAACTTTAAAAATATTTATATTTTGTTTGATTTAATTATAATACATTTTTTAGATATTTTGTATAGGTATTAAAAGGTTAACTTTGTTTATAAATAAATAAATAAATAAATAAATAAAATATATATATATATATATATATTATTTAATATTAAATACTAATTTTACAAGTTCAATCTTGGTTATATTGATTAAGAAAAATTGTGCTTTTGTTTATAAGACAAACATTACAAGAAAGTTGAAATCACGAGTGACCTTTTTTAATTTATTTGAAATTAAAAATATTTATTGTAATGATGTTGTTGTAATGGAAGGAATTGCGATTTATCAAGATTGTGAAGGAAATTTTATAAGTTATATCAATTTTTTCATTTATTTATATAATACATTTTTATGTTACAATATTTAAATAGTTGTTTGTTTTTTAAATGTAAATGAATGGTGGAGATCATTTGGGTATAGTGCCCTTAATTTGTATAAAAAAAAAAAAAAAGGTTATTCGCATCCTTGCCAGTTCATTTATTGGCCTTACCATGTTTGGCATTTATTAGCATTTACAAACCCCAAAAGATAAGGTTGCTTTGATTGGCAATTAGGTAGACGTAGTCCTTACTTTCTAGGGAGTAAAGATAAAGTTCCTCAATAATTTAACAAGCATTTGAGATTGCAGAATTTGTTGGCCCATTCTTATTAGATCCAAAAGGATAATCAGGACTTGACAATAAACTTTCAAAAGTCAATCAAAAAAATCCAAGACAAAGAGGCCAACTCCATGAAACTTTTAGTTGTTACGGATTATGGGGTACAAAGTTGGTTTTGGCCCCGGCGAACTCTTCAAGCTGGGCGTTCCCACACGAGCATACTGCATTCTCGCATTTGCAAGTAGCGCAAAAAGAAGGACACATACCCTTGCAGTCATTGTCGTTTAAGCACTTTGATGGTACTTTTCGTGCCTCTGAATCCGCAATGAAACCTACATGAAACCAGTGATTTAAACTTCTTTAAGACACCACAAAAAAATGAGAAAAAAAAAACACAAATGCATATGTAAAAAAGTATGTTTTTTCATGATGATATGATTTTTTTGAATAAATTAAACTTATAAATTATAATCATTGTTTCAATTGTTTTGATTTTTACTTATTTAATTGACAGCACCAGGCTGGTCAATTGCAGAAAAAAAAAAGAAAGCGCAAGCATCTGTTTTGAGAGAACGGAGAAAGAGATACACCGATTGCAAAGATGAGAAGGATAACAAAGGAGAAAAACTTGGCTGAAGCTTTGGCCATTTCTTGTGTTGGACAATCTGCTACGGAAATGCCCAATATTAATAGTCCAACTACTCTTGGTTTCTTAGCACTTTTATAGAATAAGTCTTATATTTGTCTGCATATTAAATTTTAATTATTTTTATTTTTTTATTTTTTTTAACTCATAAATGAAAGATTGGTTTCATTGTAATTAGTCTTGTTATTTTTTTGGAGAAAAAAATAAAATTTTGGTTTAAGTGCTGCTTTTTTTTTTGTTAAAATGTTGAAATCATTTTTGAAAAAAAAAATAAATTAGAAAATTTTTGAAATTTTTTTTATTATTCATTTATCTAGAACTTTTTAGAAATGCTTAATATATCTTCTTCTAACTTTTTAATTTATTAACTCTCTTTATTTTTTTTTTATTTTTTCTCTCTCTACTTTTTTTTTAACTTTTTTTTATCAACACTTTCTCTCTTATTTCTTCTTTTTTTTTTATCCCACTCTACTATTTTTCTCTATCATTATTTTTCTCTACCTTTATTTTTTTTTCTCAATCTCTTGATAGGAAAAATTATTGGCAAGAATAAATAGGTAGATAGTGATAATTAACAATAAAAAAATAATAAATGGACAGGGACAATAAATAACAAAAAATAAATAAATAACAACAAAAAATAATAAATAGGTAGGGACAAAAAATAACCAAAAAAAAAAAAATCCAGTTATCTTTACGTGACTCAAATTTCACAAATCCAAATCTCCGGCCCCATCTGCTAAGCCGAGTCGAGAGGAAGGCATCAACCATCTGTCCCCATATCCGAAAAATCATCCACAAACCCTGCGGGTCAATGAATTCCGGCAAATTGTGGATAAAGAGTGGCGTGATTTGGGTTCTTTTGGCCCTCCAATACTCCTTTTACCATGTAACATCTCTAAGTAGATCGGTGGGGAGCGTTGGTGGCGGATGTTAGTGGAGCAGACGAAGATAGCTGTAACTATATGGGTATCGCCTGGCAACGTCGTGCTATGAGGGGTGGCCACACTCAAAAGAAGAAACGACAAGACGAAAAATTGGATTTTTTTTTGTTATTTATTGTCACCCTTCATTTATTATTTATTTATTTATTATTTTAAAATTAACAAATTATGTATAATTATTAAAAATATATTATAGATCAAATAATTTATTTATTATAAATATATAAATTTAAATATTTATAATAAATATAGCAAAGATTACAAGTAATTCAAAATATATAACTAAGGAAATTGAATCACTATACAAGCTTTGTACAAACCGTAACTTGGCTTTGACTAACAAACAAACAATCCGTGTGACATTAATAATTCGCTTAATTCAAATATTAGTTCAGTTTTTTTAAAGAACTAAAATGTTATTAGTAAAAAATAAGAAAGATAAGCAAGAGATAGAAGAATTTAAAAAATATTATATTATTTTAAAAATATAAATATATTATTATTTAAATAATAAGATCTAAAATTATATATATTCATACCTATACGCCGTTATCAAGAAGTGTGGTTGCCAATCCGCCGGATCCTGCTCTACCTATACGCGCCAAAAAGAAGCCAGAAGACTGCCCAAATCCATTTTTTTATCCAGCCACGCCTCTGCCTTGTCCGCCGCCACTTCATATATCATCGCCAACAAATGAAACTAGTTTGGAAGGAGTTGTTAGACACCCCCCCCCCCCCGATTTGTCCTCTTACTCCATCAACGCGCCGCTTCGGTGTCCCAACGTCGCTGTCTTGTCGTTTCTTCTTTTGAGTGTGGCTGCTCCTCGATGGTGCGATGTTTGCCAGGTAATACCCATATCGCCAAAGCTGTCTTCATTTGCTCTGCTAACATCCGCCACCAACGCTTCCCACCGGCCTACTTGGAGGTGTTGCACAGTAAAAGGAGTTTGGAAAGGATGATCAGAGGGCAAGAATGACCCAAATCACGCCACTCTTTTATCCACAATCTGCTGTAATCCATCGACCTGCAGGGTTTGTGGATGATTTTTAAGAGATGGGGACGGGTGGTTGATGTCTTCCTCTCAACACGGTTTAGTAGGTGGGGCCAGAGATTTGGATTTGTGAAATTTGAGCGACGGTAAGATGTGCCAGACGCCGCTAAGAGGTTGAATGGGGAACGGTTGGTGGGCAACCATATTAGCATCAAACTAGCTACGTTTCCTTGTCCTAAGAGGAGTGATGGATCCTTTAGAAGAAGCGATCGGAAGGATAGTGCAACTAAACCCATGATAGTACATTGGGTTTTCGATCAGAATTGATACCTATAACCTTTAAGGAGGCTATGATCTTGAGGGCCCCTACTAAGCCTAAATAGAGGAAACGCATAGCTTCAATTTCAAATTTGCCTTCACGTTTAGATCGGGTCTTACTATCTTATGTAGCGGCAGAAGCAGAGCTAGAATGGCTTCTGAGATCGGCAGCGAGGGTAATTAGGAATCCAGTACAAACGGCGTCCATCCATCGTTTTCTTTGGCGTGATGGCTTACCACCCTTTAGAGTAACCATAAGAGGGGGTTCTAAGGTGCTACTGATGTTTGACTCAAAGGAAGATATGGAATGGACTTCGGAACAAGAAGGGATGTGGTTGCGAAATTTTTTCTGGTAGGTTAATCCTTGGATACCAGACTTAATAAGGACGAATTGAAAGGTTTGGATCTTGGTTTATGGCTTACCCTCTACAATGTAGGAATTCTGAGTTCGAGGGCAGGCTGGGAAGGTTTTGTGGTCAATTTTTGGGGATGGCAGAGGAATCGGAACTCGAGGTGAGGCTGGATGTCTGTCGATTTTTAGTTTTGGTTCCGAATGAGACATACATACCTCCATTGGTGATAGTAGAGGTTGATAACCGAAGGGTCAAGCTGTTTCTCGAATGTGAGGAGGTGACGGCGGCAGATGGACTGGAACCCACAAAGGGGAAGGAGTTCGTTAAGGAGGGTTTGAGGAGCTGTACTCAGGGATTAGGAAACTACTGTGAGTCTTCTAACAGCCAGCCTACCAGAAAATATTCAGACTCACTGGCGACAAAGATTCTAGACGGGGTTAAAAGATATGAAGCACAAGCTACCGTCTGTTGATGTCCACCATGCGGCGTGAGAAGGGTCATGTTATTCCAGGGCAGAGTGGGTTGGGGTCATAGCAACAAAGAGGTAGACTCAAGTGGGCCTTCACATCGGGCTCTTGCATGGAGTTGGGTTGAAGAATAGGTGGGCTTTCTGAGAAGAGAAGAGGACCTAAGCTCGTGTGGCAACTTGCAGATGGTGAAGAGAGGGAAAGGGAAGGCAGTAGGGGTAAAACGGAAAACAATGAGGAAAGGACCAGATGGAGGGCCTTTAGCAGCCAAGGAAATAAGCACGAAAGATGGGCAGTTGTCCGACAGGCATATCCAACATAGAAGCAGGGTTATTCATGGGGAGGTGGAGAGGGTTGTTGACACAGGGAAGGCGCTTGGCTTATTGCTGTTGGAAGACGAAGAGATGGTGATAACCCATCTGTTGGCAGAAGAATCGGAAGTTGTGTAATAGTTACGCTAGTTCAGATAGGTATATTATAAGGGATGTCTATTGCTGATTATGTTAGAGGATTAGGCAAAAGCACTAAGTGTGGGCCAATTCACAGTTGGATTGTTGGTATACGACCTAGTATTTTGTTTATTTAGAAAATTAAATTAGGAGACAATAATGTAGCATCGTTGAGGCAAGTATTGAGGGGGGGCTGGAGTGTAGGTTTAGGTGGTGAGTGCTTTGAGCACAGTAGGGGGTTAGCAACTTTTTGGGACAAGGAGGTGTTTCAGCTTCAAAATAAGCTGACTTTTAATTGGTTTATTGTATCGGAAGGGCAGTTTGTTCCACTGGACAGGAAGACGACGATATTAGTTAACGTTTATGCACCAAATAATTTCTCTACCAATAGGGACTGTGGGATGAACTACAGTGTTTGAAAGATAAGTTTGAGGGTAGGTGGTGCATTGGAGGAAATTTCAATACTGCATTGTCGAACGACTAAAGAGTTTGAACATCTGATGATAGAGTGGCTATACATAAATTTAGGGAGTTTGCGTATGATATGGAGTTAAATGACTTACCAATGCATGGAAGACAATTTACATGGAGTAATTAGGGAAAATCTTGTGTTAAGTAAAATTAATAGATTTCTTGTGGACATAGAATGACTAGGAGTGGTGCCAAAGATCAGGGGGGTGAACTGTAGTTTCTCTGATCACTCAGGCGTGTGCCAAGGCAAGGATAATAGAGATTGGGGACTAAGGCCATTTTGAATTTTTAATTATTAGCTGGATGATATACGAGTGATGAAGGGGGTTGAGGATTGGTGAGTTAACAATCCTAGCAATAGTTATCTAGGCCAATCTTTTAGTAGCAAGCTGAAGACCATTAAAGAATTTTTGCAGGACTAGAATAGAAACGAAAGTGTGGGAAGAAGAGAACGTTTGAGTAGGGCCAACAAAAGAATAGAGAAACTACTGGTGAAACAAGAGCAATACAACGTAGCAGAGGCAAAAAGGGTAGAGTTGATGGAAAACAAAAACATTTATTCGGAGGACATTTATTAGGAGGAGACACGCGGAGAAGAATCCAAATAGTTTCAAAAATCAAGCCTTAAATGGATGGTTAACGATAACTATAACTCAAGATTTTATCACATTATCGCTTCTAGCAGAAGGCGCAAAAACTTCATTGATAAAGTGGTGATGAAGGGCCAAACCTTTTATCAGCTGAATAAAGTTAGAGAAGCTGTTTATATGCATTTTAAACAATATTTGGGTGGAGCTGAAACACCATGTATGCAGATAAATAAGTTTTTTTTTTTTCAGGAAACTGGATAGGATGGATAACTTGATACTCAAGAATCCTTTCCTTTCATTGTGATGGAAATAAGGCTTCAAGTACTAATGATGTTAATTTGAACTTCATCAAGCGCCATTGGGAGTTGGTCAAACACGACATCATGAAATTTCTTGTAAATTTCTACACATATTGGAAACTTTGTTTAGCCATTACAGCTTCCTTCATAGTACTGATCCCCAAGGTGGCAGCACCAAACCTGATATCCCATTTTCACCCGATATGCTTGGTAAGGTGCCTCTACAAAATATTAGCAATGGTCTTGGCTAACTGTTTACAACTGGTTATTGGAAAGGTAATCGGTGAGAATCATTCAGCAATTCTGAAGGGGCGATACATTTTATATAGTGTTGGTTACTAATGAGATTATTAAGGAGTTGAAGATTCAAAAGAAGGGAGAGGTGATCATCAAAATAGAGTTGGAGAAGGTTTATGACACTATAGAGTGGGATTACTTATTGACACTGTAGAGTAGGATTACTTATTCATGATGATGCAACATATGGGTTTTGGGGAACATTCGTGATAATGGATGAGGGAGTGCATCACAACCCCAAAATTACCAGCACTTATGAATGGTTACCCCACACAACAATTCCAAATGGCGAGAAATTAATGGCAAGGGGATCCTTTCTCCCTATTTCTATTTTTACTAGCTGTGGAAGGGATTAACTCAATTATGCAGAAGGGAGTGGGGCGAAGGATGGTATGAGGTATAGGATTAGGAATCAACTAAGCTTCTCCCATTTATAGTTTACGGATGACACCATATTATTTAGTTTGGTATATGCGGAGTCAATTGAGAACTTTTAAAGAATTTTAAGATATTTCTAATATTGCTCTAGTTTATGGGTTAATCTACAGAAAACAATAATGTTTGGGATCCTTATGAGGGAGGTTAAAATGGAAAATTGGTAGCTTTTTAGAAGTGCAAGACATCTTAATTGTCGTTGAAGTACCTAGGGTTGCCTATTAGGATTAACCTAAGAGATAAGAGGCTGTAAGATCCTATCATTCACTAGATGGAGAGTTGTCTAGCAAAGTGGAAATCTTACTTCTTGTCTAAAGTTAGGTATTTGTATTGATAAAATCCGACTTACGGTTCTTTTCAATATATTACATGTCTCTTCTCAAAGTTCTAAGGAGTGTAAAGGAGAGAATTGAGAAAATATAGCAGTCATTTTTTAAGGGAAGGAGATGAGGCATCAAAAAATTCATTAGGATTAATATGTAAGGCAAAATCTTAAGGGGGATTGAGTATTGGTAGGATTGGTGATAGGAATAAAGGCATGTTAACTGAGTAATTGTGGAGAATTGGGAACGAGACCTAGGCACCATAGGTAAGAATAATTAAGACAAGATATGAAGATTATGAAAAATAGTCATGGGATTGGGGTGCAAAAGTCTCCAAGATATCAATGTTATGGAAAGGGATATGCACCTTTATATAGGCAACAGATGAGAACTTTGAAGCCATCAAAGATAATTTTTGATTTCTTGTAAGTAAAGGTGATAGGGTGGATTTTTGGCATGACATATGGTTAGGCAATGAGCATTTCCTACAACGCTTCCCACGTCTTTACACTCTAGTAGAAAGAAAGAACAGACCTATGGAGAACTTTGGATTTTGGATGGATGGGAGATTGGGGTGGTAAATACAGTAGTGCTAATAACTATTTGATTGAGAGGAAGATTACAAGAACAGACTTTATGATATACTAAAAGCTGTTTATTTAGATTGCGTGAAGAATAACAAATTTATTTGACAGAGGGAGAACGACGGACATTTTTTTATCAAATCATTTTGTGACCTTTTAAATCATCAGCAAAATGCTTATTCTAGCATTGAGCCATACATCTAGTGAGGACTTACTTTTCCTAAGGTTGAGATTTTTGAGTTGTAGTTACTTATAAAAAGATTGGCAATAAAAAAAAGGATCTCACACATATTGGGATAACAAGATGCCACATGTCCAATTTGTACAGTAGGACTTGAATTGGTTAAACTAAAAAAATCACTAATATTTCTTACAAATTTTATTTGCTTTCAATAAATATATTTTTACAAAAATAACTCGATATAAATTTTTTGGTATGTCTTTTTTTTTTCTATTATAGATGGGATTATATAGGCCAAGTGAGAGCCATTCAAATTTTAAAAAGTAGTATCTATTAGAATATTTTTATATCATTTCTATGCCAAAATATGTAACTTCTCTAAGAAAAATCATTTCCAACAAAATTTTGTCTTTTACCTATAATTTATTAAAGAATAATTCTATAAAAAAGGTAAATATTTTTAATTAAAGGTTAATAGAAGAAAATTAATTTTAAAAGTAAATAACTTATAAATCAACTTGATTACTATAAAAGATTCAAATAAATCATGTATTATACAAAGAATAAAATTTTAAAATTAACTAATCGTATATAACTATTAAAAATATATTATAACTTAAATAATTCATTTACCATAAATATATAAAGTCAAATACTTACAATAAATATGATAAAAATCATAAATAATTGTAACAATATATCAAAATATATAACTAATAGTGCATGATATAACACTAAGTGGTTATGTTCTTTAGATTTATAGACAAACATAACATGATCTTTAAGTCCTTGTTTAGTCCTAATCTAAGATTGTTCAACCATGTCATAACAACATTGGAATCACTTTTAATTGTGAGAATTGCCTTCCTTGTTAACTCCTTTTGTCCCTATAGCTCTAAGGCTTCTTTAATTGAGAGGAGTTCGACTTCATTAATAGTAACAACTTCAGTAGATTTAGAGAACATACAAATGATCTTGCCATCGTGACCCCTGAAAACTCCTCCAGTTGTGCTAATCATTGAAGCATTAGTTTTAAACTCATAACAAACCAAGGGGGCCCCCCATTTTGCCCTCCCTTATTGATAAGAAACTTTCATTGAATTAATAGATACACTAGAAATACTAAGCAAGAATTCATTCATTAAGCATGAATCACCAATGGATAATTGTTCTAACATGGAATTCAATTCAATCACTTCATCTAGCTTTTATCCATGATAAAATTTGCATAAGAAATGCTTTTTCTTGAAGATGGTCACAAATTTTATCAACGTAATAGACTATACAATCACAAAAAATAAAAAATCATAATTTAAATGTACTTCAACCTAAAGTAGTGGCCTAGACTTTCCCAAGATTACCAAGCTATCAAAGATCATGGAATGACTACCCATTGCAGCCCTACCAACCAAGATAATGGCACCAAAGAACACAGATTGGAGTTTGTGCAACTATGCTCTCTTTTGTGTGGACATAATAATTCAATAGAATAGGATATCCAATTTTTATATTATGATTAAAAAAACAAAAAGATAAAAAACTTAGTTCCTGTGGGGTTGTTTGTTCCATAATTCTTGTGACGAGGGAATTTTATATTTGATCTGTTTTTAAAGTGCCATAATTTCTGGAAACCATGAATTAAAAACATTTCATGGAGGCAAAAAAAAGAACTAACAATTGTCATCAAAACCAAATAATTTAGAATTTTGGGTGCCAGTGGCCTAATTGTCGGCACTCGGCACATGCGTATAAGGTAGGCTCCACATGGCGAGTTTGAGTTAATCGAATTTTCAACTCATTTGTTGGTCCCACATCATGAGTTTTGAGTTTATTAAATTTTTAACTCATTTTTTTGTTCGTATTTTTTTATTGAATTAAAACTAAGTTTGAGGACAAAATATTCTTTGATAAATTTTGAATTACCAACCAAGTCTTCGAGGTTATAGTGTCACAATTTGTTACAGTTTCATATAATGAAATAATCATAATAAATATAATTAGGTTAGTTATAATTACAACAAAATATGGTCTAAATGGGTCATAGCCTTATTTTAGACAAATTTGTGTGACTTCTTGTTTCCTCGGCCGTTCTTTGTTGACAACCAGGGGTCTTTTAGTGGGCCAAAGTAAAGTCGGAAGAATTGGACTGGACTGAACGATTGAACCGACCGATCTCGATTCTTTCTTATAATTAGTCAAAATAAGAATTGATGCATGAACCAAACCTAACTTTTACAGGTTTACTGGTATGGTTTACAAAAATTCTTGACCCCAACCCAACATCCCAAATCTCTTAAATCCTAAATCCTAAATCCCAGCATCCCAAATCTGCCAAATCCCAAATCCCCTGCTCCTCTTTCACCTTGGTAAGATATGAAGCACACTGCCAAATCCCAAAATCCTCCCATAACTCTTTGTCACAAGGAACCAACATCTTAGGCATAGGCATGATTCCACTATCCATTCTTTTGAACTTCTATATAGATATTCATTGAATGAAAGTTGGCCTCAGATTTCAGCCAATTTGGCCAACCAATTTTGTAGTCTCAAATGCTTGTTAAATTATTGAGGAACATTATCTATATTTTCTAGAAAACAAGAGTACATCTACCTAATTGCCAATCAAAGCAACCTTATCTTTTGGGTTTGTAAATGCTAATAAAGGCCAAACATGTTAATTATTTTCTGCAGGTAAGACCAGTACTGGTATTAACAAGTCCATCAAACATGGATACTCGCGCCAATTTGGCCATCTCTTTGGAATAGACAATATAGATTCTCATTATGCAAATTTCTCCATTCGATTGTTTGGAAAAATGAAGGGATAAAAATAATCTTCTTCTATTGGTTTTATTGTTGAAAATGGACCAACTTAACCTTGCAAGAATCCAAAAAAATCTTATACACCAGAAAGAGATAAAAATAAAGTTATAGAATATTATTGTTATTTCTATAATTACATGCAAAAATTTTTAAAAAAACATTAATTTTTTGTGTGAAATATTTATTTTTAATTATTTGATTTGTGAGAATTTTTACTAAAAAATCACAATTATAAAAAGATTTTTTTGATTTTTATAAGGAGCATTTCAAAATAAATTTCTTTTTTATTTAATTGTCTAAATGAGTGAAGATAAAAATTAATTTTGAGTGGGAACAAAGATGAAAATTGAAATATTCTCTTTCCTAAATTTTAGATTTGTTCAAAAATGGAAAAAAAAATTAGAGTGGAGGCAAGTGCCCTGCTGCCCAAAGAATACATGCCCCTGTTTAAATCACGGGAGTGCGAATTTTTCAAACTAAACATTTGTAAATTAAAGTTGTAATGGTAGCCAGGCAAAGTTAAAAGTTTTGAATGCTCAAATCTAGCGTATTGGAGAAGCTGTAATTCCTTGAAATTTGCAGCTTTCTAAAAAAAATATTACAATTACAATATTATTGCACTTGTTACATTAGCAAAAGTTTATGAGTTACTCTAAGCCAAAATCTGTTATGAATTTAGTATTCAACATTTTACTATAGATTGTCCACAACACAGAAAATTTTTGAACTACACTTAAGTGCAAGAGATCATCACTAAAGACATTTTAGTAAGCTATAGATTGTTAACCCACACTTTTCTTTAATTAGTATATTTTTAGTTTTATTTAATCACTATATTTATTATGGTTGATCCTTATAGCCAAGTTTAAAGATTATAAAATATTATTGACAAGTAAGTGCTAAAATGACATACTCTGGTTTTTAGGACAATGACACTTGATGTGATTTACATGATAATTGAGATTAAATCTATTCAATTTAAGAACACAATAACTTATATTGATTAGGCACAATCAAAATTTTATTATGGGAGTAACATGCATGGACTTTAATTTATTAATTTGCTTATATAATATGAAACCATCTTTTAAGATTGAGTAATACAAAAATTATAAATCTATGTGTTAATATATATCTATTTATACATATATTAATATTAATTAAAAAAATATATAGGTAACAGTATTATCCTAATTTTAAAATTTTTTAGTTTATAATTTTTATGCTTTATTCATAGAATCCTAATTAACTAAAGATACTCCAAAAAAAATTATTTTTAAAGAGATGAAAATTAATGTATGCTTATATTGTAAGTATTTGTTTTTTTTTTTTTAAAAAGAACTTATATGATATATTTTATCTTTAATTTATGAGAAAAAAGAAAATTAGAGTGAAATTAAATTATCATTTTTTATTCTTTTAAAATAGGAAAAAATAGAAAGAGAATGAAATTTTTAGTATTTGCTTTTGTTTCGTTTTAAGGAAACAAAAGAGAAAATTATGAGGAAATTTTTTTTCTCTTTTCATTTATTTCACTTAATTTATGAAATAAATAAATATAACTATGTGATAGCCTTAGAATCCCATTAATTTTAATGTCAATTTTTTCCTTTTATTTTTTATTGTCCAATATTTTAGTTTTTTTTGTTATTTATGGTAACTATTTATTTATAATTTTTTGCTATTCCACAATTGTTTCCTAATAAGAATGTTATCAAGAGAGCGGAAAAGGAAAGTTTGAGAGAGAAATGAGAGAGAAAAATAGCATATAGAGAAATAGTATAAAGTGTGATAGAGAAAGAAATATAGAAAGAAGGTGTAGAAAGAAAAAAAGTAAGACAAAACCAAAGTAAGAAAAATATAGAGAAAAAAAATAAAAATAGAAATTAAAGAAAAAAATATAATAAATTAAAAAGGTGAAAGAAAAGATATTCAAAATTACTAAAAATTTTTAGATAAATGAATAATATAGAATCTTTCTAAAATTTTGGTAAGTTATTATTTTTTCAAAATAAGTTTTTAATATATTAATAAAACGATAAAAAATAAAAGTATCACTTAAATTAAATTTTTATTTTTTTTAAATAATAAAACTAATTACAATAATATCAATATTTTATTTATGAATTATGAAAAAATTACTAAATAAAAGAAAGAGAATAATTGAAATTTAATACACAAAAAAATACAAGATTTACTCTATAAAAGCACTAAAACACCAAGGGAAGTAGTACTACGTAGCAGATTGCCCGACACAAGAAATGGCGAAAGCTTCAGCCAAGATATGCTTCTCTGTTATCCTCCTCATCTTTGCAATCGGTAGTCTCTTCCTCCGTTCTCTCAACATATAAGCTTGCGAATTTTTTTGGCAGGTGCTTTCAATTAAACAAGTAAAAATAAAAATAATTAAAACAATATTTATAATTTATGACTTTAATTTATGTGAAAAGATTTTCTCGTAGTAAAAAACATATGTTTTTTTATATGTGCGTTTGTGTTCTTCTTTTTTTTTTTCATTTTTTTTTGTGGAATCTTAAAGGAGCTTAAATCATTGGTTTCATGCAGGTTTATTTGTGGATTCAGAGGCACGGAAAGTGCCGGGGGGACCGTGCTCTAACGACAATGACTGCAAGGGTATGTGTCCTCCTTCTTGCGCTAGGTGCGCGTGCTTGGTTGTAGAATGCTCGTGTGGGAACGTCCGGCCTGAAGAGTTGGCCAGGGCCAAAACCAACTTTGTACCCCAGAACCAGAAACCAAAACCCCAACAACTAAAAGTTTCATGGAGTTGGCCTCTTTGTCTCGGAGTTTTTTGATTGACATTTGAAAGTTTATTGTCAAGTCCTCATTATCACTTGGATCTAAAAAGAATGGGCCAACCTATTATGTAGTCTCAAATGTTTGTTGAATTATTGAGGAACGTTATCTATATTTTCTAGAAAATAAGGACTACATCTACCTAATTGCCAATCAAAGCAACCTTATCTTTTGGGGTTTGTAAATGCTAATAAAGGCCAAACATGGCTGTTAAGTCGAGACTGAGCATTAGAGTAGTTATGAGAATTATGTTCTGCAGTATAGGTAAAAGCAATAAATAAACTGCCATTAACAAGTCCATCAAACATGGATACTCGCGCCAATTTGGCCATCTCTTTGGAATTGACAATACCATTCGATTGTTTGGTAAAATGAAGGGATCCAAGTAATCTTCTAAGATTGGTTTTATTGTTGAAAATGGACCGACTTAACCTTGCAAGGGCTGATCCAAAAAATCTTATATATATGAAAGAGATAAAAATAAAGTTATATAATATTATTGTTATTTTTATAGTTACATTCAAGATTTTTTTTGCGTAAAATATTTATTTTTAATCATTTAATTTGTGAGAATTCTCACTAAAAAATCATAATTATAAAAAAATTTATTAGGATCATGAAGGAAATTTTGGTAAACAAACTACTCGAAATTCAACTAAAATTCTTCAACTTGATAAGTTGTATCATTTTTTCATTCATTTAAATAATACATTTCTATATCTCAATATTTAAATAATTATTTGTTTTTTTATATATATGAAAGGAATGAAAATGTTGTGAACATTAATGACTTAATTTTTTCATTTACCTTAAATTACAATTTAAGGTTAAAGTATATGTAATTAGTATTTGTATTTAGTTTTATATTTTATAATTTACAATATTTAATTAATTCATTTTTTATATGCACTTTTATGGGCTCAATTTCAAAAAAGAGAATTTATGATCTTGTTTATTATGAATGCACCAATAATACTAACTTTTGAATTAAAGAAGAGGAGTTGTTCCAAAAACTTAATTATGTAGAATTAGAGAGAGCTCTCTACAAGGAGGAGAGTCCATATCCTAGGCCTAATGTTGTTACTCAAGAAAGAGACATAAGGGATAAATTTGTTGATTCAAATATAGTATATGTGGATTCATTTGATATTATTTGTCATTTTGGCGCTACAAATAGTATTAGAAGTGAGAATGTTCTTATAGTTGAGATGGTGAGTGATGATGATGATGATGATGATGATGATGAAAGTAAACCATAATTATGTTATTATTCTTAAATTTTAAGTGTATAAAATTTTAAAAATATTTATATTTTGTTTGATCTAATTATAATATATTTTTTAGATATTTTGTATTAATATTAAAAGATTGACTTTGTTAATATATGTATAGATATATAATTTTTTATTTATTTAATATTAAATACCAAATTTAATAATTATAATGACTAAATTGATTAAATTTTAAATTTTAAAATTTTTTAATTCAATAATTAATCTAGTTCTAAAAACATTGGTCTAAACTCTATGCTGATATTAACAAAAGAGAAAGACAAGGCAATTAATGTATTATTGGCTACATAAGGATTTCATCACAAAGAACAACCATACGAACAAAGAAGATTTTGATGAACATCAAAGTGTTGAATTTAAATAAATATAAAATATTTTATATTATATTAATTTTTTATTTGTAATAAAAATTTCATATATATATTTTTATATAAAATTTTGCCCTTACTTGAGTTTGTCTATTTTTATGTTCATAATGTAACTCTCATTGTGTGAACAATAAGTCACAAAAAGAAAAAGATTTGCTTAAGGTGTACCAAATTGACCAACATTGCAGTCAATAATTTTGTAATTTATTGGCACTTCGGATCTTGGACTTGATTCATTTCATATATACCAAAATTTTGATTAACATTCCAATTTAGCAATAACACGTTTATAAATTTACTTCTAAGTATTAAAATTAGGGGGTTTTTGGTTCTTTATTTGTTGACCTATCAACTCTTATTAGAATGATGTTTCATTAACCAGTTTACACATAACCTACATAACCTACATGATTATATATCACTTAAATATCACATTATAATTATAATTTTAATTATGATTACATTTTAATTAATGATAAAAGAATTATGTTGAAATTCAAAATTTTTTTTCTAATTATGTTGTTGGTTTCTTTTATTCTGTTTTACTTGTTATTGTCTTTTGTCTAACTATTTTTTTTCTTTTTTTTAATCAAATTCTTTATTCAATTATATTTTAAATAAATATTTTATATAAAAATAAAATGTAATTAGAGAAAATTTGAAGAAAAGTAAAGTGTAGAGAAAATGTTGAGAGATATAAGAAAGAAAGTTTAAAGAGATATGAGAAAAATTAAAACATAATACAAAATGAAAAAAATGTTAAGAAAATGTAGAATGAGGAGGCAGTATATTGAAAAAAATATACTATCTTGATGTTATAATAGATTAATAAGTACTTATATTGTAAGTAATTTCTTATTTTTTAAAAGAACGTAAATGGTATATTTTTTCTTTTAGTTATAAGAAAAAAGGAAAATTGAAATAGAACTAAATTATTATTTTTTATTCTAAAAAAAAGGAAGAGATATTTGTCCTTTTTTAAAAAAAAACAAATATCTAGATCTGGTGAGAAGGTCTGGTGGCAAGAGTTTGATGTCACCCCTCGCCAATTGGAGGGTTGGTATCCTCCCTTTCTTTGTATGTCTATTCCAGATCATGAATGGTGGATAGAGATCTGCATTTACTGAGATGCGTATGACGCATGCCAACATATATCTTTCTTCTGGTGCTCCATATGATAACCAAAAAATCCTATAACTTGGTGTGACATTTTTGTCTGGGCAACTTTTTTGCATGCATTGATGGTGTAATTCTTTGTAGAACATATAATGTTCAATATTCTATTTCTTACATGTGTAGTTATATTTGTTACCTCATGAGCATACTGAAATTTTTTGTAAACAAGTCCATGAGTCACCTTAGATTTCCCATTTGCAGCTACTTCTCTCAATGGTCAAAGCATACCATTTCATTCTTCTCATTTTTTGTTTTTTGGGTCCTTTTATTTTCTGCAATTATACTTATGAGAATTATTTTCTGCAGTAAGACCAATAACTGTACTGGTATTAACAAGTCCATCAATCACGTCAATTAGGCCATCTCTTTGAGTAGACAATATAGATTCTCATTATGCAAATTTCTCCATTCCATTTTTGGAAAATGAAGGGATCTAAGTAATCGTCTTCTATTGGTTTTATTGTTGAAAATGGACCAACTTAACCATGCAAGGGCTGATCCAAAAAATCTTATACACGAGAAAGAGATAAAAATAAAGTTATAGAATATTATTGTTATTTCTATAATTATACACAAAAGTTAAAAAAAAAACTTTATTTTTTGTGTAAAATATTTATTTTTAATTATTTGATTTGTAAGAATTTTTATTAAAAAAATTTCAATTATAAAAAGATTTGTACGATTTTTTTAAGGAGCATTTCAAAAAGAATTTCTTTTTTATTTAATTGTCTGAATAAGTAAGAATAAAAATTAATTTTGGGTGAGAATAAAGATGAAAATTGATATATACTCTTTCCTAAATTTTAGATTTGTTCAAAAAAAGAAAAACAAAAATTAGAGTGGAGGCAAGTGCCCCCACTTCAAACTAAACATTTGTACATTAAAGTTGTAATGGGAGCCAGGCAAGGTTAAAAATATTGGGTGCTCAAATCCAGCGTATTGGAGAAGCTGTAATTCCTTGAAATTTACAGCTTTCGAAAAATACATGTTGTAGGAGTAATATGCATGGACTTTAATTTATTAATTTACTTAAATAATATGGAAATAATTTTTTAAGATTGAGTAATATGGAAGCTATAAATATATGTGTTAATATGTATCTATTTATACTTATATTAATATTATCAAATATGAAAAAAAAAGTTTCTTAATTAAAAAATATATGAGTAACGACTTTATCATAATTTTAGAATTTTGTAATTTATAATTTTTATGCTTTATTCATAGAATCCTAATTAATCAAAGATACTAAAAAAATTATTTTTAAAGAGATGAAAATTAATGTATACTTATATTGTAAGTAATTCTTTTAAATGAACTTAAATTATATTTTTTATTCTTTTCAAATAAGAAAAAATAGAAAGAGTATTTGCTTTTGTTTCATTTTAGGGAAACAAAAGAGAAAATTATGAGGAAGATTTTTTTTTTCCTTTTCATTTATTTCACTTAATTTATGAAATAAATAGATATTATCGTATAGTAATTTTAAGATCTCTTTAATTATAATGACAATTTTTTTCCTTTTATTTTTTATTATCCACTATTTTAGTTTTATTTTTTGTTATTTATGGTAACTATTTATTTATAATTTTTTTAGATAAATGAATAGTATAAAAAAAATCTTAAGTTAATTTTTTTTCCAAAATAAGCTTTCAGTATACTAACAAAATAATAAAAAATAAAAGTACCACTTAAATCAAATTTTAATTGTTTTCTAAAAAATAACATAATTAATTATAATAATATTAATCTTTCAGAAAAAATCACTAAATAAAAGAAAAAAAATTAAAATTTAATACACAGAAAAATACGACTTACACTATAAAAGCATTAAGAAATGACGGGAAGTAGTTGTACTATTAACAGTGGACGTGTACGTAGCAGATTGCCGACACAAGAAATGGCGAAAGCTTCAGCCAAGATATGCTTCTCTGTTATCCTCCTCATCTTTGCAATCGGTAATCTCTTTCTCCGTTCTCTCAACATATATGCTTGCGAATTTTTTTGGCTGGTGCTTTCAATTAAACAAGTAAAAATAAAAATAATTAAAACAATATTTATAATTTATAACTTTAATTTATGTGAAAAGATTTTCTCGTCGTAAAAAAATATCATTGGTTTCATGCAGGTTTATTTGCGGATTCAGAGGCACGGAAAGTGCCGGGAGGACCGTGCTCTAACGACAATGACTGCAAGGGTATGTGTGCTTCTTATTGCGCTAGGTGCGTGTGCTTCGTTACAGAATGCTCGTGTGTGAACGTCCAGCCTGAAGAGTTGGCCAGGGCCGAAACCAACTTTGTACCCCATAACCAAAACCGTTACAACTAAAAATTTCATGGAGTTGGCCTTTTTGTCTTGGAGTTTATTGCCAAGTCCTCATTATCATTTGGATCTAATAAGAATGGGCTAACCTATTATGTAGTCTCAAATGCTTGTTAAATTATTGAAGAATGTTATCTATATTTTCTAGAAAATAAGGATTACATCTGCCTAATTGCCAATCAAAGCAAAATCTTTTGGGGTCGCCAAACATGGCTGTTAAGTCGAGATTGAGCATTAGAGTAGTTATGAGAATTATGTTCTGCAGTATAGGTAAAATTAACAAATAAACTGCCATTAATAAGTCCATCAAACATGGATACTCGCGCCAATTAGGCCACCATCTCTTTGGAATTGACAATACAGATTGTCATGCAAATTTCTCCATTCGATTGTTTGGAAAAATCCATTGGTTTTATTGTTGAAAATGGACCAACTTAATCTTGTAAGGGCTGATCCAAAAAATCTTATATATAAGAAAGAAATAAAAATAAAGTTATATAATATTATTGTTATTTCTATAGTTACACACAAAAGTTTTTAAAAAAATTTATTTTTTTACGTGAAATATTTATTTTTAATTATTTAATTTGTGAGAATTTTCACTAAAAAATCTAAATTATAAAAAGATTTATTGGGATCATGAAGTAAATTTTGGCACTCAAAATTCAACTAAAATGTGTCATTTATTCATTCATTTAAATAATATATTTTTATATATTATTTGTTTTTTTTTTTAAGATGTGAAAGGAAGTGGAATGTTTTGAACATCAATGACTTAATGGTTTCATCTACTTTAATTACAATTTAAGGTTAAAGTATAAGTAATTAATATTTGTGTGAATGTGTTTAGTTTTATATTTTATAATTTACAATATTTAATTAATTAAATAGCTTTAACTTGTATAATAGCTCATTATTTCACCGAAACAACACCAAAATTTACGTTACATGCCCATCTCATATAGGCGTTGCTGATCCAACGGCTGAGAGGCAAAGGAATGCCACATAAACCAAAGGCAACAAATCTTCAACCGCAATGCATTGAAAGGATGAAAGACTTTCTCATGCTTTCTCTTAATTTTGTTTTTCATTGTATGCCTATTGTCACGGAGTTAGACTCATCGTGCTTACCCACGTAATACTTAAAGAATTTGAGTGAATTGGCTTAAAGTCGAGAGAGACTAGAAAGAGGCTAAGAAACTGAAGGCATGAGAGAGCTTTGCAAAGGAGAGAACTTTCAATTCAATGGTGTGTCTTACAAATAAGAGGAGTGAGGTATTTATAATAGTTCTACGTCCTCAATGTATGACTACAATTGCTTATTCCAGATTTCTATGGAACCCTTTAGATCAAGACTATTCTTTAATAATTTAGATATTTACAAGAGAGAATTCTAGAGAATTGACACATAAGCATTTGTCCAAAATGTTCTTGACAAGTCTTTGAGCAATAATCAAGCTAGGCCTCCAACGGGCCTAGTTTGGCAATGCTTTTGGGACAGGCCGTGACATCCTCCCCCACTTAATCTCGTGACGTCCTTGTCACGCCTTCATCCTTATAACACTAAATATGGTCAACGAATTGTCAAAGTAAATCTTCTTGTTCCCAACTAACCTCATGGTCTGGTGGATGGTTCCATTTTATTTGTTCCCAACTAATCTCTCTCTATCACGCATTTTATTTTGATAAGTAGGTTTTTTATTTGTATAGCACAGAAATGCTAAAATGCAAGTGGTAGAGAGGAAAAATAGAGCTGTGGTTGAAATGGCAAGAACTCTATTGCTGAAATCCAAGTTTCACACAAGATTTTAGACAGAAGCAACATTTACAACTGTGCACCTCCTGAACAGAGTTTTAGTAAGGCCCAATACTGATAAGACTCCATATAAGCTATGGAGTGGGTAGAAGACAACAACCAAGTATCTTAGAATCTTTAGCAGCCCATGTTTTATGAAGAATAAGGAGCAAAACTTGGGAAAATTCCATGCTAGATCAGATGAAAGCATCTTTGTGAGATACTCAGCAAAGATAAAAGGTTATAGAGTTTTTCTACATAAACTGGGAAAAGTGGTTACTTCCAGTGATGTGAGAATAGATGAAAACTGGAAAACAATGCATAATGAAGAAGCTGAGGACAGTGAAGAAGATGACTTCAAGATAGATGAAGATTCAAACCAATATGAAGAAGAGAGAAAAGAAGTAAGTTCAGACTCAGAGAAGAGTGAATCTAAAGATAAAAAAAGAAATTCTCTTGCAACTAAGATTGTGCAAGAGAGAAGCGGATCTCACTTAGCCCCTTCTCAATCCAGCACAGCCCTTTTGGTTCTCCATTTGCAACCCCAACTTTTTGTTCCTCCACGCCAGCAGCTGGAAGCCCAGTAAGAGCACCGTCATCTCTTGAAGGGAGTTTACAAGTTTTTAAATGTGAGTGTTGTACACCCTACTAGATTATCTTTTGGGAAGAGGGTAATGGCCTAATTACAAAAGTGGTAATTTGTAAGGTGGTCATTGTATAACGACAACAAATGACACAAAAAGGTCCCTTTTTAATTATTGAAAGTGATTCTCACATCGCAGTAGTATGGATAAATGCCTAAGGGAGGAGACCCTGCAATCTTATGCTAGTACTCTAGGATATCACTCATAGAACTAAGGATTTTGTTTTCTCTGTCTTCATGCCTTAAGACTGTAATTTCTTTGTAAATGCCTTATCTAGGCAATGAATGGTACAACACACGGACTTGGTCGCATTGGTGTAAGGGTCTATTTTAGATTATAGGTCTAGGGATGATAAGATGATAGAGATTTCCATTATTAGTTGTCAAGTATTTTGTACAGAGAGTGCGCATTTACCTTTTGGTTTTTGTATTGGGCTAAGGGACAGTGTCATATAGGCTTTCATATGTATGAAATTAAAATTTTGTCTACTTTGGCATTTTTTGCACCATATATAAGTAATAATATACTATTTTTTATGTTAAAAAAAATTCTTGTTCAATCTTATTGATGTAAGACTAGTTGAAAAAACAGGTCACAACCCAATTATTTGGCATAAGAGGTACTACTGAGGGGTACAATTAAATTTAATATGGATACAGTAATGACCAACTCGACGAGGGTGGCAAGAATAGGCATAATACTAGGGGAAGACAAGAAAGTGTTATGACTCTTTTCTAAAGTGGTAATCACATCAAGCATTAGTAAGACAAAAGCTTTCGCCGATCAAAGAGAAGGTGGTATTATGAAGCCAGCAGACAAAGTCAAGTGGATTTCCTTTAACTATCAAGAGCAATTCTAATATTGCGATTGCCTGGTCAAATAACGATGTTGAAAGATTTTAGAATCTTATATCAATGTTCAAGGACATTAGTGATAAAACTAAAACCTAGATTTTCTATCTTTTAAATGTACTACAGTGATTTTTTCATAGATTTAATAACAAAACAAAGAAAGGTTAGATACACAAATTTCGTAGCTAAGTTTAACTAATGGTTATAAAGAAAGATTTTTGGTACTATTCATTTATGACGGGAGTTAGTATTTTTTGTAAGAGATTTATAGCCATTTAGAACAAGGTACTTTTCACTTGAAATATATATATATATATATATATA